>JAHWFO010013848.1:1505848-1534503 GCA_023313115.1 Rhysida immarginata
CATGTAACTAATTTTAGTAACGATTAAAGAGTTGTTAACCTGTGTCTTCGTGTCTAATTTCGTATACGAATATTGCATAGAGCGCCACTCCATGCTGGTGGTGACCTTTTGAACTAATTTTTTTGTTGGTGGGTATGAACTTCCCATGCCCTCTTGTATAATATTACCAAGTATTATAGCTTTTGGTCCAGTAGTTTCTTTTTTTATGGCCATATCAAAATGTAACTTTAATTATAAAGACCCTGTATTTTATATTTTAATGTTTTTAATATTTTAATTAATTTTTTTCTTTGTTTAATCAGCATAAAAGGTAACGTTAACCACTGTTCTCTTTGGGAGCTAAGCAGACGCATCTAGCCCTTGACGCACCTGATGTTTAGAACGCTGCAGTCCAAAACTGACCGACGGTTTTGTATTCTATGAGTGTCGCCGAGGCCAACGAGATAATAAGGCCAGGAAGCGGAAAAGTCTCCTGACCATCAGGGTGCTAGCAACAATCCAACCTTCATTGTTTGCAACAAACGGAAAAACACTGATTGTTAACATCTAAGGTGGAGACAATGAAGGTTGGATTGTTGCTAACACCCCGATGGTCAGGTGACTTTTTCGCTTCCAGGCCTTGTTTTCTCGTTGGCCTCGGAGTGTCCCCCAATGACATATATTAAAGACTAGCAGAGGTACCCGGCGTTGCCCGGGTTAATTACACTTGTGGGTAAAGAGATAGAGCTCAAGAAATTATATTATAACTCCCAATTGGTTAAAAATAACTCAATCAATACAACACAGAGCAAAGGGACTATCCATTCTACGAAAAATACGAAAAACAGGAAGTTCAGGTGATATACCGGAGCTCAAAGGCGATACGCGTGACTCCTTTGCCTCATCAATAGACGCTGCCTTATTAATGTTCTATAAGGTTCCGGGGATAATATTTATAATTAATGGTCGAGTAATTAATCACAAACATTTAGAATAGACTGCGCCAGTGAATTATACTGTTCACAAAGTAATTTGTGATAAAGTTAACGCTTATCCCAATAACTTACATACTAAAACCTCCGCACACAGGGTCGGCCAAAGAGGAAAGATTAGGCATGATATTTGGGTCAACAATAACATGTAATTTTATTCAATAATTAACAAAGAGCATATTAACAGTAATAAAGATTGGTAGTGTAAATTGGTAAAGATATATCAATGAAGAATTTCAGTAAAGAACTCTAATTAATGCAAGTTTAAATTCTATAATGGATAATTCAACTTAAGAATAAGACTAAATGGTATCAATTTGTTCAATGTAAAGTTTCAATTATCTAACATGATTTCTTATTAAACTGGACAATCTACCAATAGGGTAAGCAATAAAGAAACATATCAACTTGTGAATTCAATAAATTGAGATTTACGAAACAATAATTATCCGATTCTGGTATAACAATGCTTAGTATCAGCTATGCATTACGCAACTGACTTAAGGATACAATGTTCAACAAATAATGGCTAAATGTAACTGTAATGTTCAAATAATTAACAAATACGCAATAATCTTATGAAACACACAAATCAAATTTACAGCATCAAAGAGGTTGTATGAAGTTATAACAATTAAATATCTGCAATTTTGGATCGTTAGAGTTTGATTTTTGATAAGTAATTTAAGTCTTGCAACAGGTTGTCTAAACAATAAGAAAGATGCTCAATACGAACGGAGGATTACATTTTCCTCTTAACAATATCAATTTAATTATAACAAATGACGTATATTAAAGATAGACTCCGAATTCTATTGTTAACAGCGGCAAAAAGTGAAGCAAATTGAGCCATGATAGTTATGGGCAGGAGTGAGCCGTGGAGTAATTAGTTGTCTGGCTGCTTTGTTTTTGAAGATTTTGGGCCTGAGGAATAATTAATTCAAAACCATTCCTCAAAGTTAAACTGCGTACAACTGTACAAACAGACAAGAAAAACGATCAGGAATCATTTTCCACAAAAATAAATCAAAAATGCATAACTAAAATGAAAATACGTAACTGAAAGACAATCGAAACGAAATTGAAATTGAAACCATGACCGAAAAATTGTTTATAAAATGTAATAAAATACTCCAAATACAAAGTAAACGAAAAGATAAACTTATCACTCCGTGATCGGCGTGTGAAAGCATTATTAATCAACTACTATCATGTTTAGCTGTGTGTTTTGAATCATCTTCACTCATTTTTGGCCATGACAGTTCTGGGCATGGAACTTCCCAAACAACGTAAGAGATAAACAACGCTTTCAAGCCATTACAGTCTCTGACGTCAAATTTGCGTCACAGAAGAATAATCGCTACCCAATACAACGTAGCCTATATATCTGTGATTAAAGCTCTATATATACACAAAAGTATGGAAAACTGACGCCATTTTCGGCCTTTTCGTAGGCTCACTCCCTATAAACTGCTTATTAAAATTTGAAAATCACTCGTTTTTTATGTAATTTTTGTATACTTACGATGAGCTTTAAATTGCATAAAAAACGAGTGATTTTCGAGAATTTTAATAAGCAGTTGAGCCTACGTAAAGCCCAAAAAAATGGCGAAAATGGCGTCAGTTGTCCATACTTGTATATACAGAGCTTTCGAGTCTATCTTTAATATACGTCATTGGTGTCGCCTCTCCTCATTATTGCTCTATGGTTACACTCAGCATCATCTGTGGTCTTAGAGCGCCGACATCATTCGCCGTTTTTAAGGTTGTTACCTGTATGTCTTTAATTGCAACGTAGCATGATCCCACGTGTTCACGCGTTTATTACGTACGCAAGAGTATTGTTGTCATGGCGCAGCAGCTGGTTGTACCAAAGAACGTATAAGGATAAGAAGGAAAGGCTCGTGTAGACGTAAAGTGGCGCCGTCCAAGTCTGGCGGGAAATATGTGTTGCAGAGAAGCCCCCGTTTGATGATCGGGCAGCTTTTATCACGTGATATAAACACAGCCTTCACTTCTTATCCTTATACGTTTTTTGATTGTTTGTGCTGCTATAACAATGCATTTCAGCGCGGCCTCAGCTTATCACATATCTTGCGCGTGTGTTGCTAAGGGTAAAACAATTGCCAAGCAATAAAACATCATTGCTACAAAATAACTTATGGCCACAAATGTTATTTTATCCTGGTCAGTAGGAAACTGAAGAGGATAATGAATTTTTATTGCCAACTTGCATTCGAAGCAGTTGCAAAGTCTTCTTTTGACTCAGTTCCAATAATTCTAGACACTGAAAATCCAAATTTATTTGAAACAAATTCGGCTGCATACGTTGCAGGTTTTTTAGCCAAAAAAATTCTTGAAAGAATGCATTGACTGCAATTGATTTTTTTTTTTTTTTTATTATAAATTAGACATCTTTTCCACGGTCTAATTTTTTGTGGTGTCTGCTTTTAAATCACTTTTAAAAAAGTAAATGAATAATAAATATTTGCTTTCTTTCTAAAATATATTAAAAATTACAGAATTTAAAAAAATTACAAGATTTCATTATAAAATAATGTTATGGAATAAAATAATTATACTTTCAATACCGTGTCAGTAAATAAATGAGAAAATAAATGAACAATAATTTAATTTAGCATTTTAAAACTAAATAAAAAAAAATTCAATGAATGCAGGTACAGCAAAGCATTTGCTGCCCTCTGACATGAGCGAGAGCTTCTCTGCATACCATTTACCCGCCAGACTGTGGCGGCGCTAGGATCTACAAACTTACACTAAATCAAGTAGAGCTTTCATTCTTTTCCTTAACGTTCTTTGGTTGTACACTCCAAATTGGAGATTAGCGGAACAATCTCCAATTGCACAATCTCCCGTTGTGGGCAAAAGGCTTAAATTGCACTGATATCCACAAGGAAATTTGCAGTGTCTATGGGAATAATGTGATTTCTCGTCCTGCAATTGTGAAGTGGTGCCAGCAGTTCGAAAATGGGCGCTCAGATTCGACGGACGAATACCGCGCAGGAAGACCAACACTTCCGAGCACATTGCCGGCGTTAATGAGATGATTCTGGACAATCGACGAATCAGAATTAAAGAAATCGCCAGAACGCTTAATGTTTCGAATTTCTATACCCTTTTTTATACTGAGCTAGTCTGTTTATGTGGAGTCTGTTCATTTGCATAATCGATTGGCAGACGTTACAGATAGGTGAATATTTGAGAGTTCTACCTGTTCCCGGCGTTCCCTTGGCTGAAGTGATAGAGGATACATTAGAGCAAATATACAATGGAGGACAATTGCATCCTGACCAAAGCCGCTTGGGAGAACACTTCTCGCCCTTATATACAGAAAATATGGTAAAATGGAGTAATATGATTGGATAAAATACAACGAATGGCAAGATAAAAGCACAGAGTAATATATTCTGGGTACAATGCAGGTAGAAGCAAAATAAACAGCGTAGGTGTTCAATGATAGGATAAGAATGAAAAGAAAATTCTCTGATTTTTTGTAAAACTCCCTGACTTTTGCCCGGTTACAAAAATTCTCTGACTTTCCGGTCGCTAGCCATCCATAAGAATGTTTTTAATCTCACTTCAATCTCTTTCTCCGATGATGAAGCATTCCTCTTGGACAAAGGCTTGAAGCACAGCATTCACAAGAAGCCGAACCAAGCCGACCTTCATTCCATCATTTCATTCCTACCGCCAACGGATCGCCCTCCAGTTCGAGCCATCGCCGGCCATCTCATTCGGAAATCCTACAACGACGCTAAAGCATCCTACCTCCGCCGCGAGCAAATCACCGATTCTACCGCCGCCACATCCATAAAGAAGAAAGTCCTTGAACCCGATGCATTGATTGTCAAAGCTGACAAAGGAAACGTCTCCGTCATCCTTTATCGTTCTCTTTACATCTCCAATGTCTGTGATTTCCTTTCCTCCAACAATTTTATCCTCTTGTCTTCCTACCCCTAAATACCATAAAGCTATCATCTCAGTTATTAATAAATCCACTCGTTTTAAGCACCTTCGTCGCCTTATCCCTCTCAACCCCCGCTTCCCTACCCTTAATGCCCTTATCAAAATCCATAAGGGTATACGCCCATACGCCCTGTTGTTAACTATTCACCAGCTCCTGCCCATGTTGTTGCCAAATCCCTCTCCTCTTTCCTCTTCAACCTTAATATCTTACCTAACGCCTATAACATTAAAAACTCCCTTGCCCTCACCAATAATCTTTCTTCCTTCCACACAAACGAGTTCCACTGCCTCATGTAACTCAATATAACTAACCTGTACACTAATGTCCCCGTCCCTGACATTTTTTCCATCCTTAAAAGCCTTCTTTGTTCATCTTCCTTCTCTGTTCCTGACTCCATTGACCTCCTCGCTATTCGTTCCGTCATATCTGACCAAAACTATTTCACTTTTAAGAATTCCTTCTCATCCGGGCATGGAAAGAGAAAGGCACCACAAGTGTTCCGCCTAGGACTGGAAGACCCAAGATCATGTCGGCCAGAGACCAAAGGGCTCTTCGTATAGTGGTCACTGCAAACCGTCACACATCGCTTGATGGACTGACAAGATCGTTCATAGATTCAACGGGAAAAACTGTGAGCACCTTGACTGTTCGCAGGAAACTGCATGCAATGGTTTTTATGGCAGAGCGGCAGCCCACAAGTCTCACATCAACAAGCTGTGTTGTGCCCATAGTGAAGTTCAGCGGAGAGTCGGTGATGGTGTGGGGGTGCTTTTCATGGTATGGGTTGGGTGCAATCGTTTTTGTGGACGGACATCTAAACGCAGAGCGTTACCAAGACATTCTGGACAACGCAGCATTCCCATCTCTCTGGCAGCACTTTGGCAATGGCCCTTTTCTGTTTCAGCACGATAACGCACCTTGCCGTAAAGCAAGGGCTGAGGCACATGGTTTGATGAAAAGCGGGTTCGAGAACTTGACTGGCCTACCCAGAGCCCCGATCTGAATCCCATCGAACATCTGTGGGACGTGTTGTAACGTCGATTGCGCGCTTGTGCAGAACGCCCGAAATCCGTGACCGAACTGTCCAAGACATTTATGGCAGAATGGCTAAAATTACCTGTCGAAACGTAACAAAAAATTGTGGACAGTATGCACCAGAGAGTAGAAGCTGTGATAGCAGCAAAAGGTGCACAAACCAGATACTAAAATATGTATATTTTTGAGTGTTTCTATTAAAGTGATGGTGTCCCATGACTTTTGATAGGGTGGTGTACATCAATTTGGGACAATCTGTATTTTCTCCAATAGAAAAAGGTCCAGCCATGCCATAGATATAAGATATTTTCCCACGACGAAGAGATCAAGAGTCTTTGGAAGCAATTACTAAATGAGAAAAATTTCGAATATTCCTCGGCTACTTTCACGCACTTTGATTCTGAACATAAATCCGGCCACAGCCGCTATCGTGGAACGCACTTAATCCTAAAGGAGAATATAGCACAGGACCTTTCTAGCCATATACGTTTCATGAGTATTCGTCCAAGTTAACATAATCGAGAACATGCATTAGTAATTAGCCTCTACTGCAGTTTATATCCTTGATAAAGCCGGGAATAAATGGCGAAACTAGTCGGAAACTCTGTTCTCCCTTTATTGTATTGTTAAGTCTCTACCAATTTCATCTATTTAAGCCTTTATCTACACTTTTCACCCCAACAATTTTTTAAATCAAAAAAGTGATTTTCTTGAACGTAGCATTTATAAAATGTAAAAGAGCTCTATCGTCTTTGCTTTTTCATCATTTTCGATCGAATGACATATCACATGAAATATGTTGCTTTAGTTCAATAAACCAAATGATTGCCACCCCAACAATTCCGACCCCACTGGTACAATTTGGCTCAAATCATGTAGATTTTGCCTGGAAGAATCTGCATACAGAATTTCACTCCTTTACGTATCTGAATATCATGTAGACCTTTTGGTCCCCTCTTACCCGATCCGCGTATCCCCGAATTCAGTGGGCCACCAAAAACCAAATTAAATAGTGAAGGAGGACATGACCATGTTAAGCTATATTCTGAGTTTCAACTTTCAACGGCAAAAATATAGAAAATATGAGGAGACAAACAGACAGACGGACATTGTGAAACGAATAAGTGTTCCATTCCCCGTACTTAATAACCTAGGGAGGCAGTTTACAAGGCTGCGGTTAGGCAAATTACTCAGTATTGCCTGGTCAAAATCAGCAACAGTCGCTAATGCGTTATCTGTTTTGAAGGTAATAGGAATTTTCTCTAAACAGGTATGCAATTCCTGAAGATCCTTACATGACAGATCATAACAACACTGAAAAATCAGCTGACTTACAACCCAATGAAGGTGTATTGAGCCAAACTGCTCACACGGAGAGCTTGCAAATTGACCAATGCCTGAGCATTCCTGAAACATCTGCACGTTTTGAAGATCTTTATACAATACTCATTTCCAAAAAAGTTGGGACAGTGCAAAATATATAGAAAAAACAAAAAGGGATGATGTAACAAAACTTTCTCGCGAATACAAAATAGCAGATACGTTTATGAAATGACATAAATATACTGTGTGCACCAAAACATTTTGTATCGTGGACGTTCATTTTGAATGGGGGTGTTGCAACACGTTCCAAAATAGTAGGGACATACGTTGTAGAAAGCGCCGTTAGTAGTGGAACCTTCCGAATTGTTCGGGAATAATCTTCGTGTTCGAATCATTCAAGAATTCACAAACAACGTTTCTCAGCGTGCAATAGCCAGAAGATTTAACCTGTCATCATCTACAGTACATAATATTATCAAGCGCTACCGAGATAGTGGTGAGATCACAGTTCGGAAAGGCCAAGGTAGAAAACCTATTCTGAATGCTCGAGCTCTTCGGATCCTCCGACGTCACTGCGTCACGCATAGGAATGCTGCGATTACGGACATAGCCACGTGGGCCCGCGATTTCTTCGGGAAGCCATTATCGTTGAATACTGTACGCCGGTGCATCCACAAATGCAAACTTAAGTTATACTGTGCACAACGGAAGCCATACATCAACAAACGACAGCAACGTCGCCGTCTGATATGGGCTCGAGCCCATCGCAATTGGTCCCAAGCACGCTGGAAGAACATATTGTGGTCCGATGAATCAACCTTTACGATTGTTTACGGAAATAATGGACGCCGTACACTCCGGACCAAAGACGAAAAGGATATTCCCGCGTGCTACAGGCGTTCGGTACAGAAACCACCGTCTGTCATGGTCTGGGGCTGTATTAGTGGCCATGGAATGGGAGACTTGCACATCTGCAATGGCACCGTCAATGCTGAAGCGTATATACAGATCCTGGAACAAGCTATGGTACCATCTAAGAGGCGCCTGTTTGGACGACGTCAGTGTATATTTCAACAAGACAACGCCAGACCGCATGCATCGCGCATAACTTCTGCTTGGCTACGTCGCAGCGCATTCGTATGTTGGATTGGCCCCCTTGCAGCCCGGATCTGTCGCCTATAGAAAACGTTTGGCGTATTATTAAACGAAAACTACGACAGCGACGACCCCGGACAGTTGAACAGCTGAAAACCTATATCCAACAGGAATGGGACAGAATTCCGGTTACGGTGTTAGAAAGATTGGTGTCATCGATGCCCAGAAGATTACAGTGTGTCATCAAGAGGAGAGGTGACGCCACACCGTGGTAAACGCCGTGCTGTCCCAACTTTTTTGGGAGTGTGTTGCACGTGCCAAACAGGAAAACCACCTGTATCTTTCTTTAAGCATATAAGATATGTGATCCCATGCCTAATTTATCGTTTATGTATTGTAATGCGTTGAAATAAACGGCAATATGTGTTGGAGTTCTTCTTATATGTTGCACTGTCCCAACTTTTTTGGAAATGAGTATTGTAACAGTGACAATTTAAAGACGTAAACTTCACCAACCAAACTTCTTCCAGTTTTGACGAAGTAAGGCAATAAGCATTCCAAAAAATATTAAGTTCAACAGAACACATCAATGCTCAAAAAACAAAACAACTGAAAAACGAACAAGTTTGCTAGGATGCTTAAAGCAAACCTGAAAAGAAAAATGACAGTCTCATCTGATTCAAGCTCGAGCGATGACTTCCAAGTATAACTTATAAATTCTTCCAAGTGAAAAGATATATGGAACACTTGCAATTTTTCTTTTAAATGAATAACAATTTATTTAATTTGTCTATCAAATTTGTTTACTTTTACATATTGATAATAGATGCTAATACAACTCGGAGAAGCAAATTTTGTAAAATTTTTGCTCTAAATAAGGAAAAAATAATGACATCCCGGAATTTCGCCCCTTCAATTTTTTTCTTACTTGTTTCATAACAAATGGCCAATAAACCTTCGTTCTCCTATACTTTGGCATTTCATCATGACTCTATCACCTAATCGTATCCTCTGCTCGTTTCTGCATTTAATACGAATGTACAGTCGGCCGAGGCAGTTTTTTCAACCATTGGGCTGATAGCTTTTCTTGCTTAGCTTTGCTTGAGATAGCTGAAGCAATTAGACAACCAAAAATTTAAATGAATAAATGAAACAAATTTAAGAAAAGGTGATCCACATTTCCTGGACTTACCTTACACACACTTAGGGTAGCCGATTTTCCGGGGCAGTCCCGATTTCAATGTACTCCCCTGCATTAAGTAAGGGTCCTTTTTTAATAAAAAGATAAATTTTGTAACGGCAACTGGTCCCACCCCGTTATTTACCATTAATTAAAAAAATTGAACTGAATTGTTCATGTCTTTTGAACAATTGTCTCTACTCCAGTGCAGTATGTGCTATTACAACGACCTTTGACTTTGTTCATTTCTTGTTAGGAAATAATTTTTTTGGGATCTAGTTTGAATTTCCGGTATATAATCCAGAAAGAGTAGACTTTTATTTTTAGTGCGATCCGTGGGCTTCGTAAAGTTAATTAGGCTATGTTTTTTTGAGTCGTCGATATACCGAGTTATACAGCAATATTATTAATCAACTGTGACTTTCTGGTGACCTGACATGTTAATTATTCTTATATTTTGTTGATTGGTCCCTTCTGGATTTTATTATTTGATAAAGGGACCAATCAACAAAATATAAGAATAATTAACGAAAGAAATGCTCAGAAATAATTTTCTATGAAAGGAAATGATGAGTTAAATATAGTATTTTCAAGTTTATATTATTATATTAAAATAGCATTACTTTGAAATGACAATAATGGTTATTATAACTTGTGAGCGTTAACAATGAAGCCTTGACTTAACGTCACGAAGTTATTAATCTCGGTGTAAAAAGAATTGCCGCCACTGTTTAATAACAATGCGATAAAACGACGTTCGGTGTAGATATAATTCTGCCTTACCGAAGAGGATGACACTTTTATCCCCTTCCCTGCAGTTGTCATTTTCGACGATGATGATATCGGAGGGTGATATTTAAAGGAATAGTGACGAAGACATAATATCTTCTTATTTTTTTGTACAGAAAAGTATTTCCGAATAATTCTAAAGGGTAAGTTGTTTTGTTTGTTTTTTTTGATCCGAATTGCGAAGAAAAGAATTTAATGATCTTATTTGGAACTTTTACCTTGTTAAACATAACTGTTTTATTGACCAAGATTATTCATATGAGATTTTATCGAATAATTTGACTAATGAATTATTGCCGTCTCATTACAAACGACCCCCATCCCAGGACCAAAATGAACCAGTGGAAAGTTTGTTTCACGACTTTTATTTGACTAAAAATTAAATTAATGAACTTAATTGAACTTAAGAACGGTCGTGATTAGAGAAGGGAGAGGGACGCAAATCGGAATGTTTGAAGCATAAAGTTTAATGAACTTCTTTGATGAAATTAACAAAACAAATATCAAGCTCAAATTAATTCGAAAATGATATACTACATGTATTATACAGGGTGATTACAAAAGAACTTCACACTTTTAAAAATTTATTACATCAAAGCTATTCAGAATATAGACACACCACATACGGATTCTTAAAGAAAAACTCTTGAAGTTTATTGTGGTACAGCTAAAGATGTTCAATATGCCCCCCTGTAGTCGAATTCGTCCCAAACCCGTATTAACATGACTCCATCAATCCCACGTATCGCTACCGTAATGCGTTCTTTCAGCTCGTCTAGGTCACGGGGAAGGGGTAGGGTGAAGATCTTGTCCTTTACACACCCCCATAAAAAGAAATCACAGTGGTGGATTGGTCGAGCAAACAATAACCTGGAACTTGCAAAGTGGCCACCTTACACTTTGTGATTTCTTTTTATGGGGGTGTGTGAAGGACAAGGTCTTCACCCTACCCCTTCCCCGTGACCTAGACGAGCTGAAAGAACGCATTACGGTAGCGATAAGTGGGATTGATGGAGACATGTTAATGCGGGTTTGGGACGAATTCGACTACCGCATTGATGTATGCCTTGTCACGACAGGGGGGCATATTGAACATCTTTAATTGTGTCACAATAAACTTAAAGAGTTTTTCTTTAAGAATCCGTATGTGGTGTGTCTATAGTCTGAATAGCTTTGATGTAATAAATTTTTAAAAGTGTGAAGTTCTTCTGTAATCATCCTGTATAATAATAGGTAGGTACTATAAAACTTCAGTGGGGAGAGCGTCAATTACCAGTTGCCGAATTTGCCAATGGTGATTGGTTTCCTGAGGGCTTGTCACCGCTGTCACAGAAGGCGGCGACCCTGAAGGGTTTGGTGGAGCGTTGCCCAATACTACGAGCAGATGGGAAAAATTGGAAATATCAGTTTAATCCTATAAATGCATTATCGTGGAGAAAATTGAAGCAACTCCCATTCCTTAGTGAGAACAGTGCGAATAATTGGAAGGGAGATTACGACACGCACTAAACGGTTTAACTAGTCTTAACGAGAATAACTAAGGTCACTAATATGAATATAATACCCCTTGTCGGAGACGCTAAAGCCAAGCGCGGCTGCGGCGAGAGATCTCTGCCCGGCACGCGCTTGCAAAGCAGTCGTCGTCCGCTGGCGGGAGGGCTGAGGCGCTTCGTGTGCTCGTGGCGTCGTTCGCCGACGTCGAGCTGTCGCTTATTAAAGTGGCTGGTGGCTCGGTTTCCACTTTCTGAGTCTAGCTGACCCGAAGCGGCGGTGGCCTCGTACGCTTGGGAGCTGTCGACGACGTCGTCTTGACTCGTCGACGAGTCGGGGCTTTCGCTCTCGATCCGTGCCAAACTGTCACTTCGCTGCGTCCTGGGATTCCTCCTTGGGCACAGGATTATTGCAGAATGAGATTCCGCTAAGCGTGGCGGCGAGGCACTTGGCTGGCGACGGGCTCGGCGTGTCCACGCGGAGTTCCTTCCGCAGAGCGAATCACTGTGTGTATAATTAACAAAAGTTCGGTTAGCGTAATTCTTAATAAAGTCACTTGCCTGGGCAAAGGGTCGAGAGCACTGGCTTTTCAATCCTCGGACGGGCGTCTTAATCTGTTCCGGGCTCGGCGAACTCGAGACTCCCACGCTGGAAATGCTCACGTTCCTGGTTCTCTTGCTGAAGCCGCGATATATCCGTCGTCCGCCTCGTTTTCCCTGGCTTGTGGAAATTTCTTCAGTGCGAGAGACCCGACGAATCTGCTTTCTCGGTGCCTGTCGTCGTTTTTACTTCTCGTTCTTCCACTTGCCCTTTCTGCTCCATTCCTTCGCTATCCCTTTCGTATCCATTCTCAAGGCGGATCTCGACGAATTAGAACGTTGTTAATGTCTGCGCCTCTGCTTTACCATGAGTAAGAAAACAAGGTAAAACAAATTTAACTACGTATTTTCTGGAGCGGGATTCGAATGTGTATTGATCGTCACTGGCTTGTAAGAAGATTATTACCTTCTGCCAGTTATTGAAAGAGAATCATTCTCTTCATGTGACAAAGGAGCTTAGTGTACCTAGAGATAAACCGTTAAAATTAAATTAATCTATTAAGTGTGATAAAGGAAATGAAACAAGAAATGATGATAAAGAGAGAAAAAGGGGAATGAAACTTACCTTTTACCTGCGGATTTCTAGGTTGCTTCGGCATCACCTATTAATTATGAATATCCCTACTGAAAAAGTAAAACAGTAAAAGAACGTCTAATTTAAGAGTTTCCCTATGTAGTATCCTCTTTTGGAGAGATCTAGGCTAAACTAAAAAAAAAAAAAGGTTTTTGAACGAAATAACAGGAGTCTTATTTTGAGAAATGAACACCTCTAAGATAACGTTACCTGGTTGATATCGGGGTTTTGATAAGTTATCTCTTAAATTGAGGTATGCTTCGACCGTGTGGAAGGTCTTTTAAAGATATCATTCTTGATTATGGCACTTTCGAGGGGAGGGGGAGGAGAGACATCCGACCGCGTATTCCTACTAAGTATTAATATTCCTACCTGTCCCATATGAATGTTGATTTGTAATTGTAAACCCGATACGTAGTGATTCCTCCCCTTATATCAGGGATTGCATATATGGACAACTTGATAATTATTCGAGTGTTGAGATTGCGTAATTGAACCTTTGTTTATCTAAAATTCTATTTATCTGCCCCGGATTTTGGTATCTTTGTAGAATTGCCTATTTTACACAGGGATCTTAACTCTTCTTAGTTTTATCACTACGATCGACTTGCGCCTGGGGTAAATAAGAAATTATTGCCTTTACTGATTTACCGATGATACAATTTGTTCTAATTTGATTAAGATATTATAAGGAATTTTGCTTACTCTATTGTTGGACGCTAATTTACATACTGACGTCAAGTAAAAGAATGTGAAAACAAAACGAAAGAGGAAATAAAGAAAGAAACTATTACGCCATAATTTAAAGCAGGGGATATTGAAATGTCAGCAAATACGATGTCAAGAAATGTTATAATTACAAAGTCGTTGATATTTAATTACGCTGTGGCTACAGTCACGGAACCGTGTACGATTTTTCAGTCCCGGAATGACGTCACTTCCTGCTACGTGAAGGGAAGAGCAGATCACGGCGGCCACGGGATCGTGATCGAGATTTGTTTCACGGATCTGCGGCCGTGAAAGGCATAGGGGGTCATTCAAGTTTTTAGCTACAATAGGGAAATTCATTCGTTGTTTAGCTGTAATAAAATTTTGATCGTGCAAAGGAAATGCAGGAATAATTTCGCTACCCTCATCGTTTATCCAGTCATTTTAATTCCTTATTTCTTTATTTAGCAATAGGGAAGCGAAGTTCGTCGTTTATGTGTCGTTTTCGTCCTCTTTTTGTGCTCCTTCAATTGTTCTACAGTCGCATGTCCACAATTGAACAAAATTTTGCTTAGAATATCCTTAACAAAGCTTTATAATTCGTTATATGATGAAAATTCATCTTTAAAATCCATCGCACATGTGACTTGAACATTCGACGCGACCGCCGTGCACCGCTCTTCCCTTCACGTAGCAGGAAGTGACGTCATTCCGGGACTGAAAACTCGTACACGGTTCCGTGACTGTAGCCACTGCGATGTACGCAATACGCTGACATTTAATAATTTAATTTAATTAAAAAAAATTACTTGTTAGACGTATGTCTTTTTAAAAAAATGTACTTATTGATCCTTGGAATGTTTGAGGTTCTGTACGTTTCTCCGTTGCTTTGCTGTGACGTTGTAATTGTTCAACAATTAAAATAAGTCCGTTCAGAACAACTTTTAAGCGTTTTTTTTATTTTCATTCTGTTTGAATTATAATTGTTATTCACGCTTAGGAATCAATAGACTTGGAATTTTTGAACCTTTTAGACTTTATTGAAAACTCAAAAGCTATTATTTTTTAAATTTTTGCATTGATTTCCACAGGGAGTAAAAACAAATCGAATGTTATTCATCCGTTACTATTGTTCAATAAACGAGTTATAGATTTATTAAAGGGGACCCAATTCAAGATTTGTTTTGAAGTCCTTTCTTATTAGCTTTTGGAAGTTTTTCGAATAAGATTCTCCACACCCTTGAGCTCTGCTTTACGAGCCGGTAAAATTCCGTAACCGTTTGTCGACAATTTCGCAGACCGTTACAATATATATTACGTGTCCCGGATTTGTTCCGTATACTTCACGGCTGTTTTCTCGGATTAGCGTTCGTAAAAAATCTGATCACCGTACAATAAAGCGAAATGCTATTATTTTTATTTTTATACTTCAGGTATTTGCTTTCATTTAGGAACCAATGGTATAATGTAAAATACAGGGTGTCCAAAAAGTCTGGTAACATGGCAGATATCTCGGAAACTAAGCATTGTATGAAAAAATGTCCAAAATCAAAAGTGAATTATTTTGCTGGGGAAATTCATTAGCCAAAAATTCCTTGTGAGTGAGGCTGGAGGGGGGGGGGGGCTAACTTTGGAATCTTAAATAGGAACCTCTATTTTTAATCGTATATTCAGATTTTACACAATATTCGAGAAATGTTTTATTCTTGGTGTTTTTTTCAATTGATCCAACTGTTTAGGAGATAGAGGCCCTGAAAGTGTGGAACTTTTAAAGTTTTGAACCCAATTTTATCGATGAAGACAAAGATGTAAAGAGTGGGTTTTACAGACATTCCTATTCTGCTTTTTAATGGTTTTTAAGAATATGAAGTCAAAATTTCAAAAATCCAATATTTTTCAACACACACACAGACCCTGCCTCCACAAGACCGCTGCCCCCAAAAGTTTACTTGTGTCCAAAAAATTTTGAATTTTTGAAATTCTGACTTCGGATTCTTAAAGACCATCAAAAAGTAGAATAGGAATCTCTGCAACATCCACTCTCTATCTCTTTGTCTTCATCGATAAAATTGGGTGCAAAACTTTAAAAGTTCCACACTTTCAGGGCCTCTATCTCCTAAACGGTTGGATCAATTGAAAAAAACACCAAGAATAATACATTTTTCGAATATTGTGTACAATCTGAATATACCGTTAAAAATAGGGGTTCCTGTTTAAGATTTCAAAGTTCCCCCATCCCAGCCCCCCTCACAAGGGAGGAAGGTGATTTTTGGCTAATGAATGAACCTTTGGCTAATTTTTGGACATTTTTTCGTACAATGCTTAGTTTCCGAGATATCTACCATGTGACCAGACTTTTTGGACACCCTGTATATATTTTACTGAAGTTCTAGCGGAGACACCCGGCAATCCCCGGGATATTTGCCAAGGCAACAGAACATTATACGAGGGGAGTTCAATAAGTAATGCAACACATTTTTTTCTCGGCCAATTTTGGTTGGAAAAAACTGGACATTTCTTGTGGAACATTTTCAAACATTTCCGCTTCGTCTCGTAAAGTTTCTGCGGAAAAGTCACCTGACCATACTAGTCCGAGTAACAATTTATTTATTTATTTATTTATTTATTTATTTAGAAAAAAAATGACAACAATTACCTAGCTGGAGCCAGTATGGCCATGGGCCGACGAGTTAGGCTACTGTTCATCTGCATATAAAATAAATTAGGCTAGTGCGAGTCGGACTCGCGCATCGAGGGTTCCGTACTACCATATAATATGTACCAAAATATGCCAGGTTCTGGAGTGTGTGGCACAGTGTTCTCGATTTCGGCTTTTATAGACATAATCTATAATAGTTTGTGTCGAAATTTATAAAATAAGCGCATTGAACAATAAATTAAACTCGCGCACTTCTTAGATTGTTTACTTGGTAATTTGAACAAAAGCGCTTTGAACAAAAAACTTTTCAAATATTAAATTAACAGATCACCTGAAAAAAGATTTTGTTTGGCGTTGCGCAAGTCCAACTTACATTTGGCCAGTTTTTCATTATTTGTTGTAATACTTAAGAGTTTGAACTACAATCATGCCATGTTTGACGCTTGTATATATGACCGTTTTTACGATAGAACAAAAAAAACAACAAAAAAAAAGAAAGAAAAAAAACATTTTACATTTTTTATTGCTTGTTAGACAATCCGCCATAATAACACGTACTACGTGAAAATTTCAACTGGCTACCTATTCACGTTGAAAAAATATAGCTTAAGGGCACACAACAATCCCTGGCTTTGGACAGAACAAGAGAATATTTTTTTTCAGTTTATTTATTTAATTAAATAACAATAACGGAGTATTGTCTTGCCACAACAATCCCTGGCTGCGGACGGATTTTTGTAACTTTCTTTGTTGGCCTCAGACGGATAAGAGAATAGACGATTTCACGCTGACGCGATAATGAGATGCGCGCATGCGCAATAGAATTTCCGGAGGACAAAAAAATTAAAAAAAAAAAGGCTGCACAAAACGGCGAAATGCAGCTGCTAGAGCAGAAAACAGTTTTTTTTTTTAACTTGTTGGTAAAAAAAATACTGGTGAAAAATATTCTTATGTATTATTAATTACTGTGTATTAATCTACTTAATATAAAAAAAACTGATTTTCACGTCTTGAGAAATTTGTAATCGTGCACAACTCCTGCATCAGTATGCTTAACATCTCTATCAAAAGCTTGAATTTGGATGCTTTGTCATAACGGAAATATTTATAAATGCTTATAAATCCAAATTTAGGCAGATTATTTAATTTCTGATCATAATGTATCCAATGATCAGAAAAACTAATATCTGGACAGTACTTCTTCAGGTACAGAGGGTAGATCATCGCTCAAGCGATGATCTTGGCGCCTATTCCTATGAGGGAATTTTGCGCCACGCCAGTGATAAATAACGACTGAGACGAAATGACAGTAGCAGCCGGGACAGACGGCTTTACGCGCCTTCCGAAGCACGAGAGATACAAAGATAGAAATCACTGGTAGGGGTCCGACCAGTGGAAATCCACCCTCCCCTCCCTGCTGGTCATCCAATGCATTGTGGGAAGCTGTCTCACTCAGCAACAGGTCCATCAAGCCACTGGCTTGAGTGAAATGAGGGCTGTCGCCCAACCAGTGACTGGTCGCGCCAAAAGTTGCTTAATTGCACTGAACAGCGAAATGATCAGTGAACAACTAGGCCACGACCACCTCTATCCGGAGAGATGAATAACAGCAGCAATATCTGTTGTAGCTTTATTTACTCTCTACTCCCTGGTTTCAGTCACTTTTTCTTTTTGTAAAACTCCAATATTTTTTAATTAGAATCATTTTTGTGCATTTTTTGAATGTCTAATTTGTACTTCCCTGCTAACGTCCTTTTCAACTGCCATGGTCATTTCAGGACGGCGTTATAGGGGCCGAAAATTTTGCCTCGCAAGGGTTCTTTAACATGCAGCCGGCAAACCACTACACAGGACCAATAGGGAGTGCAAGTGACTACGTCATAGCTGACGTCATTTGCGCGATGAACGGGCCGAGAGCCTAGGAAATGGGATCGCTGGTTCCAAACATTGGAACCACGCAATATACATACTAGTAACGTTGAAACGGGCGGCCAGTAAAAATGACATCTCTTAAATTATGTTAATTTGTGTTATTTATATTATTATTAAGACATTTAATACCATTATATAATTTATACATTAATATTAGAACGCTTTTTAATCACTTTTAATCACTTAGCAAAAGAATGCCATCGTTCGCGGGTCTTTCTTTCTTTGGGAAAACGATAGATGTCTAAATCGCTGTTTTGGCTCCTTCTTGAGCAGTGAGGAACTAAACAATTTCACATCTTAAATGTGTTATAAGCACTGGGATTATACAAAGCGATTTTATTCCAGCCCTACGTTGGAACCATGTTAAATCCCGAACCGAGAAGACTTGTTTGGAACCAAATCGAGTCACGTGACTGAAGAATTCCAAGGACTGACGTCACACTTGCACTCCCTATAGCTTTACTTCCCTTCCGAAGGAAGTGAGTGATCTCAGGATTTTCTCCATGAAAATATCCTCGTTGTCCTCGGACATCCGAGGCGATCACGCAACCACTGAGCCACCGAGGCCGATCCTTTGCTAATAGATGATCAGCCTTTTTTACTTTTATTAAATCTTTCTCTTGAAGCACAAACGTAATTTTGTCGTTGTTAGACATAACTCTAGTGCTTGCTATGCATTCGTTATCCACTCTTTCTCTGCGCTTTACCCTGCGGATGCAGAACAGCGCATGCGCCAGTGACGTCGTGCTCCTTACCGTGAAAGGGTCTATTAGATACACTTATTCATATCACCGTTACTTTTACAAAAATCCTCTTTTGTTCAAATCATTTAATATTCTCTACAATTAAAATATATAATAAATTAAAAAAAAATTTCGGTTGCTTTGGCATAATTATCGTTGATTACTTTGTATACACACAAAAAACGGGACTTGTAACCTTTCGAGCACTCAAAAGAAAATAGATTTCCACTTAAACCTCTAAGTCCTTCCGCAACACGCTATCGCTGCATCAGCTTATCTCTTGATTACGCATATAATTATATCGATACTGTGCAGCATTTATGTTACATTACTAACCAAATATATTAGTTTATTATTAATAAAACAAAAATTCTCAACAGAACAGCCAAAATAATCTTTTTGTCAACATAGTTGAGCACGTGACGTAAAACTTGCCTACCCCCGATGCTACTGTCCGCGCGCCACGAGAAGACCGCTGGGTTGCTTAATGTCCTCTTTTGGTGTCGCTGCAGTTGCAGATGAATCTATTCAGTGTTGGTGGACAAACAGGCAAATTTGAGTCTATCCATGTTTCATCGATGAAACAATAGGACGATTTTCTTCTCTTATTTCTTCATATTTCTCAGGTGTCTACCTCTCCATGCAAACGTTTTCATTTGTTTGGAAACACGGTCAGAACTCATTTTTGCGCTGCTTGATTTTAGCGCTTTTCCTCCCTTCATAACTATAGACTGAGCTGCAACTACAGCGACACCATACGAGCACATTAAGCAACTCAGCGGTCTTCTCGTGGCGTGCAGACAGTAAGCAAAAACTTAATGGAATCGTTCCATAGTAAGCGTGTTCGACTGGACACCTGGAAAAAGCAATCTCATTGGATTGAAGTATTCTAAGGAAGCCGAATAATTTTGACCTAGGTAAAAACCTTTTTTGCACCCGACTGTACGTGATTGACGATTATAGAAAGGGGAGATCAGTGCCTTAACCAAAAGAATTTCTTTATTCGTAAGAGCTTATTATTTTTTATTACGATAACTTGAAAACGAATTAACTGTTTCACACTGTTTTCATCAATCCATAAATATAGGACAGAGCATGAATAAGTTCGAAGGTGGGATAGCCGGAATAGGTAAAATAGCACTTGCTCTAATGGTACCATTATTTCCCTTAAAAATTTCTAAAGACAAGACATGGCATGTAACGACGTGCAATGAATGAATATAATGAGTAATTAATTTTAGTCGGAAGTGTTTAGTAGTACGTGTTCTAATGGTATCATATGATACTGTTGGAACTTTCATTGCTAAGATATAATATATTAAACAACTCGTAACCAAGTGCCATGAATGTATATATAGATTAATTCATGATAGTAGGAATTAGCTTAGTAGTACGTGTTCTAATGGTACCATATGTTACCTTGGAAACTTTCAATGCTAAGATATGGCGTGTAATATATCACCCAACTCCTTACGAGTTGTTAGACCTATTGTTATCCATTGCTTATTGTTATCAATAGCATATTGCTGTTAAGCCTAACATTATCCATAACTAAATACTGTTAGACTATTTGCTAATTGCTAGTAGCTGATAGCTTGCTTCAGCTGTAGATGTTAACGTAGAAACGCTTTAGTAATAGAATATGAAGAAATAAGAGACGCTTACACAGAACGCTTCAGCAATTGAGGCTCACTTCGTTTAACATTATGTAAGAATGCCTACAAATTAAAGAAATTTTATTTGTTCAAATATGTAAAGAATTCTCTCCATTTAACCTTTCGGTTCTTTAAGTTTATTCGTGTAAATTCTCTCTTTATGTTAGTTTACTTAAATAGTAATTTACAATTCAGTTTTCATATTTATATATTTTCTCTAAATTATGTTAAAGTGTAAGGTTAATTCTAGGTATCCATGTGCGATGTCTCGGTGCAATAACACGAACATGTGCTCTTTATCTGCTTTGGCAGTAAAATCATTCTTGTTTATTTTCGTGCGAAAAATTGCAAACTGTCTATTGTATAATTACAACAAATAATTACTGTCATCAGCTGTGTTTCAATTTGTCTCTATTTCATTTATACACTTATTTTTATTTATATTTTGTTTATTAATTCCTACAATAAGTTACGCAATTATTATTCTTTAAGCTTTTGGCCTTTTAAAGTATTAGTTTTGTTTTTTATTTTTTAAAATTAAATTCTAGATGAACATGATATTGACATCTAAGAAAGGAATTCAAGTAATGTCAATAATGATTGTCTCATCGTTGCTGACGTTATATACTCTGTATTTGAATGTCAAATTGCGCCCTGATGTGTTCTCCAGCAAGTAAGATAACTATCGAAAAATTTACGTTTCATTGCCAACACAAAAACAAGAAAAAACTATAAGATTACGATTGTCAGGTGGGATATACATTTCTTGATGAATGGAGTAATTGCGTATACAAGAAAGTTTAGGACAATATTTAAGCATTATTTGTAATGGAAAAATTGTAACATAATGTTTCATTCTCTGTGGTTAAAATGTTTTCCTTATTATACTTTTAAACGCTTAGGCTAAAAATAACTTTAGATTAAATACGTAATTACAAACTTACCTTCAATAAATTATTTTGTAATGAGGATATACCAGGGGGCTGTGTATTGGCATGTTTTGAAAAATATTGCAAAAAACGCCTATAATACGAAGTGCTAACCAAAATTTCCGAGAATTTTCTTGTAAAAAGTAGAAAACGTACGTTATATCCTAATTTCCGATGTCGCCTTTAAAGTAGTCACTCTGCCAGGTATGCAACGATCCCAACGATTTTCCCGCTTTTGGAAGCACTTCTGGAAGAACGAAGACTATTCCACTTCGATATCTTCACTCTGTCGCTCTTTCATTTTAAGAAAGAGATAAAATCGCAGGGAGCTAGGTCAGGAGAGTAGGGAGGTTGAGGCATCGTTGCCATGCTATTTTTTGCTAGGAATTCCTTCCATGTTTTTTTTTGTCATGGTGGAGCAACCAGTCTTTGTTCTTCCACAAGTCGAGCTGTTTGTGCGAAATTTTCCCT
The DNA here is from genome assembly GCA_023313115.1 of Rhysida immarginata. NCBI lineage: Eukaryota > Metazoa > Arthropoda > Chilopoda > Scolopendromorpha > Scolopendridae > Rhysida > Rhysida immarginata. Next base: position 1,527,991 of record JAHWFO010013848.1, read on the forward strand.
CAGTCTCTTCAAAACTTCCGTAAAACTTCCTGTTGACAATAAGACCAAGTCGAATAATTTGGAAATTTGCAGAAGCACAACAACACTTTGCAACATAAACTGCAGTAACTAACAAAGAAATGAACCCACGATTACGAAACTTGGCAGAGCAACAGCTGAAAGGTGCACCAAGAGGCATCTAGTGGCAGAACCCAGTACTGTCTCGGATATTTTGGGCAGCACCTCCTGTATATTGATCTTAATGTGGTAGATTAGTAACATTTAGTGTTGTACTATTTTTCTCGTTATTAACATATACAACTAAAATCGTTTCTTCTATTTTAATCTAACAGGGACATGGATTTTCTAATTAGTGGAGAATTACCTATAAGAAAATTGAGAATTGCCCAAATGTGGAAGGGGGGGGGGAGGCTGTGTGACGCATTTACCTTTCATTAAAAAAATAAATAAAATAAAAAAATATAAAATGAAAACTTTTAAAGCACACACTGTCACCTTAATAAGTGCAGTAAAAAGCGATCAATGTAATTAAAAAAAGGTAAAAGTGTGGTGGCGCGTTTATTTTATAATGTAGTACTAGATGGATCCCGTCAAATTTGATGGTAAACAATCCATCTTATTATTAATTTCCATCTCTTTAATTAAAAAATAAATAAATAAAAAATCCTCAGAGCAACAAATAGAATGATAGAGCAGCTTAAAAGCAGAGAACGTTGCCAGGAAGCCAATTTTTGCGGATGTACGTTAAGACAGTTTTTATCATATAAATACGCATGCGCTTAAAGCAATTTTTAATTGTAAATTACCAATAATTAATAATAATTATGAACACAAAAACTAACTTTGACAAAACTATAGACTAAGATCTTTCTTGTAAGACCAAAATGCAGTAGTTTTCTCCAACGAACTGTCCACTTGGAACTTAAATATATAACTTTTCTTTTTAAAATTTAATATTAAACGCGCCATCATGCTTTTAACTTTTTTTTTAAATTATATTTTTTACTTTTTACTTCACTTTTTAAGTTGAAAGTGTGTACTTTAAAAGTTTTTATTTTATATTTTTTATTTTATTCTTTTTTAAAAGAAAATAAGGTTCTACGTATATGATAACTATAAAATCAAAAAAACCTTGGAAGTCTGCCCAGTCAACTACGTCTGTATCTCAGGAAAGCGTTTACAATACATTAAGCTGGCTAATCTTAATTAGTTATTCCACGTCAGTTCAAGCAGGCATTGGCACTTGACCTCTCGGATTTTAATGAAATTTTGTATATACATTGGCCCTAGGGAGTTGGTAATGAATACCAAATAATTTTTAGATTTTTTATGGAAGTTACGGACATTTATAGTTTTCGAAATTTGAGTGAGGGCTTTATCTATGAAGTACTGTAACTTCGGTTGTATTTTACTTAGAAAGATATGATTGCTGACATATGAAAGCTCTTTAAATGCAGATTCTACATAAAATTTTGAAAATTATATTACGCATGCGCAAATATTTGAATTTAATAAAAATATTCTATTTATGCAAATTTCTCAAATAGTGGGTATTTTTTTTTTCGTTAAAAAATTATTAACATCTTACACATAGTTTCATAAAGACTACAAAATATTCAAAACTGTGTTTTGCTCCGTTTTGAAGATATTAATTTTTAAAGCTTGAGCTCCAAGCAGCGGAAATCGGATAGTAGGGACTTGACTACTTGTACAGGGAAGAGAAAGCGTGTAACCTTGGGACAATTCATTTATTTGTTTTATCTATCTATCTATATATATAAAGAAGGATGTTTGTGGGTCTGTCAGTGGGTGGGTCTGTACGTTTTTTATACAAATCTACAGTTTTATTCCGATCTTGATGAAATTTCGCATACATGACCTTCAAAGCATGAGGAAGGTCACTGTCTACTTCAGATTTCGAAAAAATAATAATTATTGATAAAAAATCGATATTCATGGTTATAGCAGGGCATATTAATGAGAAATATCGCATGACCAACAATGCAAGACAAAGTTTTTGCAACAATGGTATCAACACGCAATTCACAAACACTCTGCACGGACCAACAATATATATCTCATGACCAACAATGCAAATAAAAGTTTGTGCAACAATAGGTATCAACAATGGTTTCAACACGCAATTCACCAATAACAATGAGCTCAAAATGATGATGCAATGATAAAGCAGTCCTTTCCAAGAATTATAACAATGCAATATGGATAAGTTTCAATTTGTAACAATGCATAGAATTCCTGTTATTCAGGCTTTTCTTAGAAAACAGAGTTCTTAGTACTTAACAATTTCTTGAAAATCTTTAAAAATGATCAGTAAATGGAGATAATGGAGAGTTAGCAGACTATTGAGAAAGAGTGGAAAGACGACAGAGGAAGCACTCCTTTAGCTCCGTGATGTATTGAGCAAATGGGAAGCAAGTAAATAGAAGAATCCGCGACCGCTAGACTGCACAAAGTGATGAATGGTCAAATTTTGCTTCAACACATCGAGAGAAGAGTGGAAATTGCAACAACACTAAGTATACATCTAAGGTAAGATTACGTGAGTAAGAAATTATTTAAAATAGCAGTGGCATCCTTGGAGAGGTCCAGCCATTGTGAGCCTTTAAAAAGATTTTTTTCGAATTTTCATTAAGAATTTTTACTGTATTAATTCTAAGCATTTTCATGTGTTTATTTTTAAGATATTGCAAAATTTAATTTAATTTTTTGAGATTGTTCTGTTTACATCCAAGTAATTATCCCGGGAAACGCCGGGTACCTTTGCTAGTTATTTATATAAATAATATTATTAATTATAATTACACGAAAAAATAAAATGAATAGTAGCATTACAATAATAATTATATCAATAGGAAAAATGTTTCTTAGAACTTCAGATTTTTTTTTTCAGAAGTCAGAAAAGTATTGAGCACCTGTTAAATAATTTGAGGGGGGAGGTGCAATTCCATTGGAAGTCAAAAAATAAAATAAATAAATAGATGAATAAATAGGTAGTTTAGTATAACAAAACCATTACAGATAAAATTAAATATTGTATACGTCAGTTAATTTATCATAACTTGTATGGGATGAAACGCTGTTTACAAATTAGGCGATTGCAGACTGTTATAGTTCATGGTGTAGGTGATGAGGTAATGGGTAGATATGCTTGTTCAAGAGTTTGTCGGAGTGTGAACTAGAGATGGCTTTGTATATTTCTATGCTTTCTAAGGTGGCTATCAATTTAGGTTTATCGGCCTTATGTAGGATCTCGAGTGTTTCTTCGATGCTGCATAGACGGTGGTTTTCTTCTTTAAGATGGATTGCGAAATGGGCCCTTTGAAACCGTCAACTGTTTATATAAATAGCGTTCATTAGTTCTTCCATATCTTTAATTCTTTATCTTATAGGCCTATAGAATTTTGAATTAACGTCTTTCAATATAATAAATGTCTAAATAATGAAAGTATATTAATTTTCTTTTTTCATATTTAATTAGGATAACAAAAATATTACTTCCATCAAAATCTAATTGGATTGTCGTAACAACCATATCTCCCCCGACAGATGACATCAAGTATTTAGCTTCCTTACCTGATTGGCAATTACTCGTTGTCGCTGACCTTAAAACTCCTTTGAACTGGAGGTACGTGCATCATCCTCATTTTCCCAAGTAATTTGAAGCTAGGTAGAATATTCTTTGATCACTGATAAAGAGAAATGAAAGGGAAATTATAATTAACCTCTTTTAATCATTAATTGAAATTATTATTCAGAAAGGCAAGAGGTAAGTGATTAATTAAGCCAACATATTTCAACATTTCGTCTTCATCAGGGCCTAAAATTATTATAGAGAGGAATTTATGGTTTTCAAATTGCAATGAATGGTGTAACGACAATAAATTAACCCCCCCCTGAACACCTGACAGTCCACATGTGGGGGAATCTGGACACTTCTCACCGAGTTTGGAGAAGTTATGGGAAGTTTCAGACCGGACCATTTCGACACCCTTGGTCTGTTGAACAGTGACATCATATTCGACATATGCCTTGAGAGAATCTGAGAGAGAATCTGTGTCATATAAGGGGATAGGGAAATCCTGCTGTTAATGTCATTGCTCTTGCATTGTGGGCAAATACCACCATTGCCCACAGTGTGCTATCGGCAACTCTATCACCACCGCCCCCACCACCATCACCGCCATGGAAGGCAGTCATTACGTTATCGTGATTCCCAAGGCTGCAGTAATTACGTGATCGTCACTTCAAGGACGTCTCCTGAGTTATTGTTGTATCTCGAGTCCTGCTCATACATCAACACGGCGCCCCTGACCTCATAAATAATTTAATATCGATTGAACTGTTTGGAATTCCATCCTATAATTTCGCAATGTTATGCAGTGGACATGCGGGAATTAAACTCCATTTTTTTCATAATTTTAGAGCATTGTTTGTAGGTTAATATACGATTTTATAATATTAAAATGCACTTTCCCTCGCATTTTATTTTGAACTCGATAAAGTAAATTAAAGAAAAAATGATTCATTATAGCTTCAATTTGATATATACGGTAATTTCCTACGTCAAATATAACCAGAGATATGCTTCATTTTAAGAGATGAGATGCGCGAAATTTTGATAACTTTAATAATCAAATAAATTTCCCTGCGACTGCCGAACATCGGGAAAGCCGATCGAAGATCAACAGTTCTCGTAGGAAGCACAGGCGACGTCATAATAGTAAGGGTGGAATTCCAAACAGTTCAATGAGTATTAAATTATTTATGAGGTCAGGTGCGCAGAACCCGGGATACAAAAATGGCTCAGGAGGCTCCCTTAAAGGGACGGTCACGTAATGAGTAGTTAACATTTTTAATTAAATTACACCATTTCACGCAATTTTATGTATTTCTAAAAGGAGTTCCTCTTTGAAACTCGGATGGCAAGAAAGACATCTTCCAACTGAGTGTACGGTAAAGAGCGTAGCAGCTCTGACCACCGCACCACTACTCATTCGCCCGTACACAAGGCTCCAGCTTCTTCTGAGGCGGTGCCTTCAGTATTAAACTGAAGTTAACCATGGGGAAAATCATCTTGATTCCAAAAACCCTGAGCGTGTGACCGAGTGGAGACCCAAAACTTTATTAAACACCGATTATAAAGTCTTCACTGGTTTGCTACAGATTTTTTCGATCCTGGGCAATCCTGCTCAGTACATCTCGCAGGATGTCGGACAATCTCATCACGACCTGGTGTCTTATGGAGTGAGCCAGAATTTGCCAACAATCCTGGCCTGTGCTAAATCTCGACCAAGAAAAGGCATTCGGCAAGATAAATCACATCTTGTTTGACATATTCCACCATCTTCGCATTCAGAAATTTGCCAACATCATAGCTGCCTCAGCCGCCTCGTTTGTTTTCGTTAATGGTTCTTTATCATCTGCCTTTGAACTGTTAAAAGTGTCAGACAGGGGTATCCATTGTTTCCTCTCCTGTATATCCTTTATCTGGAACCATTACGGCGATAATCTTAACCTCTGACATTGGGGATATGACTTGCCAGAAGCGTCGGTCTTCATCAAGTTCCTTGCTTATGCGGACGTCTATGGGAAGACCTTTGAACAGTTCGGTGTTTCGATGAGAAGTTCCATCAAACTCGTCAAATCCAAGGGGCACTGAACGGAGAATACCTAACCTCTTTCCGATCTTTTTAGGCGGCCAGTTGACAATGCTAGGATACAACCTCTCCTTTCTGTCGATAATAGACAGAGTCCACTGGCAACAAATGATCACAAAATAAGGTGCGTTGCATTGATATAAATCCACTATCTAATTTTTAATTTCAAAGAAAACTATGAAGTGAATTCAAACAAATCTTTATTACCTAAACAAATAACTTTTGCTTAATATATTTCTCAGTTCAAATTGTTGCAAAAACAAATAACAAATAATAATCTTACACAAAGGGAAAAAATGAATTTGCCTGTTGCATTATGATAATTTCACATATTCAATAACAAGTGTAACCGCCGTGAGCATGAATTACTTTAAATACTCTATCGGGTAGTGTATCAATAAGCTTTTTACACAAGTCTTGGGATATGATTTCCCAATAATTTACAATGGCAGTCTTCAATTCTTCAGCACAATCTTACTGTTTTCCACCCAGGTAAACTTGCCTTGCAATTATGGTCCACAGATTCTCCATTGGGTTCAGATCAGGGAAAAGAGGTGGCCATTCTATCACCTGAACTCCATTGTTGAGAAACCATTCGTATGTGGTTTTAGCAATGTAGATCGGTGCATTATATCTTGTTGGAATTGCCATCTGGGGCCACAGATTTGTTCACCGAAGGGCTGAGTCTCAAGTATTGTTTGGTATGATGTGGCATTCATTCGACCAGAAATGAATGCTAGGTTTGTTTTACCAGTCAATCCAAAGCCTGCCCAGATCATAACCGCACTCCCTCCACATTGGCGCTTGGAGTAGAGCTCTTTATCTTTCCGTATGT
>JAHWFO010013848.1:1534903-1551611 GCA_023313115.1 Rhysida immarginata
AATATTACCAAGTATTATAGCTTTTGGTCCAGTAGTTTTGTTTTTTTTATGGCCATGTCAAAATGGAACTTTAATTATAAAGACCTTGTACATTAAGCACAAGTTATTTGTTACGTCTTAAACATCTGAGATTTGGCGTGGAAAAATCCTCTTAGATCATTCTTTACTTACTTTATCTGCGCTCAAATGTAAGTGCGTGCTTTGTGCGTCTAATTATTCAAAAGTATTTCTAATTTTTACACGATTATTTCTGCAGCTCTTCAATCATCTTCTTTATCACCGCCTTCGGAATATGGTGCTTCAGTATGAGATTCGTCAGACTTCGACAGCCATCCTGTTTGCTAACTTCGCCAACTACGCCTAAATTCTACTACGGCAAGGTTTCTGCGCCAACACAAAGTGAATTATCACCCAGCAGTGCAATATATCTTTAATCTATCAAGCTGCATAAATCGTCCAATTTATTGTTTAGCGCAATATTAACTGATTCCAGTTCTAAGGTGTTGGATTTTGGATAATCCATGTCATACGGCGTTTAGTGGAACGTCTTCCACAAAACTACAACACAACTTGTACATGTAAAAAATACAAGGAATTAAAAATTTAAGCTAATCAGGCCACATGATTATTATTGCTTGTTATACAATAATTTGATTCTCTATCCCTTCCCAACTGTTTCCAACGTATTTAATTAACATCATGTATATTTTTATGATATAATATCTTAGCAGCCTTATATGTTATATCGAAAAATCGCCAAGATAATTTATTACGATACAATATTAAACAGTAATTCGACATAGTATATAATTTGCCATTTATGTCTTTAACATTTCTACGAGGGCTATTTTTTTCAACCTGTGATGGGTCATCAAATCAAGATAAATGTGAATAACAACATGAAAAGCTGTCCTCCCAGACCTTTCTTCAGCTCTTCATAAAGATGAAAGCCACTGAAGGCAGTGAAAGTCCAACGAAGGGCTTCAACACGCCGTGGGGACCTATCTCAACATGCTGGCGGCAAACTTCTATGAAGAGCGGAATTGGAAAACTCGTCAACCATATGACAAATGTCTCAATCTTTATAGTGACTATGTCGAAATGTACCTTTGATTGTACTTGACTCCTCTTAATAAAATCATTTTGTTATTCACATTTGCCTTTATTTTATGCCTCATCGGAGATTGGAAAAAAATAGCCCTCGTACATGCAGTCGTTAATTTGTCATAAGAGAAAAAATAAGAGAACGACCTTCCACTTGTCCACAATGAAGTTTATTCAATTATTCTGAGGCGACCACCTATGTTCCATTAAAAAGCGGTCCTCATTGCCTTATTATTATGAAAAATGCATTAAATATATTGTAAATAAAAGCCATATAAATTCACTTAATTTAAACATTTATTATCAAGACTAGATAACATCTGTTACAGTACCATTAAGTACAGTACAATATACTTACTTGTAATTTGAAACAGATTTGAAAAATGAATTGATACTTGTCTGCTTTACATTCTTCTTTCTTAGCACTTCATTTTTTGCTTCGAATTCTAATTTAGAAATTAAATTTAACATTTTTTCATTATTTGTATGGCGTGCCAACACTTTCAGTTAACTCATGTGTTCAAGTCCTTTTGATAGCGTGAAAGGAACTGGTACGAGTTCTTCAAATACGATGTCATCGTTGCTTTGCATCAGTGAAGGGTTGGTATCATCATCATCATCATCCTGATGCTTGTTCCAGAAGCACTTTCTCCCAGTCTTCATTAAACGTATCGTAGCATACAACATCTTCATCTGCAACACAATGATCCACCTCTACGTGAGCATCTTTACCCAATCTATCCAGCTCAGAAATTAACTCTTCTTCAGAAGTGTCTTTTTGCTGCTGGATGACTGAGGCAACTATACACATTAGGAAACATTATTTGATTGTAGAAGTTTCCACTGCTTCCCACGCATTTGTTAACCACTGGATCTCATCAGCAGTGTATGCTCTTTTTTGCCAGTTCTAATGCTGTTGCTGCTTCTTCCATTATAACAAAAGAGATCTGAGCAGGTGTATTCTGTAGTGGAGCCTGAAACTTCTAATAATACCTTGATCCAAAGGCTGAAGTTTACTGGTAGTGTTTGCTGGAAGGAATTGTAATTTCACATTAGTAAAATGTGTTGATGTAATTTAACAAGGAGTATTGTCTAAGGAAACCAAAAGTAATCTCCCTTGCTTCTTCATCTTTTCCTCAAACTTATTCAACCATTCGGAAAAAATGGCTGAAGTTATCAAGCGCTTTTGTTTGCATTCCATTCGACACCATTCATATTAATGTTTTTGAAGGATCGTTGGAAGATAAGAATTGTTTATGACCAAGGGCTTCTCTTTTTCTCCTAATGCATTGACACAGAAAGAACCATAAATATCTGTCTTTTGAAACTTTTTCTCGAAGTTGATTCGCTTCTCACAGCCAGAATTTTGTCTGGAATTGCACGGAAAAAAGTTCCGTTTCGTCTTATTTGAAAATGCCGTTTAAGTCATAACCTTTAATAAGGTTCCTGCAAACATTGAAGTCAATCAATCACAGCTTCTTCCCCTACGCTTCTACTTTCTCCACAAATTACTCGGAAGATAATGTTGTGGCGTTTTCTAAAACCCTCAAGCGATCCATTGCTTCCGTAAAGTTGCGGTTTCCAGATGCAAGTGCATACTCTCGAGCTTTCTCTGGTAAGATGGGGCCTGATATAAGCATCCCTTTGGCCCGGATACTTTCAAACCATCTCTGCACCAATTCATTGATTTCTTAATTGGCACAAGATTTTTTCTATTTGTAATGGCAATTGTTGCATTTCCATTATTGAATATAGCGCTCTTTGTTGGAATTGTGTTTTGCTGACGCCAAATTGTTTTGCCAGTTCTCTTTGTGAAACTTCTATTTCACTTGAATCTTTGTTTTCAGATCCAGAGTTTCAATCTTTCTTTTGCTTGTCATGTTGTTTTCACTTCAGATTGCAAGCGTGAAATGATAACAGTACAGATCTACAATAAACTACTATCATATAGTCAAAATGATTCCCTTAACAACTGGCGATTAATTTTTATCATTACTAGTTCTTGGAAATGTAAAACAAATTCTTTTAACTTTCATGTAGCTGGATGCTGAAAGAAAGTTGCATTTTCAGGAACTACAATAATTCTACTAAAGACATCATTACTCTTCCTGGCTTGGAATGAAACATTGTGTCCACATGGCTTGGAGCCAAATCCTCCCTGGTCCTATTGTAAGGGTCTTTTAATAAAATAATGCGTTAATCAGTTTTACATTTCGTGTGAGCCAGGTCCCGTTAGACAGTACAACATTACAGTATTTCAATCGTTGAGTAAGGGGCCCATAGTGCTGTTTCTATCGATAAAATTGGTAGAGACCTTTGTTGTGTTGTAAGGTCTCTACCAATTTTATTATATTATTTTTATAGATGAAATCTTGGTTTCTAGAAACACTGGTCCAAATGAACAGGTGGTTCTCTGATACAGGTGCCCCAAAGACAGTTTTCGTTGTATGTACAGGGTGATTCAGTCAATTTCTGACCATTTCAGTACTATGATTTATTGACCCATTAATATTTACAAACTTAGCATTTCAGTATGATATTTTAGGCAGCTCGGAGTTTTTATTCCCGTGGAAAATTCTTGATGATATGCTCAATGTGGCCACCAAGAACGTTTTGAACTGCTCGCAGCCGAATGGTGAAGTTGTTCATAACTCTATCCAGGATTTCTGCATCCACAAGGGTGCAGCAGTCGACGATGCTTTGTCGCAGCTGGTCTAGGGTTCTTGGTCACACTGTCTTTAAGGAACCCCCAGAGATAAAAATCACATGGGTTTAGGTCAGGACTCGTAGAGGGCCAAAGAAAGCCACCCCCGAATCATCTGGAAACCTGTTTGAAATGACACGATTTCCGAATTTCTGATTGAGAAAGTCTAGCACTTAATTAGTGGTGTGAGGCCTAGCCTCATCCTGTTGAAACTATTGACGTCGAAGCGGTATACGCCTCCTTCGCAGCTCGGGGATGAAGAAGGCTTCCAACTTGTTACGGTAAGCCTGTGACGTTACGTTGCCCTCAAAAAAGAACGGAACAATGATGCCTCTTTTGGAAATCACGCACCAAGCCATAACCTTTCGTGGATGAAGAGGTGACTTATGGATCTCATGAGGGTGCTGGGAACCCCAAAAACGAACGTTGTGTTTATTAACGTCACCTGACAGATGGAAGGCCTCATCTGACACCCACAGGTTGTCCATAATGTCCAGATTGGCTTCCATTTCTGCTCCAAACTCCATCGTAAATTGTTGTCGCTTCTGTCTTCCAGTGTCTGTTAACTCTTGATAAACATGGATCGTATACGGGAAGAGGTATAAATCCTTTCTCAAAATTCGCCACGTAGTGGTATACGACAGCCCTTCTTCAATGGATAGGCGGCGAATAGATTTTTTGGTAGGGGAATCGATCAACCTTGTGCGAACATTTTCGACAATTTCGGCCGTTCGAACGCGAGCTTCGCTTCCGCCTTTTTTCTTGCCTTTAACACATCCAGTGGCACGAAATTGCTTGACAAAATCCATGATTGCTTACCTGCCTGGTGCGTCTCGACACTTATATCCCTTCCGGAACTTTCTTTGCACGGTTACAGGTGATTTTGTCTCGAAATACCATTCGACACCCTTGCATTTCTGCTCTGTTGATAAAGCGGGCGCCATTTTTCAACAATACGATATTCATGCAGCGCCGTTGCAACAATACAAACTCCAACTATTTAGAAATTCGATATGGCGCTCATATTCTTTCAATTGTTTATCCTTAATGCACGTCATTCGAGTGAAATGGTCAGAAATTGACTGAATCACCCTGTACATTTCGCATGCTAAGCATTTTTCATTATATGTAAGACAATTATCCAGAAACTAAAAGGGATTATTTATACAGAAGTGAGTCCAATAAGGAAACTGGAATTAACGACTATTTCTGATTGGCTAAGAGGAATAAATATTAAAAAAGAAAACAGTGGGGAACAGAAATAAAGGAAACCTTGATTGATTGGCAGAATCAAGTAGGCATGAAAGATACAAGATAAATAAAAGACACAACCAATCAAGTTAAATACACAAAATAAAGGCTATTTTATAAAACGCAGTGGCTACGTTCCCGGCTACGAGTTTGACATCATTGCACTGTAATATACCAGTATATTGCGGTCACGGTCTGGACACACTGCTGCTACTGCACGACGATTCTACCACTCGACGGACGACGACGTACCTATTGCATCGGCGGAATCTACAACAAGGTAGGACTTTAAGTCTTTTAAACTGAGTCGTTCTGAGTAGGTGCGTCCTTCTAAGGACGGCAAAACCCAGCACCACACCTGCTTCATGGCGACGTCAGGCGCTGCGTCGAAATCTGCTACCATTATAGTTAAGTACACGGATGGTAAAGAGTTGCCTTGTGATCAAGCTTATAAAGATGCGTGCAAGGATGCTAGATTCTATGCATTCGATATTGTAATTAATGAGCAGCTGCAGGCTCTACATACGGTTTTTAATAATAAGTATATAGAACTTGAAGGCAAGGTGGAAACGCTGGCCAAGAATATTAGCAAATTGGATACAAAAATTGATGGGCTATAGTCGGAAATTATGAGTGCCCGTAATGAAGCTGCAAGCGGGCTTAAAAGTCTTGAACATACCATTAGGGAAATGATGAACTCCCTCTATAAATCTAATTCAAATTCACCCATGATAGTGGATGACATGCAAGACATTAATGATCCCTTAATTAACTGTGAAGAGTCCGTCCCAATAGAAAATGTTGGGAATAAGCGTAAATTAACCGAAGATCAAAATACGGAAGTTAATAACTGGATACCTGTTATAAGCAAGAAATCCAAGAAAGGCATGCGTATTGACAATATAGCTAGTGAAGCGGCCATCAGTGACGTAGCTGCTGTTGCCTTCCGTGACAAAGGCAAGAGATCTGCTCAACCTAGCCATAGAGAAGGAAACCTGTATATCCCTCCGATTATAATCCGTACTCACGGTAAACCAATTAGGGATACTCTTGAAGAAATCAAGAAGCATGTGCCCTTAGAAAGCATCACAGCCCATACTGGCAGAACTGACACCATTAAAATTAAGTGTCAAAATGAAGACATCCATAAAAAGTTAGTGTCTGGAATTAAGAGTGATAATATCTTGAAAATACAGCATCACCAGCTGAAATCGGAAAAACTGTTAAAATATGTTGTAAGGAATGTTGATGTAACTTATAACTTGGATGATTTTCTTGACGATCTTAAGAGGACAAATTACTTTCCTGAGAAATTAATACGACTCAAAAAGGCAAATGGCTCTGTTGATATGCCGCTGATCCTGGTACTATTTCAAAACACAGAGCATAATAGAATATTTAAAGAAGTCACTCGGATTAGTCAACTGGCGGTGCTCGTTGAGCTGTTTAGGGGCAATAAGAAACCTCTTCAGTGTTACAATTGCCTCAGATTTGGACACGTTTCCATGGGTTGTACTGAGCTGCCCCGTTGCAATAAGTGTGCAGGAGACCACCAGTCCAGGGACTGCAAAAATGTAAAGGGACAGGATCCACCTAAATGCATTCGCTGTGAGGGACAGCATACGTCAAGTTTCTCTGGATGTCCTAAATATCCCAAAACAGTGAGCAGAGTGCGTGGTGCTAAGACTATTGAAGGGAGATCCTATGCTTCGGTGGTTTCAAAAACTGTTGACAAAAGTTTCAACCCGTCTGATTTGCAAGCTATGAACACTAAAATAGGCGCGATGCTCAGGTTATATGAGGAAATCGGAAAATCTATTCCGCATATGGTTAAATCGTTCTCTAAAGCTTAATCATGGCTAGCAGCAGCTTCGAAGTAGTCAATCAAGGAAGACTTCGGTGTACCATCTGGAATGCCAGAGGCATTTCACGTAGGCGAGAGGAGTTCTTCGACTTCCTATCGAGAAACAATATTGATATTGCCTTTGTCTATAAGGCGGGATTGGAAACTCTTTCGTGACCTTCTTAAAACTAGCAACGGCTACACAGCGAATGCCTCCAGTACCAATGAAATCAACGATAGAGTTGAAGACATTACCAGTAATATCAACAATGCGATGTCTGTTAGTGCTTGCCCTATAAACCATAAATATCCTGACCACCTCGTTCTTCCTCCAAGTATTAGGCAAATTATTGCAGAGAGGAATGCCTTCCGAAGACTTTGGCAGCGTACACGTGAGCCCATCTTCAAGAGAAAGTATAATAGGCTTTCTAGGAGGGTCCACGAAAAAGTAAGAGAGCTACGAGTGCAAAAATGGACGAGCAAATTGAAGAATCTCTCAACTCATGACAACTCTCTCTGGACCATGATTAGGGCTCTTAAGTGTAAGAAAACGAAATTCCCACCCCTGTTTTCTCCAGATGGTACTACTCTTGCTACTACGGACCAAGATAAAGCTGAATTAATTGCTGAGTCACTTAGCAATCAATTTATCACCCCAATTCCAGATACTCCGGACGGGGAGCATGCAATCAGCGAGGTTCGTGATGTGTGTTCCAATTTTTATGAGGGTCGGCGTGCTCCTATACAGCGATCAATCTTCCCGATGGAAATTGTTGAGATCATCAAGAAACTCAAGAATAAGAAAGCCCCTGGAATGGATGCCATCACAAATAATGCACTTAAAAATCTACCTTCCAACCTGATCCTGGACATCGTTACACTAATAAATGACTGCTGGAAAATCGGATATTTCCCTACTGGCTGGAAGGAATCAATTATCCTAAGCATTCCGAAACCAGGCCTTAACCCTTCATTGCCTGCAAGTTACAGGCCCATCAGCCTTTTACCAACTATGTCGAAGGTTCTAGAGCGGACAATTCTTAAAAGGTTCAATGACTTCTGCTCTGCCCATGATCTTATTCGTGATGAGCAGTTTGGTTTCCGTACGGACCACTCCTGCCAAATGCAAATATGGCGGCTTGCTATCGACGCAAAAAACGCTCTTAACAATTCTCTATATGGTGGCGTTATCTTCCTGGACATTTGCAAGGCCTTCGATCAAGTTTGGCATGATGGTGTCATTTATAAAATGATAAAATTTGGATTTCCAGATGATCTTATCATGCTGGTCCGCTCATTCCTCTCAGACAGGTTTTTTCGAGCTAAAATTGGTGACTCCCTCTCCCAATCATGTGAGGTTAAAGCCGGTGTCCCACAGGGGTCAGTTCTGGGACCAGCCTTGTTCAATTTTTTTATCCAGGACTTTCCAAAACCCGACAAGTGTAAACTTTACTTCTACGCTGATGATGCGGCCATCTTAACCTTTGCCCGTGTTCCTGCCCATGTCATCTCTCGCTTGCAGAAAGCGCTGCATCTCTACGAAAAATGGTTCAACAGATGGAGGCTGAAGTTAAATGTTGGCAAGTGCAAGGCTATGTTCTTCACAAACAAACGCAGAAACCACCCAGGTTTCCTTACCCTGTATGGAAATAAGCTCGACTGGGTCAAAGAATATAAATACCTTGGTGTGGTGATCGATTCTAGGTTCACCTGGAATCAACATGTTTCCTACGCGCTGAATAAGGCAAAGAGGGCCAAATTCAGTCTGATCGCGTTGCTTGGTCGTAACAGTGCTCTTGACATTGATAACAAGCTGTTCATCTACAAAATGATCATCCGCACGATCTTGCTTCATGGTATGCCAGCTTGGGCTTCTGTGTGCAAAACAAGGTGGAAGGAGCTGCAGACATTCCAAATTATCACTGAGA
Source organism: Rhysida immarginata (assembly GCA_023313115.1). Taxonomy (NCBI): domain Eukaryota; kingdom Metazoa; phylum Arthropoda; class Chilopoda; order Scolopendromorpha; family Scolopendridae; genus Rhysida; species Rhysida immarginata. Next base: position 1,543,734 of record JAHWFO010013848.1, read on the forward strand.
GCAATTGTGAAACTTGATCGTAGAGTAGCCAACAATAATGTCGTCCATGAGGATCTAGGGATGACGCATATTGGCAAGTTTGTACAGGATACGATAACGACTATGCTCCCGAAGATGCTTAACCACAGGAATCAATTGGTGTCTGAAATTCACAATCCTTCTGACTGCAGGAAACGCTTAAATCATCGCTTGCCCAGCCATGTCATGGAAGTTAACTTCGACGATGTCAGGAATGTTATCTTCCCCGATTTTTGGATAGCCTAGTTCGCCTCTGGCTCCCCCTCCCCTTTCTATGACAATCTTCAATCAACCTTTTTATCCCCAGAATGAGGGGAATATTCTTCAATCATCTTGAGGAGGACCTTCGGGGTTTTTTCAGGCTTCTCACCTATCTCAGTGTAATTCCCCTGGTCTATACATGTGACGAGTGAGTTTGGAAGCTCTGCTTCAGTACCACTCGCAATTGATTTTCACTCCACTGCTCGATTGTCGATTGTCCCGGCTACCGTGAAGGCGTAATGGCTCACGACAGTAAGGAGTGACGTCACACTTTAGCGGTGAACCGAATGAATATGTTCAATAGGAAGAAGTTTCAAGTAAGAATGACTCGTATAACCTGCTTTACAATATGGTTATACGAGTCATTCTTCTTTATGGTATGCCTGCCTAGGCTACAATATACAAATCCAGATGGAAGGATCTCCAAACTTTCCAAAACGTTACCCTGAGGACTATCGCCCAACTTGACAGGAGAGTCGCAACAAATATTTCTATTGCTGAAGATTTCCATTTACCTCCAATTGGTAGCTATGTACAGGAGTCGCTGAAGAAGTTGCTTCCGAAGATCAAGGACCATCCAAATCCTCATATATTCCGAGGCAGATATTCTGGAACACCCACTCACGTTTAGAAGTTTCCTCAGGCATCGCAGGCCTCGACACGTCCTGGACATCAATTTCGACGACATCCAAAAGGCCATCTTTCCCGAATACTGGATCTCATAGCTCCTCGTGCCCCTCGTCAATCAACAATCAACTCTATCGTCCTTATAGCAAAGGACCCCATCTTATCCTCTGGATGACTTAACTAGGTTTCATCTGGCTTCTTGCCTAATTCAGTGTACTTCACCTGGTTACTTCCTGGATGAGTATGGCAGTGAAAGCGTTGCTTTCGGACCACTCGTCTCGTTTTCCCTGCACTTTTCGATTGTCGATTGTCGAGTTGGAGAGTTTTATAAATGAACGGCAACAAAAAACATTTTTTCAACTTCGGAAATCGCATTCTGTTTGCTAAATTATATAAATAATAAATAAAGGGGTCATAATTTTTCCAAGATTTATAATATTTAATTTTCAATATTTGAATACACAAACTTATTGGAGTACAAATTTCTTAGTCGGTGGACGATGAGGGGGGGGGGGGGTAAATTCACAAGTAAATACGGGATGATAATAACACTGTATATTACTTTGTTTTTGTAAACTTTATTATCATGACTGTTTCACCTCTTGTTGGCCTACCACTCACAAAGAGTGAAGACCTATGTGTTCGTTTCCCCAACTCAATTTTTTTCTTTCTGGAATTGACTTAAAAACTCATGATTCCAGAATGAAATTAAAAAATAAAAATCCGTCTATACTTATGTTACTAATTTTGTTCAACTACCTCCTCCAAAACGGCAAAAAGCAGAACCAAATTAATATTTGAGAGTACTTTATACTGTGCATTGACGTATTTTTAAATTAATTAGTTAACCGTGTTTGGAGATACTAATTTTTTACTCGAAAATGAAGATATGGCTGTAGCGTTCATACCAGGAACCAAACTCAATAAATTCGACATGTACGGACTTATTTATTTATTTTTTTTTGTAAATAACTTGTTTGCTTTTGATGAGCCAGTTCTGAGTTATAAAAGTTTACATTCCCCCCCCTCCCCCGCCCTACAAAAAATGTTTCCGTTTCTTTTCTTTCCAACTCTCGGCAACAACTCATAAAAATGACGCCACTCCTTACTGTCGTGAGCCGTTACGCCTTCACGGTAGCCGTGAACGTAGCCACAGCCTAATAAAATCGACTAAGCTCACCCAATCTGTTAAGACGATCGGTCCCGACAAGTGAGTGGTCGTTCCCTATTTCTTCCCTTATGTAATTCTCCGCACTTTTTGTTACATTTGTTGATTATAAGTTAATTTGTCATTTGAAACATCTTGATTTTCTTTGAACGAATTATAACACTTAATACTTTTTTCGTTTTAGATATAAAAATGCTGTTATTTTAGATACAAAACTACAAAATCAATTATCTTATCGAATAGGCGATATTCTACCGTGGAACAGCTATAGCCGTAAGAACATTGGATATTTATTTGCCATTCAAAATGGAGCCAAATACATCTTCGATACTGAAGACGATTATCGACCTATGATTTCACTCTGTCAGAGTTTCAGTCTTAACTCAACACTTCGAGCCTTAGTATACAAACATTGGAAAAATTTCACTGTGTTTAATCCATATGCGCATTTTGGACATCCCACCATATGGCCACGAGGATATCCCTTAAAATCTATTGGTGCGGATAATGAGCATCTTTATTACTCTTGCGATCACCTCAAAACACCTTTAATTCAGCAGGGATTGGTCAATGGAGATCCAGATCTCGATGCCATATTTCGTTTAACGAGGAAACAATTCCATCGGAGGCTTAATGTGTCTTTTGATCCTAATGCTCCACCCGTCCTTCTTCCGCCCGGTGCGTTTGCTCCGTTCAATTCTCAAAAGACTTTGTTCCATTACAAAGCTTTTTGGGGATTGATGTTACCTACGACAACTACATTTAGAGTTTCCGATATTTGGAGAGGTTACTGGGTCCAACGCCTCCTATGGTTGATAGACGGAACACTTGGTTTTTTCCCACCGAATACTTATCAAAATCGAAATGCGCATTCCTATCTGAAAGACTTTAATGATGAACTTGACTTGTATAAAAATTCCGGCGAATTAATCGATTTCTTAAACAGCTGGACTTGTGAACTTAGCTCATTTTTCCAATGTTTGATTTCTCTCTCTCAAGACATGACAAAGTTTGGTTTCTGGAATAAAGATGATACTCTTTTAGCTGAAGCATGGGTGAAAGACTTGATAGATATAGGTTATCCAGAACCTCAATTGGTCTTACATAATAGGTCTTCTGTATGCTCCGTTAACTCAACTGACATCTTCAATGTTTATTTCCATAGTAACAACAAAGACACTTCACCTAGAAGTAACAACCTACCCTTAAAACCTCTGGAAGGACATGAAAATACACAAAGAAATAATCTAAACAGGTTTTATTTCTTCCACGAGCTTTGTACTAATGCGACGCATAATGCAAGTTTTCCGAATTTCTGGGTAAAAAATGTCGATAGCTTCCAGAGAATTCTTTTAATTGTTGTTTTCAACTTTCCGCATTTTGATGTAATCCCCATCCTGGAAGCGCTTTACAGACCACATTTTGAAAATATTGTTTACTGTGGATATTTGAAAGATCTTCCACCGAATTATAGCAGTAATTCGAACTTTCAACCTTGGAATTATAATGTAACGATAATTAACTCGACTGATACGAAAGGCTATTTTGGATATGAGTGTACGATAAGAGCCATTCTAATGGGCTTTAAGATAGACGGCTATTTAATAATCGGAGATGATGTCTTATTGAATGTCTGGAACGTTAAATCATATGATCCAAACAAGGTTTGGATTGCTAAAAAAAAACATGAATATCATAAATATAAGAGTGTTTGGAAATGTTCTAAGCTTAGGGGATGGACATGGTGGAAAAGCAGGCTTGGATGTGTTAAAGCCGTTACTTCTTGGCGAGAAATGCAAAGACTTAGAAAAGAATCCAAAGATGAGAAGCAGCTTAAAGCAATTAATGGGTTTTACAAACATTTGTTAGATAAAATTGGTAGCAAAGCTGTTGTTGTTTCGAACACGGGGGATATTTATTATATTCCGGAGACCTTTTCAGAAATATTTTCCGTTGTGGGTCAAATATTTCGGCGAAATAACTTTTTCTTGGAAATAGCAATTCCAACTTTGTTACTTGGTGTAACACCTGATAAACATAATGAAGAGACGTTTTCGGGTAGTGTTATATGGAATGGTGATCGTTGGAGCAATTCTTTAAAATATTTTCATTATGACAACCTTTATTTGCATCCGGTTAAATTTTCAATTATTTTGAAAAAAGATCTGCAGCTTACTCGTTCCTTTTGTGAAATTTATATACCTGCACTTTACAAGTACGAAATTACTGGAAATAAAATAAAATATAGGGGAAAACGAAAAGGAAATAGGATAAAATAAGCAAACTATAAAGATGTCTGTACCTAGCGCAAATATTACGATGATGCCTGTTAAGACGACAGTAAAGAAATAGCAACAACAACAACAACCCTAAACTTTCAATGCAAAGAATGGGGTAATGGGTGCAAGAAATTCAATAGACTCCTTGAAGATTTCAAAGGCCACAATAACAACGATTAAATAATAAACGGAATTTGCATTCAAATTAAGATATAAATGTTAATTACTTCTGTTAGCATATTTTGACTGAAATGAGTGAAATGTATTTTTTACTATATAATATGATGAACTTTCGGCGAATCAGCTGATAAGACTCTACCATTTTTAAATTGCTATAATTTCATTGGTTTTTTTAAAAGTGAAACCGATACCAGTATGTTCAGGGTTCTGCATAGCACTTCTACACATTTTTTGGAAACGTTTCCGATGTGCATTAACAGGGTGTATACAATAAATAGCTAGTTCTGAAAAAAAAATTACATTGGATTCAAGAGATCGTAAAAAATTCTCACGGATCTTTCGACACGGTGATAGGAGAAGAAAGAAGGATTAATGACTATAAATTTTTACTTATTTATTACGTCGAATAATTTATTTATTAGTTGTGCCCGCGTCTTCGCTTACATAGAACTCAGTGCGGAGAAAGTCATCGCCAAAAAAAGTTCAAAAACTGCAGCCAAAGGATAAAAACTAAACAACAACAACCAATACGCACAGGAAAATTCGAAGTCCGTAATTTGCCATCTACAAAGAGTATCAAAACCGGAGTTAGGGTTGCCACCTTCGTCAAACAAAATTTCTCCATCTAATCTAATTAATAATTTTTAAGAGATATTAATATTTTCATTGAAATTAATTTTTTCTTTTAAATTAAACATTTCTTATTGTGCAAATGGACTTTTTTCAAAATCATGATGTCTTTTTACACAGGCTGGCGTACTTTCTGAACCGTCCTGATTCGTCCCCCACCCTTATTCTATGGTAGTCGGAGGGCAAGGATTTTGAGTTGTTTCTGAAATCGAAACCTTCAAAGTGACTTGCCAGTCCCGCAGTTACAGCTGCAATACTGGAGAATGGCTGTTTGAAACTGGAGTCCGGCGAAAAAAGACCAATACGGGAGTCTCCCGCCCAACACCGGAGAGGTGGCAACCCTTGTCCTTTTTTTTTTATATAGTATATTTTTAACCTCAAAAGAAAAAAAAATTAACCATAGTGCGGTTTAAAACAATCTAAAACACTCGCTGGACATCTTTTGGCAAGCTTTTGAACATCGCATGGTTCCAGTGTTTGTGTTTTCCGTGGGAATGGGACTTTTTCCCGAGGAAAAAGTAGCCTAAATGTTGATCCATACTATAAGCTATAACTGCACTTAGTTAAAAGCTATAACCATCGCGTACTTCATATGTATTTGGCTCATTCTGGTAGCATTTCTGGAGTCCTGAGAAAGATTTCACCTCTTTCTGGAAGGCATACCTAGAGTTCCTGCATAAAGAGAGTACGGACAACTCAACCTCGGCCGCCATATTGTGGCGACTTGGCATGGACTTCGCACGACCAAACAGTTAGCTCCACCCCTTGGAAACGCGCCATCTTGGTTCCACACATGCTATTAAGCATTAGATATGCTGAATCTGACAATGGTCTGTCTACATAAGTGATCAGAATGTGTCTAACAAAACTATATTTTATCGCTACGTTTTTTATGACGACCCAAAATTAATTTCAAAAGGAGTAAATGATTTAAACTCTTCCTAGCAACGGCTGTGTAGAACCAAGATGGCGAATCACTAAGGAAGTGACGTCTCTTCGTGCGAAGTCCATTAATAGTAGCTCTAGCAATGCATTAATATATTCACTTTGGAAAATGGAGAAGAGATCTTTAAAGTGCTCGCACTGGAATTTTGTGTCCAACTGGGTTGGCCCAGGAAAATTCGACATTGCATCGTTAACATTTTAGAATAATAAATAAAGGCTCCTATCAGTATTGAATTATCTCTATATTGAAAAATACTTCATAGATGGATTGAGGAACTCTTGTTTACAGCGTCATCAGCATCCCTCATCAACATGTAACCTTTTCATTAGAGTTGTATTCAGTCAGAGCGTGGAATCATGTCCTGAATGTGTTTGATTATATTGACAGTTTCAGTTTTAGCAGCAAAGATTGCCCTCTCACACAAACAGTTGAGATCTTTATAATTTTCTAATGTGATTGATAAACATTGTCTATAACAGACGTGGGCAAATGAGGCTCTTCTTTGAGTTAAGTGTGGCTCCAAAGGGATATATAGTAAGGGTATCGTCTCCTATGGCAGCAGTTGGTAGGAATTTTTGTTATCTTCACAGAACTCTGCGAGTGCTGATGTCGCCACTCATGAGGTGAAAGGTGAAATGGTGTCCATTGTTGTGTCCGTTTTTCACATAACAATGAGTTGCCAAGTGCCCACACCGATTTCATTTTCGTGCACGTTGTTTGCGTTGGGTAAATTTTATTTGCAAATTTTGCTGATAATTACGGTAATTTGTTTTATTTCTTTGTGTGTTTACTGCAGGAAATCAATCCAGTCGTGATGTCCTTAGCACCAAGCAGTTATGTCCTCATTTTCTTAACCTGTATTACAAAAATTGCCGGTTTTTACTGAATTGAAATGTATTGAAAATGGCATTTTTGATAAAAAAATATTCAAGAAAGAATATGCTTTGGCTTTCCATAAATTAATTAATGAAAAACGAGCTTATGTTATACCACATAAAAAAATATTCTTTCCTGTTTTCATCAATAATTTAAACATTCTTTATTTACTTTTAATAAAAAAAAGCTAATAAAATAAAACAAAACGTAAAATATTTTTAAAATTGCAAACATTTTTATGGTTCCTAGCTACTTTTAACTCTAACAAAAGGATTAATGGTTTTAACCCTTTTATTCCACGTGTTAAAACATTTCTCGTGCATTTAATGATTGCGTCATGTTTCCATGGAAATTAAAGAGCCAATCAGCGAGCTACAGCGGCGACATCAGCGCTCGCAGCGTTCTGTGAAGAAAACAAAATTCCTATACGCCTACTTGTAAGGGAGCAATCGTTTCTGTGGACGGACATCTAAACGCAGAGCGTTACCAAGACATTTTGGGCAACTCAGCACTTCCATCTCTGTGGCAGCACTTTGGCAATGGCCCTTTTCTGTTTCAGCACGATAACGCACCTTGCCATAAAGCAAGGGCTGTAGGCACATGGTTTGATGAAAAGGAGGTTCGAGAACTTGACTGGCCTACCCAGAGCCCCGATCTGAATTCCATCGAACATCTGTGAGACGTGCATGTGCTGAACGCCCGAAATCCGTGACCGAACTGTCCAGGACACTTATGGCAGAATGGCGAAAATTACCTGTCGAAACGTATCAAAAACTGGACAGTATGTCCCAGAGAGTAGAAGGTGTGATAGCAGCAAAAGGTGGCCTAACAAGATACTAAAATAGTTATATTTTTGAATATTTCTATTAAAGTGATGGTGTCCCGTGACTTTT
>JAHWFO010013848.1:1551621-1570450 GCA_023313115.1 Rhysida immarginata
GTCCCTGGGGGTGAAGGGTAAATTTTGAAAATTTTAATTTTGTAGGGCTAGGGGTTAGACCCCATGTGTTATTTAGAAAGTTGTAGAGTATCATGTAAAATGTGGGTTTTTGCTAAACCCGGTGAAAAGCCATACCTTTCACTTTACCCACTCGATAAAGGGCAGGGAATGAGATTTTTTCACCGGGTTCTTTGCTAAACCCACATTTTACATGATGCTCTACAACTTCCTAAATAACACATGGGGTCTAACCCCTACCCCTACAAAATTAAAATTTTCAAAATTTACCCCTTCACTCCCAGGGACGCGAAATGTTCTTATTCGGAATTAGTGGACATCAAAACCAAATAACCAATATTCATTTTCCCCCCATCTATTCCCCTTGAGCCGTTATTTGGACCTAAAGACGGGACACCAATTATGAAACACCCTGTATAATTTCAACGTTAAATAATTTTTAATGATTTTTGTATGTCTTAGAAGTTCAGTTCCAATTTGAACTTCTAAGCAAAAGTTCAATTTTATACAACAGAATGTAAGTATTCAGTCCAGATGTCTGCTTTTATATATCTACGAAAAAAAACCCGCAGCAAGATGATTAAATATCCGTAGATTTATGATCAGGCATTACCATAAGCAATAGCTCGCATGAAGATCATTCGCCACAATATGGCAGATTTGCACCACGTGACAGGCTCTAACCAATCAAAATTGTTGCACTAGTTGTCCGTACTCTCTTTATACAGGAATTCTAGCATATCTCTTATCTGCCGACATCTATTGGCAAGTTTAAAGTTTAACTACTGCTGCGCGAATTTAAAAATTCGCAGGTCATCTGTTGGCAAGTTTAACTACCACTCCATCGCGCCGTTTTGGAATTTTCCCGTGGGAATGAGACATTTTCTTGCAGAAAAAAGTACCCTAGTTGAAGACCCAGACTGTAAGCTAAAACCATACCAAGTTTTATCAAAATCCGTCCAGTAGTTTTTGCGTGATGCGCGAACAACTACGGACACGTTACAGTTTAATTATATGTATAGAAGATGTATAGATAGATAGATAGATGTATAGAAGAAGATTAATTGCGGTCTTACTGAGTGTGCCTTGGAATATATACGAGCTCTGTGTACAAACTTTTAGGTATGGTAGAGGACCTTCTTTTAAATATGGTATATTTTGCCAATAAAATGGGGGTCGCAAACGAATCTAAATACGTAAAAAATTGTCAAACATCATACGCATAACGGCTGTTTAAGACTTCCGCATAATATAGTCTCTCCAGAAGCATTTCCAGAAAACGGAGAAATAAAACCTGATATTGATGGTAACAACGTTTTTTAATAACTGTTTAAAAAATTTAAAACAGCAATAGATGCCTCACAGTGTCTTGTCGTTGAATATTTGACACGGCCAAAAATCCCTGCAGTCTCTCTTAGATGGTCACTTGCAGCCTCAATTCGCGGTATCGGCTCCTTTTCCGAATCCATAGGAGTATTGTCACATGTAATATTGGCTAAATTAGGAGTAGCGCAGTGGAAATAAAATAACATGCAACAGCGCACTGAATAGTAAAATAAATGATAAAGTTTATTGTAAACATAAATAAAAGTAGAAAAAGACTATGAAGGAACCAAGAGGGTTCCTCTTTGCAAAAACAATGAACACTAATCACAAAAATGCATATGTATATCAGTCAAGATTAAATATGGAAAGGTTAGCCTTTACCTGCACCTCAGTGCGAGATAATCCCAACTAAAGGATTAATCTTAAACTTAACCCAAACCTTCAAGGCACGTTTGGCCTAGAAGTTAATTACATCAAAGGCTCAAACGCAAGCCCTTACATTTAAATTCAGCTAGTAACCAAAACAAAGCTTACAAGCTAAACAAATGATCACAACACTTAACGTCTAAATGACCAAAAACTGTAATTGCTAAAATCACATAAGATAGATAGCTTAAACCGCCACCTGACCGGGTGGCCAACCGGGTATGATGCCGCGCTGGAAACGAATAACCGGGGGTTCGAATCTAGCTGCTGGCCAGCGTAAGCTGTGAGGCCATTTTCCCAGACTTGCTCTGAGGTTTAAATGTCAAAACCGCCAAAACAGTGGAAACAACTAGCTTGTTAGCCAATTAACTAAAATGCATAACACCAGACACTGATATAGGTCAAAATAGAAATAGCAAATTAACTGGGTCGGTCTATAAAACGCCTAAAAAGCGACCAACCTCCAACTTATTCGTTTTAAGCAAATAGTAAACAATATGCCAGACAAATGCTTAAACAAATGACGTCTAATAGAAATCAATTGAACAATTACAAAAATTTACAGTACTCATTCACATAAATTTCGCAGCTACCATAAGAGCATACAAAAACACAAAGCGGCGCACTCGCGAACTAAATGTTCCAATTGCGAGAGCTAAAATTAGTTAAATAAATTTCCTCACAAAAAGTCACTATTGGGAAAAGTTCTATAGTCAGGGGGAGTCCATTAAATATAGAATTACAATCAGTTCAGTCACAAATAAACACAATTTGTAGGATTCTTTTTTTTTCCTTTCCTCTTGATTGAGAATCAGCTTTACAAAGAATTTGCCCAAGTACTAAAATAAAAAGCTTTAAGTTCGCTTATTACAGTTCAAAGATTCAAAGTCACAAGAGGCCTATAAGAAAAGATATAGACATTAAACTACAATACAAATTATGTTGAAACGGTAACATTAAATACACATGTTAGGAAAAACGGGCAATTGCGTGACTTGTCACAAATAAAATTTCTTCGTGAGCTGGAAGACACTTCACTTATACTTAATTATGACGAAACCAAAATGGTTCGTAAAATAGGCTCGCATACCGCTGGGCCAAAGACCACACACCTGAGTGCACTTATACACGTCACGGCGACTTAGCTCCGGAAAGGTTTTCTTAATTAATACGGCCGCACAGCCTATGGTAAAGGACACACTCACCAAGCCAAATCCCTGGTCGGCGACTGAAACACTCGGCGCACGGGGAAGCAAGCCGAACACCGGCGACGGGCACTTTTCACGTTGCGGACTCTCGCATTTTGCGTCGGAACAAATCTCCGCCAACTGAGCTTCTCCGCACGGCAGGGTATTGCACAACGAAGCACACGCCGTCTTCGCAGACGTCTCCGTTGCAGCGGCTTGAGGACGAGCCTTCCCCTTCGGCGTGTTGATGACTAAACAGTCCCGATGCCTTCTATCGTTCGTGGCCAGGAGCTTCTTTTTCTTCCATCGTCCATTGGTCGTCGCCAATTTCCTTCTACCTCTCTGTCTCTGCTCTCCCTTCGAGCCCGCACTCGAGAGCCTGGCTCCTCCCTGATTGGTTCCTGCGTCGTGATGTTGTATATGACGCTGTCGACGTCGATTCCGTTTTCGCTCCGAATTGTAAAATATTCTAGAGCGAAAACGATCGACTATGTCACCGGAATCATTAAAATTCCGTGACAAGTATCGTACACCACATTCTTCAGATGTCCCCAGAGGAAGAAATCTATAGGGTTTACGGCTCATGGTAAACACTTCTTGTAATTTTACAAATATACATGGTTTCAAAAATGCTTTCATGAACTTTGGGGACAGATTCCTTACACCAAAACAAGAAAATAAAGTTCAGGTAAACATATGGCCGAAAATCCTTCGTTTTCGAGTTATTAATCTTCAGAGGAAGGTAGGAGAATTGACACACCTCTTTTCCACAAAGAAATTTATTCATCAATAGATGTATACATTTCGGTTGCAAATGAACCTTCTTTCAGTATGGGTCCCATTGACTCATTGTATCCCAGATGGGTTGTTACATTCAGTCTCAGTGTTCGAAATGCACTGGCGGGTATCTACCAAGACAGATGGATAGATAGAGGACCAGTTCCATGGCCTGCACGTTCCCCCAATTTCAATCCTTTGGATTATTATCTCTGGGGACATCTTAAACAATTGATCTATGCAGGAGACCATCCGGATGCAGAAACTCTTCGTCGACGTGTCATGGACGACTGCGAAACCATTCGAAACCGTCAGAGTATTTGAAAGGGTGCGATAGTCCATGATTTGACGAGTACATGCGTGTTTAGCAGCAAGAGGAGGACATTTCGAGCATTTATTAGGAGTTTTTGTGTGGATGAGCTCCAATCACCTATGTTGTAAACTTTCATTAATAACTCGAAAACGAAGGATTTTCGGACATATGTTTATATGAACTTTTTTCATTGTTTTGGTGTAAAGAAGCTGTCTCGAAAGTTTGTAATAGTATTTTTGAATCATCGTGTATAGTATTTGGTAATTAAAAACGTTTGACTATCTGTATCAAATTTTCTAATTGCTCCGTTTTCTGGAAATAGAGAGTGTTCACATGAAACCTCTCTGATTTCAAATATTAATTGTAAGGAAAATTATTAGTCCTAGAGATTTGCGATTTGCGGTGTCATTAAGAGCAATTCAAAAACTTTTGAAAACAATTTTTTTTTCTTCCTTGTACGAAAGTATTGTAATCGCGAAAAATTTCGGTTTTTAAATTTCAACGGAAATATACATTTTGACCATCCCTGAATCAATTTTGACGTGTTTTGGCGTGACTTCTGTATGTACGTACGTGCTGTAGCGACGCTTCGTTTAACCCACTTCCCCGAGGAACCCCTCCCCCCGAAAAATTTTGTGTACGCTCGTTTGTTATATAATAATGTTTATTCTCGATCGTAGACCCCTCTTGTAATGAGAACTTACCTGAGACCCGCGATAAAAAAGCGCACATTAGGAAGCCCATGTGGAAATATGAAGCTTATCCTTGATGAGAAGTTTGCGTGCCCCTGTTTATCGACAATAGACGAGACAATAGTTAGCGACAATGCTTTAGATGAGAAGCTGGAAATTACTGTTTGTTTACTAAAAGCAACGAAACAATGCGGGGCGTTTTTAGAGACGCGAGAGGAGGATTCGGTAAGAAAATTTCGAGGGAAGAAGGTGAATAATCGCGCATCCGACAAAATGATTGGAAAACGATGCCTGAATAGGTGAATACTGTTCTTATTTGAACTAAAATGTGAAGTTAAAGAGAATCGTAGCTAGTTCGTCGTGCTAAAAGCGAAAACCTAAATAGCGTCGGTATGTGCTCACGATCCGGAGCTGAAGCCTTCACTGTCGCGTTCGACGTTTGCCTAGCGCCATCGACTAAAAAGATGAGTATGAGTATAACGTCATTATCCTCGTAAAATTGCTTTCATGTCATACTTGGTTGCACGATTTTGGCTGTTATTCGTTTTGTCCAGAAAATCAACTTACCCAAGAGCGGCCGTGGAAGTCCCGCCCTCAGCGATTTGTTCGTGAAGAAGCCCGTATGTTGAACGAGATGGAACCTGTAAGACCAAGCTGCAAACGACACCAGATACTTATGTTGCTCTCCCAGAAGAGTCAGGTAACGGGTGAGAGTCCCTAACTAACAATCCCCTGTCCCAGTCCTTGCCCAGTCCCTTAGTCCTATTCCTGCAAATCAACTCCCCCCCCCCCCCCGGTCCTGTAACTGCGGCGAGTCCTTGCTAGCTAGAATTCCATGTAGGAAACGTTCTTTGCCTGTAAAAATAGGAATAAACGGTCATTAAGAGAGGAAATAGAAAATGGTACTTAATGTTCTTGATATTGCTTACCTTGCCTTGATGCGAACTATGTATAGAAAAAGGTAAATAAAACTTGAAACCCGGGAGAACAATCTCTCTTCCGTTTTTTTACGGAAAATATCCTTCAATGTGTAGCATTCTGCTTTATTAGTTCTGAACCCCTAATGACTATATCTTATTAAGATAACTTTTATAAAATCAAGCTGACATTGTGTCACGTACTTTCGACTTCTTTATTAATTAAACCAACATATTAATAATCACCCAGAGTTAGGGAAGTCGTAACAGAGAGAAAAGGAGGGATTGAGCTTTTTAAATAATTTATTTAATTGACAAACTGAAGTTGATTACAAGATAAATTGAAATTCTTCTATTTACAATAATGAATGAATTCCTAAATTCAGTTAGAAACGGAACAGAGTGCGCTAGTTAAGTACGCTGATCAAGAGAAATAGCAAAAGTTAATCCAACGGGAATTTCCTCCATGGAAATACGTCTGAGGCGATAGGAGTCGACGCAGCACGTTGCACCGCAACCCAAGAACGTGGCGACCAAATTTCGTAAGTCGACGAGGGCTCCTTGCCTAACCCAGAAAATAGAAATAAATATTAGTATTAATGGCGAGGCACATAATACATGGATAAGAGACAAGAGATTTGGACTAGAAGAATTGTTTTTATGGAAAAGGAATAATAACTCTAACATTAAGCGTTTTTGAATTTCTCAAAATTCTTTCCTTCAATAAAAGATAAAATTCCCTACCGCGCGCTGATATTCGAGCCAGCCAAGCGTGGACCACTTATCCAAAGATTTGCTGGTTGAAGGACGCTTGCAGGGCGATGAGGGCCTTAGGCGTGGAGGCGAAGGTTCCGCTCGGAAAATTGAATGAGGGCAAAGTTCATCCTTCACCGCAGACTCCTCTGTTGTAGTTTCCCGTGTTGGGACACCAGCATGGAAGACCTGATCAGCCTCCGTTGAATTAAGCTGCTCCCGTTTCAATGTGCGTAGTCCAATCGTTATGTCGTTCTCAAGTCGTTCTACGAGGTCCGCCTGTTGCAAACTTTGCCACTCTCGATTCACGAAGATCCTCTGTCGCTATGGAGGCTTCTCAGTGGAACGGGCTCAGGGGGCCTTCCCCTGTATAGAAGACTTGGACTTGGGAATCACTTTAAAGGGAAATTTAAAGTTTGAATTAGTAGCATTAAAGAAAGCTCTAAACTTCGCGGGTAATCCTGGGCCTGGCAATGACGGCATTTGCGACAGGAGAAAGCACTCAAGTTATCAGCCTGGATCTATCTGCCTTTCCTTGAGAGATTCAAAAATACTACAGAAATTACAATTCGGAAAATACCTCTATGACGAGCATTTCTTTGCTCACACTCCTGCGGTATTGTTTATTTCCAGTCCGTGATTTCCTCGTAGTCTCAATGTTGCGTTGACATTTCTTCATTTCATGGGCCAAGATCATTCTCGATGGGCTGAACTCGGTACTTTCTTAAGCAACTGCTTCTCGAGCGCTTTTTATATCCGTCGCTAGTTGCCTCATTATCCATGCAACTATGTGCCGCCAATGATAACTCGTCAACGCCTTTATCGCGCTTCTGATTAGCACATTTTCGTAGAAATGTGCTTATGTGATCGATTTGTCCAGCTGTCCGTCCGTCCGTCTGTCTGTCTGTAGACAAATCCAACATTGCATTGCGTTTCAATAGAGAGAATACAAGTATTGAATTGCTGGAAGACAAGAATTATCCTTGCATTGGAGAATGAATACGCGTGTTGAGCACATAGGTTCGGCTCTGTACGTGCTGTAAACGTTAATGAGGTGGTGCGCGTGCAGGATGCACGTGATTAACGATCATTGAAAGGGAAATTCGGTCTCTAAATCAAAAGAATATTTTTATTCGTAGGGAATTTATTATTTATTACGATAACTTGAAAAACGAATAACCTTTTTCACACTTTTTTCACCAATCCGTTAATATGGGACAGAGCAACAAGTTTGAACGTGAGATAGCGTGAACAGGTACGTGCACTAAGAGCATGTGCTCTAATGGTACAATTATGATACCCCCATAAAATTTCGTATAACCAGATATGGCATGTAATACAGTATATGAAACAAATCGTGACAACGTCTCATGAACGAATATATGAGTAACAAATGATAGTAGATATTGGTCTAGAAAAACGTGTAAGTATAAGGATGTCTCATAAATGAATATAATGATAGTGGGAATTGGTTGAGAAGCATGTGCCCTAAGGGAACCATATTGTACCCTATGGTATTGTTGTAACTTTCAATGCTAAGATATGGCATGTAATATATCAATCAACTCGTAACAACTTGTCATGAGTGACTATAACGAATAAATAATGGTAATGGGAATTGGTTTAGTGGCACGTACCCTAATGGAACCATATGGTACCCTATGGTAATGTAATATCTGTAAATTTCAATGCTACAGATATGGCATGTAATATATCATTGGAACTTTCAATGCTAAAATATCGCATGTAATATATCAAATAACTCGTAACAACATGTAATGAGTGAATATAAAGAGTAAATAATGATAATAGTTTTTGGTTTAGTAACACGTGCCCTAATGGTGCCACATGATACTGTAATGTCTCAACTGATTTTTAAAGTTTTAAATCGCAAGAACGTTGCATAAATTTATTTTAAGTTTCGTTCATGCTAGTCAATTTGGGCTTAAGGACTGTGTGGCAAAATGCATCAATGAATCAGACAAAAAAATTGATCATACTAAAGGAAGTTTATTTGATTTATAAAAAGAAATAGGAAATATTTGATTTAGAAAAAGAAATGGAAAAACAGAAGGAAGTGTTCTTGGAAACAAAGTGGCCACAAGTAACAGCAAATAATAAATGTAACGAAATGGATCCAGTAAGACGTCTATAAAAGAAAAACAATACAATAGATTACAATAAAACGAAAACATGTTGGTAAATAGACCGTACAAGAATACTAACATGTACAAATCTAGGTACCAAGACCAAGATAAACATAAGGCCTCAAATACACTAAAAGGCAAGGCATACACAGAACATAATGCATAAGGCAAAAAAAATTAAACAAAGACCAATATTGATAATACACATTGGGAAATGTGCAGTGTTCTTTTAGTTAAACACAGAAATAGAATTTGATGCATATAACATCAAGATTTATTACAACCAGATGTGATAAACACATTGGGAAAAGGTAGGCACATAAAAGCCAAAGAGATGAAAAATGACCAAGTGTGATAAACACATTGGGAAAAAGAAAGCATACAAAGGCCTAAAACTAAATGCACTAACAGAACTTAATATCAACAAAAATTTAAAAAAGCAAGTGGCGGAATGGGCCTACAAAAGCCTGAAAAAAAAACATATAGTATTTTAGAAAATTAACCACAGCCAGTTGATGAAATGGGCAAATGATTACCACAAGAAAATGCATTAGCATTTAGGAAAAATATCAGCAGCAAATAACTGCGTGCTGAAAGAAAAGACACACAAATGTCAAAAAAACAACAAATGCATAAGCATTTGGCAAACAACTATAAATATACTCAAGTTGTTGCAAAGGCATATAAATGCCTATAAAATTAAATGCATAGGCATTTAAAACAAAAAATACATTACCACAAAGGGAATAGTCAAATAAAAATCTGTAAATAAATACAGACAAATTGAGCAAACGAGAATCAGGCAGCCATTTGCCAAAATCCAAGATACACTATAAATAAAAATAAAGGGAATATAAATTAGTTCAATTAAAAAAAATAAGTTGATAAACGAACAAAATAAAAGCTTCATAAGAACAGCACAGTCTGGTGTAAAGATATAGTCCAAAAGGTAGAAACATGGTCATGATGACAGTCACTTGAAATATTGAAGACAGGAGAAGAAGTATACGAAGAAAATATACAAAACATTATCAAAAAGACGCTCTCTGGAACAAACTCCGTTTATAGGCTAAGTCCCAGGAAGACATAAGAAGGAAAGACATGAAGACATGATGATCATCTAGAAGACAAAGAAGGACTGCCGGGCATATCAGCTAGTTGAAAAAAGCCCGTTAACTGAAGTCCGCCTTGGTGTTTCCAAACATTCGGGGAATCCTAGTCCTTGGGTCTCGCCTTACGTCGCGTTCCCAAACCCGTCGAATGGCTCTCCTTGGATGATTCGTGCATCTGTTTGCTGTGGAACCGATCCCCTGGAGAGCCCTTCAATGTCAAAACCTTGTTGTTTCAGTTTAGATCCTACATTCACTCTGTAAACACGTAAATATATAAAGCTGATGACCGATATCTACATAAATATCTATGGTCTTTTTTGCTCTTTGAAATTTCTTTAATGAAGCCAATGGAGCGATCTACGCCCACCATACAGAAAGGATCATTGCTTCGACTTTGTAGTGCTTGTGTATTATTGTTGTTGATTGCATTGCATTGTATGAACGGTTATGAGGAAATTTTAAAACTGATGTATTACATTGATAATAACACCAACACCCAAACGGATAATTATCCTCGAAAATAAATCATTTGTAGGGGTTGTTTAAAAACGTTAGAGTCACCTACAGACATAGGACAGATTCGCACCTTGGCATCGCAAACAGGCTATGGACGCTTACTCATCGAAGCCTTTAAAGATGCCACTCGGGAACCCCATAGTTATTTGCTACTTGATTTAACTCAGAGTTGTCCTGATGTTCTGAGATTGCGTAGTAAGATTTTTCCGGCCGAAAAACCTATCATGGTTTATGCGGATAAAGCACTGGTTTAAAACCGTCGACCGTCATTTTTAAATCGGCTGAATAGGGTGGTGATACAACAATGATTCCTCTGGTTGTGAAACATCGTCATTTTCTAGGAGCTTTGAAACACTCGACTCCTCAGCATAGAAAAGCATTAATGCAACATGCCACTCTTAATCAAGTTAAAGCTCTGTGTGAGATCTGTCACAACATTCTACATTGTGGAGTCGACTGGACACCACCCATTAAACAACATTTGCGGAAAATAAAAGGTTTAGCCCATAAAAAAATTTCATTAAGGGCCAAGAAAACTTATCTGAACCAACGTGGGAACGGATTCTTGCTACCACTTTTGTTAGGAAGCGTAGCTGCACCTATTTTGAATAAATTAATTAGTTAAGAACATGCAAAAGTACGTTTTACTATCTGCTCACGAATATCAAAGGTTCCTTCACGCTAAGGTCCAGAGCGTCCCTGTGTCATCGCGTCCTGTTGAACATGGTCAACCTAAGGTTGAACCTAGTGTGTTTAATGATGTTGTAAAAAACGTAATAAACAACTGGATTCTCAAATCAATGCGATTTTAAAAGCATCAACTTTGAATGTGCATCAGAAAATGGACCTTTATTTAAATACACTTCAAAAATATCTAAGAGCAAGGCGTCGTGAAGCTCATTCGAAACGAACAAGTCTTTCAACCCAAACCGAACCTCAAACACCTTCAAACCCGTCTTTAATGCCTCAAACGCCGTCACAGCCATCCCATCAAGAAACACCTACTTATCTGTATCCACAAAAACTCGTCTATTCACCCGATTTTCGCACGTCTGCAGACTTAAAAGAAAAAAACCCTCGCTGACAGTGATATCGCAATGGTTAGCGGATTCGAAGAGGCCTACGACGAGGACGGACGACCGGGAAACGTAGTGAGTTTGCCTGTTGAGCAGCCCTCTCCTCGTACACGTTTCATAGAGACACTACGAAAGAGATCTGATGTTATCACTTGGAATAAAAAAGGAACTGTGTCAATCGGTGGGAAATCAATCCGAGGCTCGAACATTAATAGTTTAATACAAGACGTATTATCACCCATCCCCGACCTGAAGAAACCTCTACCTGGGAGAACCCTGTTTACCAACGTGATACATCATGTCAATATCCCTGAAGAATTAATCGTGAATCCTGTGTACCGCTCTGCGCATGCACCTGACACGCCAAAGCTCCCCTGGTTACATTAAGATAAATAACAATTTAACGTAAAATATTAGTTTGTATTGCAAATGATAAAATTTATTTTAACGTCTGTAAAAAAAATTGAATGAAAATGTAATTCGATGTATGAAAACCATTGATTGTGTAATTTATTTATTTATTTATTAGAGATCAAAAGTAACCACAAACAAACACAAATTCAATCTGAATACGAAAAGTTTATTTGAACAAATGAATATACAGAAATTGAATAAAACAGATAATAATAATAATTAGAATAATTAAACAGAGTAATTTAAAGGTTTGCAGCATTGGTTCCATTTGGCCTTTTGACAGATATTAAATTCAGAGCTGCTAGTATATTCGTCTTGGATGATTTCACATTTCACGAGTAAGTCGTTTAAAAGCAGTTCGTTTGTATAAGTGTTGTTCAAGATGTTTGCCGTAGAATAACCCCTGGCTGCTAATTTCAGGTAATGTAGACAGTATGACCGCATGTGTCAGACATCTGATGTTGCACTATTCTCGTGTTGTAGATCCATTTTTCCGCGTGCGTAAGCATGAACGGTTGGAATTGTGGTTGAGGAAACATTCCGAAAGAATCAAAGATGTATGCTTGTTTGCTGGACGGTATAAAAAAAGCCACCCAATGCGAGCCTGGCTTACTGGAATCATCCGTATTAGCAATGAGTAATGATAGATGAAGAGGTTTGAGTTGAAGCACCAAATCCGCCGGGAAAACACCTCGGTTTTTTTTGCCCTCCATAGCTCTTGCGTATCCATCGACCTTAATTCGTGAAATCGAAGCTCACGGTTCTGTCTTTATTGATTTCCAGGAGGTTCTGATATTGACAATAAGCAATCAGATTCACCGAATTAGCTAAAGGCTCGGAAAACTGAACTTCAACGCTTAACGTACCGTTAGGTATAAGGTTATATCCCGAAAGATCAAAGGCCAGAAATGTGTAACCAGAACCGTAATCGAACTGACTGATGTCAACATCACTGTCTTCTTTCCAAATCCCAAGTGCCTTCATGGAATAAACAAACTCTCTCAAGTATGACCCAGAGGAAAAATTCGGCGTCAGAGGGTTTAGAGGAATTGCATGAATATCCAATGAGAGGGAGAAGAAAGATAGATTGAAATGTTGAAAGTTGAATGGATTCGAAGTAAAAGAACCATTCTGGGCTTCACTCGATGTAAATGCAAAAATCAACCGTAGGGAATCTGAGCAGTAATTAACTTCTGTATGACGTGGTTTCTAGTTCCAGTGGCAATTCTCACTGACCTCATTTCAACCCGTCCGATAGGGTAAAACGCGTTAGTTGTTTGCAGCGTCTTTGCATGTGCTAATAGCGTGGCTGTGTTAACTTTAACTCTCTCAACATTCAGCGTTGCTTTTCGGATTGTAATCTGATAATTGGGATTAGCTACATCAGACATCAGAGCAAAGGAGGGTTTACTTCTGTAAAGCCTCAGACGAAAATCCGTAGAGTTTAGTAGCAATCGACACTGCCGAAAGATGTCTAAATGGAGCGGACCTTCCATGTAGTAAACACCGTTTCGTGCGAGTTTTACGTAATTTAACCCCATTGTTTGTATCGTCAGCACTGTCCATTTTACCGCCCGTGTCTTTACAATACCCAGCTGTTGTGAGTTGACTTTGTTTAGAAGTCTGACCATAGTTCAAAAGAGTTTCAAAATAAGCTCTGTATGGATATAAGTTATTACTATGACTAACTAACGTATCACCTAGATAGCAATCGACTTGTGAGAATAGCGAATGTAAGAAAAGGTTCACAGGTCCTGTTTTATCACCAACTGGTAACTGTCCATCCCCTTTGTTGATAACGACTTCTAAGCTTAATGTAGTTTGATCGAGATCCGTGTAAAAATCTGCCAAACCAGGTACGTAGAATTCAATAGGCCCGTCTTGGCTGATGATGGCTGTTGGTTGGTACCCAGTGAGGTGTCGTTTTTCCTGTTAGCCGCTCGTGTGAGGTATAGAAAAAATGTCGAGATCGCTGTTGAGACATTCAGTGCTCAGCTGGTGTATCATTGATGCCATGATTACGTATGTATTAGGCGAAAACTGATGATAAAGGACGTATGTTTAAAATTGGCTTAGAACGTAATTTTGCCGGTCTTTTTTGTTGACTTCTTCTGTTTCTTCCTCTTCTTCTTCTGTTTCTTCTGCTTGTTTTTCAGCTTTTTTGAACGCTGCACTCGACTTCTTTGTCTGTATTCACTCTTTAGAAAGGTCTCCACGCTGTTGCCTCTGGGCCTTTTTACATGTGAATGAGTAGGAAATGCTGAATTTCGTCTTTTAACACGGCCTCTACCTCTCTAAACTCTAGCACCCATTTCCTGCATGGCATTACCTCCAGCCTCTTTCATTCGTGATGACAGCGACTGTTTGAAATTTTGACCATGTATCACATCATTAAAAACGGAAACACCGCCCTTTAGGGCATGTCGACCGAGAATCTTACCCATGGATTTGAGTAAAGGTGTTGCAAAGCGAAACAGATTTGAAAATACTGAACCAATCCCATTGCCTCTCTGGTAAACCGACCCTCTAAACACAGGTAAGCCATTCCCTCTCTGGTTTAAATAGTAACGCGAAATTACTTCTTGGCTCGGATGATAGGGGATATGCATCTTGAAGTAATTGAGGAGGAGAGAAAAAAGAAATCAACCTCGCACTACAGTTGTTTCTTACGAAAATGTAATTTCACTATGGTTTTGCCTGTTAAAAACGAGAGCAAATCCCCATGGTCTGAATGAACCGCGATTTCAATCGTGTCTATGACATTTTTACTTAAGGGAAAGTAGTCGGGTGAATGAAAAGCCTGATAAATCACTACTCGTCTGGCATGTGAAACGGGTATGATTCGTAGGAGCGGAGCGAATGTGTTACCCACAACCTGCGGCTGTATGATGTCTGTATACAGATAATAACCATGTATGCCACGTGTAAGATCAATTGGGGTTGAACCCTCACCAATAACGAGTTCCAAGTCGGAAAGTTCAGCTTGTAAACCCAATGTATAACATAAACCCTCGCTAAAACTAATATAGCGGCCTTCTGTGCATTTGAAATGAAAACATTTGTTAGGTGTGAGATTGATTTTGTAAAAAGCTTGTTCTTTCAATGGAACCAACTTAACGAGCGCCTCATCAACGTCCCTACGACTATCATAATACCCCTCGGGAATTTTTAAGATGCACTGTTCTGGAGTGTCAGGTGGATCAAAAATAACACAACCGATAAATCCGTCATCTGTGTTTTTTAAAGGCATAGTAATAGGCGTTTTCAATTTCTTGTTCAGAAACTTATCAGGTATAAATCCAATGTTGACAGCTGCTGGGAATTCAATGAACCATGTTGATGACCCCGTAAACAATACAAGATCATTAACCATCTTTGTCTCGATACCCGCCGTTCTAAAACTATCTTTTAGAAAATCAATAGCGGCCACCCTACTTTGCAATTTGGTACTCTTAAATTCAACAATTTTTTGGTACGGAGGTGCCGACTTGGGATACTTTAACGTAACAGAAAAATCGGACACCCACTTAAACGACAGGTTGTAATCCGGAGTTAGAGAGAAACGTTCCTCGTAGAATATATTTGGCGAAACATTGAACACCTTACAGAATTCGGGAGTGTTAAAGTGAATCCCGACATTCAGAGGCAAACTCATGGTGACGTTTTGGTCTAAAGAAGTGTTCTGGTAAAAGAGAACATCTTTCAAATAGGCTTGTAACACCAATTCAACTTCTATTATGAAAGACTGGAGTGTCGGAATTCTTACTGGTGAAACAATGTTGAAATCGATTTGTTCATCTATGAGATCATCCTTGAAACCTATTTCGAAAGTGTTGTTTACAGTCGTAATGTTCTTGAAGAGGGCTGGGAAATGTGTTTCCGATAAACCAACCTCCCATCGCCCCTGGAAACGTAGCGTCCTCGGCAGTCTTGTAATAAAATGAGCTGTTGTATTGGAATGAATTTGTTCACCAGTAGGTGTGTTTGATGGTAAACAAAAATGGTAATAAAAATCAGTGTCTTCATACATGATGGCTGTACTCGGAGGCAACTGTTGTCAATCGCCACTTGTCAAGCATTTAAAAGATCTATCTCTTGTACCCAGCTGTTCATGCTGGCAGGGTAACCTTGCCATTTCACAAAAGCTTCGCGAACACCGCGCCTCGTGCGCCAGCGAATAATCTATTCAATGTTAAAAACTTCAGGCTTTTTCACCTTTTGTAACTCCTGATCGTAGAATACACCTGAGATCTCGCTGCCATCATAATCTTTAATTTTATACACAACAGGTTTTCTATAAATGATTTTTGAAACCTCAAACACCTCCTCGGTCCAGTTTGGAAGATAGCCTTAATCAAATATGTTTTTCACTTTCGAAATACGTACGTAATCTCTAATCTGCAACCTTGGATTTGTTTGTGGTGCTGCTGTATAATAACTCTGTTGTTTCAAACATAGAGCTGGGGCATTTCGTTCATTGACATCAGCTGGCGCCATACCCAGGGCTCTGTGATTGCGGTGGTTGTAGCTTAACACGAGATCAGGTAAGACATCGATGTATCTGTGTTTGTTGGTAAATGTAAAAAATTTAAACATCCTCGTTTTTAACGTACGGTTGAATCGTTCGATCGTAACAGCTTTCAAATCTGATTCTGTGGTGAAGAAATCGATGTCGAGTTCTTTAAAATAATCTTGAACATGCTTGTTTAAAAACTCCTTCCCTTTATCGCTGTTCACTTTTACAGGAACACTGCTTAGTGTGAAAATTTTTTGAAAGGCTTTCTGAAGTTCAAGCCCCTTCTTCGTTTTTAGAGGAATGACCCACGCATAGCGCGAGAAAACATCGATGCAGGTAAGTAGAAATTTATAACCATCGTTCTGCTTTGACAGACTGGTTAGATCAACCAAGTCCACTTGAAATTGCTCAAATGGCGCATATACACGCATGCGATTACGTGGGTAATGATGACGCACCGGTTTATGCAGTGTATAAGCTCTCACACCCCTTAACCATTCACGTGTCTCTTTTTCAGAATGAATTGTTTGTTTAGCTAAACCTTTCACACCACCAAAACCGGCAGCATTAGAAGGGTTAGAAAATGCATCTTCCATGACCAAAATTTAAATTAAGTTATGTAAAGAACACATCTATATTTATTTATTTATAAACAGGTATATGAGAGTTCAGATTCTCTATGCACACTTGTCATTTGAAACAATGTAGCAATTAGTTGAAAATTAAAAACAAAACAATACACCTTGAAACAGCAGTAGTTTTATTTAAAAGAAACTGTAAAAGAACTTGGAAAAAATTTGGTTACCTGAGAAACAATAGTTAATTAGTAATTAGGTAATCAATTTGAGATGCCAGTATACCAGCCCCTACCCATTTAGGTGGGTATTTAAGGA
Source organism: Rhysida immarginata (assembly GCA_023313115.1). Lineage (NCBI taxonomy): Eukaryota > Metazoa > Arthropoda > Chilopoda > Scolopendromorpha > Scolopendridae > Rhysida > Rhysida immarginata. The sequence goes on from JAHWFO010013848.1 coordinate 1,568,705, forward strand.
AATCAACAGGTGTTCACTTGTGAGACAGAATCACTTAAGTGGATTTTGCTGAGAGCCTCAGGACCCCTCTTATCTGCCACACTGGGGTACATAAGAGGATTATGAAATTAATTTTATTTCAGCCTTAGGCCACCTGAACATGGGTGCCATCACGTGATTAATCAAGCTGTGTGATTGATCATCTGCCAGCCGTGTGACCACACCCACAATTGGAACCTGATCAAAATGAAATCAAAGGTAAATAAAACCACACCCAAAAGACCATAAATGACCACACCCAAAACATGACTATGCCCAAAACAAGAGCTAACGCCCAAAAAAGACCACACCCGAAACAGAGGACCAATGCCCAAAACAGGTGGGCCAACACCCAAAACAGGTAGGCCAACACCCAAACAGAGTGACAACACCCAAAACAAGAACCACACCCAAAAGGACAAACCCTCAAAAATCCACACCAGAGGGCCAGAGCATGACCAAAAAAGGTAATGCCTTAGAAAAGCAGAGACACACCCTGTCGAATAGCCCGAGGGCAGGAAGCAAGGGACCGGGTCCCAGGGGACCCTAGCGCATTCCAGAGCAGGCTGAGAACAAAAGAAAAAGTGTCGGCATCCTTTGATCTTTCGAGAAATCACCCCCTACACATTCCATTCTGCCCCGATCGAATACTTATCTACTTCCCACCCATCATGGGAAGCCGGATGCCAACCACTACGTCGAGCCGGCCATCGCTTCCCCAACGCCGTTGCGCGCTCGCTTGACAGCGTTGCTTATCATCGGCTGTGGTAAATTATGTAGATCGCCATTTACGATTTGGAAGCAACTTTAAACATAAAATTTATGTATTTGAAAGAGAGCAACTTACTATTTTTTTTTCAAATCTATTTAATACACAATTTACTGTTGCGAAGAAACGCAAGGCGATGAGAAGCTGAAAAACGAGGGCAGTTCCCCTTTGTCCCGCATTCCACAAATGCTTTCGCCGATTTCCCTGATAACCAGCGCTGGACTTATACATAAGCAGACTAAGCATGTGCTTAGGGCCCCGTTAGACAAAACATGTGAATAGGGGCCCCCGAATCCTCAGAAAAACAGGATTTATACTGAGGAAGGTGTGCAATGCTTAGGGCCCCTAAAGGTACTAGTCCGGCCCTGCTGATAACTGATACAACAGTTTCTTTGGCCAGCCGATATTTCTTCTTGAATTGTTCTTGGTCTAAAGTTTAGACTCTAAACGCTCCTTAGATTAATAATGCGAATTTCTCTGAGGAGATCTAAACGCTGTCGACGACGACATTGTCTATCGAAGCGAGCGAGGTCGTCCATTTTGAAGTTACTCGCTCTGAGGAGAACTGATACAACACTCCTTAAGGTAGCTGAAGAGATCTCGCCTCGCACATCGAAATTTTGCCGTAGTGAAGACAGTTAGGATAGTTTGGAATCTTGAAACTGGATACTCGAGGAACAAACTTTCCTTACCTCAACCTTAAATCCGAAGCATGATACAAGAATTCCATATATTTTATACAAGATAGTTTTTCATGTTTTAAATCGGAAGGCAAGTGATTTGTGATAGGCCACTTTGCATTCCTAATTTTTTATATACGGTTGTTTCTAGTCTTTATTTTCAATTAGAGACTTCGTAGTAAACTTTAATGAACTTTGCATGTTAAAAGTATACTCACAGTAAAGAAGATAAGGAGAGGATTATTTCTTTAAATATTTTTTTATTAACGTTTAAAGTTT
>JAHWFO010013848.1:1570460-1588078 GCA_023313115.1 Rhysida immarginata
CGATGACAAAGCGTTTAGTAGCAGGTTGACATATAACCTATAGAACATAAAGAAATATTAAGTATTAGATATGACCTCATGGCCCTTAATCTCATTGAACTAAAAGTAACATGAACTTTGAGAAATAAAGCTACCTGGTAATTAGTCGCGCTAACAAGGCTAGTATCACTCGCAATTACGCGACCTATGTCCCTCTGAACAGTTACAATGGTCAAAGAATTTAAGCCTAGCGCAGCAGAAACCGAAGCGCATGATGAGTTGCTCAAGCTAAGTAGGTATACTACCCTACGCCGAGTGCATGAGAATGAATAAGAGGAATACTCACAATTTAGACCTGCGACGCTAATTTGCTCGCTCGCTCGTTCTGCCTGCACTTCTTTAGCAGGGGAAACGCTCGTAGAAGAATGGCCACCTCCTGAACTAGTAGAAATTGACTCACAGTCGTCCACAGTCGCTCTCACGACGGCAATAGAGGCTACGGGGTCCTCAGCATTCGCACGCGGCGCTAAATTCAAATGCGGCCGCTCCTGTCGATGCTCCTCGTGTCGCGAGCACGCCTTCACACTTTTCCTACGCCTAAAAGCTCGTACTCGATGCCTATTCCGTACACGCTTCGCTCTCCGCACAAACTCAGCTTCATGTTTTAAATTAGGCGGGCCATTTGTGGACGAGGTGCCTTGTTCGCCTACGTCCTTCCCGCTCAAACTCTCGGAGGCTAATGACCAAGAAAACTCCTCTGACTTCCGCCAGGTCACTTCCTTTTTCCTCCCCTTTCTCTTCCTCTTGCTCTTCCGTGTCTCCTGCCTCGCAATCGTGCCAATAGATGGCGCCACCAGCAAATCTTTTAATTGCTGTTCTCCAGCCTGCTCGCGATCGCCACTCTGAGGCTCAAAACGTGACACCCACTCTGCAAGTGCATCTAATAAAAGCTGAGGCAGGTGTGGTTTCATTAATGAAACTCTTCCTCATGTTCTGTGTCACTGTATGAGATATGCCAACGCCTATCAGTCGAGACATAATGCAATCGTTGAGAGACTAAAGAAGGCAGCAACACCAAAATTTAGAATCCTGAAAGAAAACCAAGTGGCTGTTCAAGGCTCCAGGCTACGCCCTGACCTATTACTTGCGCGTCGAGAAAACTGCTTCATTGTGGACGTTACCTGCCCATTCGACAATCGTCTACAAGCCTTTGCTGCAGCAAGGCAGGAAAAAATTACTAAATACGACTGTCTCATAACATCCCTTAAAAAGAACTTCAGCATTGTTTCTGTAGAACCAATAGAGTCGGTGCACTAGGCTCCTGGGACCCTTCCAATGATCGCTTCCTAGCCAAAATCTGTGGGAAACAATTTGCGAACTTATTCAGAAAACTATGTGTATCGGACACTACCAAATGGTCCCATGATATTTATATCCAACACCTGACTGATATATGTCAATATTAGATCTGTTAAGTATGAAATTTAATGTTGTATGAATGAGTGACATATTTTTTAATCTCTACTTATCTATCTATCTACCTATTGATACTTTTTATTTATTTACTCTGTAATTTTTTTGTCTATTTTTCAACCATATGACCTTTTATCCTATTTTTTTTTACATTTTACTCCTATATTTACATTTAGAAATTTGCTCTTTGAGTACAATTGATTTTTGAATTTTTTACAATTTTTATAGCATCTTTTTATATACGCACAATTTTTGTATATACGTACATGTATAATTCTTCATTCTCTAGGATATTTTACTATTTCTGTGATTCTGCTCTAATTTATCTTTACTTTTACTATTTTTATTAATGTACTTGAAATATTTAATAGCAAATAAATTTGGATAAGTTCTTTGGATAATCAATAAGTTCTTTGGATAATCAACGTTTTGAAAACTACAAATGTATAATTGGAAATTTTTATCTACCTGTAACGGTTCAAAAGTTAGAAATTGCAAAATGCGAAAATCGAGGTCAAAGGTGAAATGTGTAAAATCAATGGTACAAAGACCAACAATTGTATAAGACAGTTTTAGAAGATGAACTCATGATGACCATCAATACCCACAAGCTGCAGATTAAAAAAGTTATATTCCAACAAGATAATGACCCAGAACATTTGGCAAAATCAGTAAAGCAGTGGCTACAACAGTACAAGTTTTCTGTTCTGGAATAGCCTTCATAATCCCCAGACCTAAACCCAATAGAAAATCTGGTGACCCATCTGTGGGAACATCTGGTCCTTTGTTTTCATTGAAATTGCATATCAGTAGGTTTTGTTTTTCCTATTTTTTCCTATACACTACCTTGCAAAAAGTCTTAGGACCCAACAATTTAATGGATCCACCTTTTGCTGTTATCACGGTCTCTATTCTGTTAGGCACACTCTCCACAAGGTTTTGATACGTTTCGGCAGAAATTTGTCGTCATACCACCAAAAGTGCCTTCCAACAGTTCAGTCACAGATTTCGGACATTCCGCTCCTGCATGCAATCGACACTCCAATGCATCCCAAAGACGTTCGATGGGATTGAGATCGGAGATCTGTGCAGGCTAGTCAAGTTTTTGCACCCATATTTCATCAAACCTGGTGCGTTAGCGCATTGAAAGAGAAAAGGGCCATTTCCGGTCGTTTTGGTCATGCCTCGCGTTCATATGAGCAGCCACAGAAACGATTGGAAGCACACCCACACCCTTTTGTCACCTTTCGCCAACTTCACGGTGGGCACTACATATCTTGCCAGATGGCATTCTGAAATCTTTTTATCCGATTGCCAGATGGTGTATCGTGACTCATCACTGCTCCAAACCATCCCCATTGCTCCAAAGTTCCTTGATGTCTGTCTTTGCAACATTGCAATCTCCTTGCTGTGTTGCTGGTGCTGATGTAGTGTTTGTGGGTGCAGCTCTGCCTTGAAAACCAAGTTAATTCAGTTCCTTAGTACCTCCGGTTTTCAGTGACCACTCTGATCTCTAGTCGACATTCTTCTGATCCTGTGCTGAACACTTGCCTTGCCATTATCTTTCCACGTCCTGATGATGTCTCTCCAACACTTTATCTTGCAAAGTGGCAACAAACACATGTATGCCTCTCCAAAACCGAAAGCTGGTTTCTTTGACCCATTTCTACTGCGTATAAGCGACCTCTCTTGTGTAGTCTTGGGATGAACGACAACATTTAAGTTGCATGGGAATGCTTAATTTTTATGACTTTTGGGAAGATAGTGTAAATCAATATAGCTAACTTCTTTAACCATTTTTGTCCTCATTTTGCATTAAGGATTGTTTAAACTTTTCTCCTAATCTAGACTCCTATAAGCATCATTTCAGCGATAAACACGTTATCTATGCAGGATGGCTGACGAAGCACGTAAGTATTTTTTTAATTTAACTAAAAGCTAATTGTCACGTGGTAAAACAAACAGAGCGAGAGTGTTTGTCGCACTCAAGGTTCCGGCAAGAGAAGGGAGGCCAGAAGGAAATTGGGAATCCGAGGTTATCACGTGGATTGACAGATCACGAGGTTATCAGTGATTAAACTTTAATCACTGAAGCTCGTTTAACCACGCTCTGCTACCAAAATGTTTATAACAGCTCTCACAAATCAAAAGCTATAGGCGGCGGCTGTGGCATTGCGAACTTCGGGGATCTGCTTCCAAACACTTCTCGTTTCACGAAAAAAGGAGCATAGCAAGCATCTGCATCTGCTGCTGCAATCCGATTGGTCGGTGGTTATGACGTCATCCCGAGTCAAACAACAACTCCTTGGTTGTCTGCCATTAATCTACCACTTGCCGTGTTCATTCTATTCTCGACTGAAATGGAGTTGGCCAACGTGCAGGCTCGAACCGCCCTTAATTCTAATACAGTGTGTGGCAGGTATTTGAGAGCAAAACGACGTCCGCAGGTAAAAGGAGCAGAGACTCAAGATACCACAGAGCCTTTAAAACAATTTACATTTTTGTACAAAGAAAAACAAAATTCATATTGTTATTCAATAAAACACCATCCGCCACAATGACAGACTCCACACGCTGTCGGAACCGCTGGTAGGCAGTAATGAGGTGGGTCTTCTGGGCTTCTGCCATTGCCTCCACAATAGCTGCCTTGAGAACTTCAATGGTGTTGTGTGAATGCTTGTTGGACTCCCTGTCAATGACGCCTCATATGTAATAGTACAAAGGATTGAGATTAGGGGAGCTGGGGGAACCACATGTTGGGAAAGATGTGGTCATGAAGATTCATGGTCACCCAGGCTTGGGTGCTGTGGGCCTTATGACCTGGAGCAGAGCCCTACTGAAAAACACATGGTCTACCACATGCTACAGCAGTAATCCAAGGCTTCACAACTCTAACCAACACATCGGTATAAGCAGCACGTTGACCCAGAGACCTTATGAAAGAAATGTGGAGGCATCATGTCGCCTTCACTGCTCACGACGCCCAGAACCATCACTGCAGCCGAAGTTTTGTTTGCATGACAGTTGGAATTCCTGGGGGGTTTGACACAGCCATCGATCATTTCGGCGGTTCACCTTCTGGTGTTGCAAGAAGTTTTTCTCAACGGAGAAGAACCACAGCATTCCTGGTTCCTCCGGATGCTTCAGCTTGTCGAGGAGGCGCTTGGCCCTATCTAGTCGATTCTTATTGGTTGTCTCGGACATGAACTGTCCGCTCCGCAACACATATGACTTGTAATAGAGGTCTTCATGCACCACACGTCGAATGGTCGCAACACCTGCAGCTCCCTCCCGAGTGCCCTTATGGACTTCCCAGAGTCCTCATCGATTGCAGCTTGGACAGAACGGATGAATTCCGGCGTTCTGATATGGTCCGTGCGCCGACAATGTCGTTTTCTCTGTGAAACGGTTAGCACATCACCACTGGCAGCGTCCAGTTCTCCCCGAACTTTGAACACGAACAAACAGGCGACTTTCAGGAATGCAGCAATCTCGGAGTCGGAATGTCCTGCAGCCAAGGAGATGAGACAGCGTGTCGCTTCATTTGCTGGGTTATTTTTAGTTCCGCCATGTTTATCTGCCTCGTTTCGGAATTGTTAAATAATATGATGTATTGAGTATTACGTCATACTCACGTGTTCTCAAATACCTGCCACACCCTTTACTATGTCTGGTACTTGCTTTTGCCTTCCCAGAATTTACATGTAATTTAGTTTTTCTGAATGGCTGCGCCACTGCTGCTGCTGCAGCCGCCCAGGTTCAACACGTCGAACTTCGTCTGCTTGCTTTGCGGTAGTCATCTGCTCGGTTCGAATTAATTGTGAAATGGTTTGTGGTGTGGCGCTCCAGGTGAACACCGGCACGCCGCGAGGAATTTGTGAAACCCACTTAATTTTGTCTTGCTAGAAGCTTGAGTTCGACTCCACTCTCACACGGTATGTTTTACCACGTGACACAGAATAAAATTATAAAATGTTAGCGATTATGATTAATTCTATTATCTTTACATACCCAACAAAAGATCGGAACAGAGTATTTAGGTATTTATCGGCGGAGTTGAGCTGCGAGGAATGGAAACAATTTGGAAGATACTTAGGTCTGCAAACTAACGAGTTGGACAATTTGCAGATACAGGCGAATATAAACATGCACGGTGCTCAGGAAAAACTCACTCGGATGTTCGAGAAGTGGTGGCAAGCAAATCCACTGCCTAAAGAACAACTTCTTGAGAAACTAATGAATGGCCTGATTGAATGTGGGCGCAAAGATCTTGCCGAGTCTCTTGAAAACTGTAAGTATTCAATCATTTCATTGTACAGGGTGTTGCAGATAACTGCATGGCAGTATGAAGGGAAGCGTACCCGCTCGACTGCAGTGGCCGGCTCGACATCAAATGTAAATTGGGTAATTTTATTTTGGTAAGCTTGTTTGTTTGGCAAAGGATATGACCAATTGAGTCAAGGAGGGGTACTCGCTGTATTACTACTACGGGTAGGGGGTACACAAAAAGTAAACACACTTATGAATGTCCTCCGCAGCTAGAGGGGACCAACAAACAAACCAAAAATTCAACAGAGGAGAATAGTAAAATATAGCGTTTCACACTTTTATTATTATGTTTGGTCGTCACGAGCTAACACGAGTTGCGTCTCGTAGTGGACACAGGTGCCAAAGCCACGAGATGCAGCAGACCAGTTTGCTTTACTGCTGAGAATGTGTCACCTGGGAACAAGAACGACAAAAACATGCAATTTTGACGTTCATCCCCCCTCCCCGATTGTGGAAACTGCTGGCCGTTGCAGGCCACCTTCATCTCCCTCCATTCTGCCAATCGACCGAGCCGGCCCCTGCAATCGAGCGGGTAGGCTTCCCGTTATACTGCCCTGTAGTTATCTGCAACACCCTGTACGGCTTCTTTTTGTTGAGAGATTCGAAAAACTTGTGTTAAGAACACTAAAATGATGAATTTTATTGTGAAAATCTCCTGAAAAGCACAATACAAGAGCTTTTATTTTCCCTGCGCTGTACGATTGTCGATTGTCAAGAAAACCCTGTAGCTGTATAGACTGTGAATATGATGTAACTCGAATGCGTTGGCAATTAAAATACAGGGTAGTTATAAAATAAGTTCTCCTACTCAGAGCTCCCTAGAGCCCAAGTAATTAATCGATTGTGATGCAAATTGAAATGTAGGCTATTCAGACCATGGGGAAGGGAATTCCGGAAAGAAAAAAATTAGTGCATATTTTCACCACCAGGTGAAAATGTGGCGCTGTGGAATGACAAATGGATACTTTAAAACTAGTTTTATTGTTTTAAACAAGCAGGGAAGATTTTTGTTTGATTTCAGCATATGTTCGTTCTCAATATCGGCCGTAATTAGCAAAAAGTCTATGCAACTTAGAAAGTCAACATACCCAGAATGGACTGGATTAATCCATTCATTGCATTATGTTTAGTGAAAAGCTTTCACCAAAGATCATGGCCTTAAGCAAGAAAGAACACACGATGCAGCAGTCCAGCTGCATTGCGAGCATATCATCCTCTAAAAGGACTGCGAAAAGGGACCATGTCAGATACTGGGTTGTGAAAAATGATAAAGAAATTTGAATCGACTGGCAATTCGGCTGTCGCACCAGGAAGAGGACGGCGCAAGATAGCAGACAAAGTTGTCAAGGATGTGGTTGTTGCAGTGGTGGACAGAGCTTCCTCTTCTTAAATTTTGCAGGAAGTGCTTGGGCAACAGCACGCGAATCGTCCATCACATGGTCCTCGGTGCGAAACGTCTTGCATTGGTACCCACACAGATTCATCTGGCACAACTGCTAAACAAACATCGCTTTGTGTATCGCTTTCTGGCGAGGATGATTGCTGATGACCTGTGGCATGGAACATTCTATGGTTAGATGAAGCACATTCCGCCCTAAAAGAGCGGTGAACACGTAGAACTGCCTCATATGGGCTGCCTGATTCCCCAATGTCGTGCACGAAAAGCCATTGCCTTCTGAATAAGAGCGGATTCACCGATGATTTTATTCTAAGCCCCTTTTTTCTTTGAGGAAGTGACACAATGAGGTCCTGTAAGATGTTTACGGTATTGTGAACTTGTTGCACAGCATGCGATTCCTGCCTTGCGAGAACGACGATGCATGAAAACCACAAGATGGAGCACCTCCTCATATGGGTCGGCAATGAAGGAACTGCTTATTGCCAAATTTGGATATGATGTTCGTGTGCTCTCCAGGAGTTTTCCAGATGCGTGGCCTCCAAGTTCTGCGGATTCGAACCCGTGCAATTTTTGGCTCTGGGGATATTTGAAAGATCGGGTCTATCAACAAAGCGTACGGACTGTGCCTGAGCTGAAAGCCAACATTAGACGACATGTGTCAGACATTCCCCGGGAAACGCTTCATGCAACAATTGATAATGCTGTGCTACGCTTCCAACATGTCATTGATGCAGGGGGCAGAAAAATTGAACCTATGCTGTAATCAAACAAAAACCTTGCCCGATTGTTTAAAACGATAAGACTGGCTTTATAATCTCCATCTGTCATTCCACAGCGCCACATTTTCACCTGGTAGTGAAAATTTGCACTAATTTCTTTTCTTTCCTGAATTTTCTCCCCCTTGGTCTGACTAGCATACATTTCAATTTGCATCACAATCGGTTCGTTTAGATTGGGCTCTGGAGGGCTCTGAGTAGGCCAACTTATTTTATAACCACCCTGTACTTTATTTAAGCATTTTGTACATACAGTTAAATAAATTAAAGGAAAATTAGAAGTGGTAAATTAAGTTCAAACGTTCAGTTGTTGTTACATTATTATTATAATAATTTTCTCTTACGATTTTCTTTTCATAGTTTAGAGTCTTAGCGTACCCGTAGAAAGAAGAGGAAAACGAAAATAAGTATCCTACTCGTGAGAACATCTTACAAGTTTGAATAAAATTAAAAATATTTCTGTATTCATGGAGAAACATTTGTGTATATTGTAAGGATCGTTTCCTCCGAGAGAAAATAAATAAATTTATATGTAAAACCTTGAAATATCGGTCAAATAAAACTTTTATTCATGTTTTATATTAGTCGTCACTTTTCAAAGTCACGCAACATTTTGAAGGCATCTTGTTTTAATAGACATAATGACTATATTGCAGCGTACCGGGTTTTGCAAAAGTTCTGTTACACATGTGAGAACCCCTCCAAAAATGACATAACTACATGTGTGATGCAGTTAGACACGGTTCTTATTGATATTGGTGTGTACACAATGCATATTAATCGATCTAACTATCGCTCGGCAAGCACACTCTCTAGGCGCAGTCTAAAGGCCCGGCAAACGTTACGGATGTAATCTTTCTTCGTAGCGGTCCACACGCGGTTCACAGATGCTTTCAGCTGGTCGACATTGTTGTGACGGATCTTGCAGCCCTTGCTCTCGTTATGTGGTCACACGCTGTAGTCGAGACGGTTCAGGTCGCGACTGAGGAGACGAAAAGTCCTTCGACCAGAAGTTCACGTTCGACCCCAACCACTCTTGAACGGTCTTGGCACTGTGAGCCTGTTGAAAGATGTAGTCCGCATTCACCTTTTTCACCCAGGGCAGAAAATTCTTGTAGTCGGCCGCGGTAAGCCTGTAACCGCTCGGGAACCAGATTGGCGGCAATTTCGTGCCATTCGACGCCACGACGTTGAGCGTCATCACTGAGGCCGAGTGCTTGGTTTAGTCACGTAGGAGACCTCAGAGATGTCCTGGCCGAAGTTGGCCACGCGGTCGTTCTGCTTGTAGTCGACCGTGAAGGTTTTTTCATCAGAAAAGATAACAATGCGATTGCCATGGCTCTTCAAGTCGTTGAGGAGGCGACGACAGAGCTCCCGACATTTTTCACCCATGCCCTCCGTTAGCAAAGGTTTTGCCACGCGCCTCAAACTCTTTCCACCCTCTTCCTCGATGTCTCTGGACACCGTGGCCACAGAAATCTTTTTTTCCTTTGCAAACTGTGTCATTTTGAGAGTGGGGTCACGTTTGAAGGCTTTTCTGACACCCACACGATTGATAACGCGAGGTCTGCCTGCACGTGGACGATCTTTGAGGTCTGCCCCTTTATTCAGCCTCTCTGCGACTCTGTGGACAGTCGTCCGGCTGACTTTGAGCTGCTTAGCGATGTCAGACTTGTTGTGGCTCGCGCGTGGGAGCGCAGAGATCTCGATTCTGTTACGTTCCATCGCAATATCCTTGGATCCGAATCGCATTCATTCCACCTATATACGTTTACATTATGGCATCGTCCACGTCTTCAATAGCACTTGCTCTGTGGATGCTTCCACACCCCGATATCGACGCATCCGCAGGTGTAACAGAACTTTTGCAAAACCCCGTATGTCGTGGGTACACTTGAAACAAGCGAAGCAACCGAAATGCCCAGGAATTCGAGGATGAAAAAGAAAGCATTTGTACAAAGAGTACAATGCTCAATGTTTAAATTAGCCTGCGCAGAGATGATCCATCTGGGATTTTAACCATCGTTAAAAAAAATGAAGATAACATTATTATTATTTTTTTTTATTAGTACTGGTAATCTAATACGTCCATCCAGGACCTGTATGGCCTGAGGCCGACGAGTTGGGTCCCTGGATGAACCTGGATTATAACGACTGCTGTATGATGGTCACAGCAGCCGGGGGAGGGGGTGAAGATCGTGAAGCACGGATGGTCACCCATCCAGTGACTAGCCATGCCTGATGTTGCTTAACTTCTGAGAGGTTTTTGTTTCAGTGAAAGCCCACCAGGCCACGGCCTATTGATCGGCTTATTTTGATCATGGACTTTTCAGCGCCGGGACATGTTTTTCCAGTTGGCTTTTTTACTTACATGTATATACACCACCCTATCAAAAGTCATGGTACACCATCACTTTAATAGAAACACTCAAAACTATACATATTCTTAGTATCTTGTTGGTCCACCTTTTGCTGCTATTACAGCTTCTATTGTCCACAAGTTTCTGATACGTTTCGACAGGTAATTTTCGCCATTCTGCCGTAAGTGTCTTGGACAGTTCAGTCACGGATTTCGGGCGTTCGACGTTCCAACACGTCCCACAGATGTTCGATGGGGTTCAGATCGGGGATCTGTGTAGGCCAGTCAAGTTCTCGAACCCCCTTTTCATCAAACCATGTGCCTACAGCCCTTGCTTTATGGCAAGATCCGTTATCGTGATGAAACAAAAAAGGGCCATTGCCAAAGTGCTGCCAGAGAGATGGGAGTGCTTCGTTGTCCAGAATGTCTTGGCAACACTCTGCGTTTAGATGTCCACCCACAGAAACTATTGCATCCAACCCATACCATGAAAAGCATCCCCACATCGTCACCGACCCTCCGCCAACTTCACCGTGGGCACAACACAGCTTGGCAGATAACGTTCGCCATACCCAACCCCGTCCATCCGATTGCCAGATGGTGTAGCGGGACTCATCACTCCATTCAAACCATTCGCCATTGATCCAGAGTCCAATGTCGTCTCTCTAAGAGTTTTGCCTGCGAGATTCAACCATTCGACACCCAACAATTGTCCCTCTTTGGAAGTCTGAAAGCTCTTTTCTTTGAGACATTCACGCAAGCATCATCTCATAATACCATACTCTCTGTTATGTAGTGCTTTGAAGAATGCCAACAGTGAAATTGCAAAGGAATGTCCCATTTTCATGCAAATCAGGGTTGTCCCATGACTTTTGATAGGGTAGTATACTGTACGTACTTCAAATTTAACGTGGACTTTATTTTTTATAAAATCAGGAAACTGCAAAAAAAACCACACACGCATCAGTTATTTCTCAAAGAATCCTCCTTCCTTCTCCACACATTTTATTCAGCGTCTGGGAGCATCTGAATACCGGTTCTGTAGAAATCTTCAGGCTCATGTCGAAACTACGTGGGGACAGCCTTTTTCACTTCCTCATTGGAGCCAAACCTCTGCCATCCCAACAACTCTTTCAATGGTTCAATGGAGTTGATAGGAAGTGATAGTGATAGTTGCAAGGGGAGGGATCCGGGTTGTATGAAGGATAGGGTAAGATGTCCCATTTGAGTTCCATCCGTGTGTCCATAGTCAGTTTGGCTGTATGTGCTCTGGCATTGCCTTGCAGAAAACAAAACCACTGGTAAGGAGTCCTGGTCGCTTTTTTTTCTTAGTGCCAGTTAGGTTAGTTTAGGTTAGGTTAAAGTTTAGGTTAGAGGTTAGATCATAGGTTAGGTGAGGTTAGATTAGGTTGGATTAGGTTAGGTTAAGTTAGTGTTAGGTTAGGTTTAGGTTAGGTTTGAGGTTAGGTTAGGCTGTGGTCTCGCTTTACTGTCAAAACAAACCACTTCGTCCGCGAGAAGAATTATTCCTCAATAAGCTTTCATGTTTAAATTAGCATTAATAAAATGTTGAGAGATAATACAGATCAACTGTATAAGGTATGCATCCTCAATAGTAGTAAGGTGCATTTATGGTTCGATGTTCTTCTAGAAAATCGAAATGAACGATACCCTTAACGACCCAGAATGCAGTCGCCATGACTTTCGTTGCCGGCAGTGTCCTCTTGAATTTCTTCGGTCGTGTTGAGTCAATGTGTCGCCACTCCATGCTCGAACGCTTGCTTTTGGAGTATGGTGATGAATCCACGTCTCGCCTTAGGAAGCGGTCACCTTCCTGTCCTATCGCTGCAGCAACATGGATGAGATTTCCACGCGGTTGGTTTTCTGATCCTCGGAGCGTTCTTAAGGAACCATCCTGCTCAGATCTCGTTGAATTTAAGGTTATTGTGGATGATGGTCTCCACACGGCCAGTGATTATGTTCAGTATTGAAGCCAATTCTTGGTATACATGAATCCGCCTGTTGTCACTTATCAGTTGCTCATTCCTTCGTACGAAGATGCCGTCATGGACAGCAGTTGCTGGCCTTGCCTTATGAGGTTCGTTGCCGGTGGATTCTCGCCCTCCTTCAATCTTTTGGCACCGAGCAAAGACGGAGGATGATAGAGTCAAACATGACTCGGTGAACTGTCTTGAACACCCCTCGTACAAATTGCTATGAGGTTAATATAATTTGTCAGTTTTTTAACTATGCAATTTTCTTTCTTATAGGGAAATTTCACTTTAAAATGATAGCCCATAGAAATCTTCTAGTTGTCTTGCTTTTCACCTGGTTGCCAATAAACTCGATGGCTTTCCAGTGCTATTATTGTAAGAGCGACCCAAAATGTTTAAAGGACAAAAATACCTGGACAAAAACAGACTGTGATCAAAATACCGGAACCTGTTATTGGGAATATGAAATTAAAGATAATGATCAAGTAACTGCCTGGCGAGATTGTGGAACTGATGTTATGGTAGATGGCTGCGTACAAGATACCGGGTGGTTTGCAAGAACGACTTAAATAACGATCAACTCCTTGATCCTAAATCTGCAGCTGCCAAATGTTTGTTTTCCTACACATTAGCTTTGGTCCCAATTTTAATTACTGCAAATATGTTTTGAAGATGCAGAAAAAGTTATTTTATTTTTAGGATAATTGTAATATTCTGCAATGCTAATTTAAATCAAAAATGATGATTTACTGTTGATAGAAATGTTTATAAAAAATTGTTAATTTAATTGTTTGTTACTCTTTTCAATGAATAAACGCACTGGAAATTTCTATTCAAGGTTCAATATCATATTACACTTACATGCCAAATGTCATGGGATAGCACCTAATAACGTGCAGGACCTCCTCTAATCCGGCGAAGTGCCACAGTGCGACCTGGCATTGATTCCACAAGTCGGTAGAAGACATCTGAAGACATTGCCAACCATTCCGACTGTAGAGCTCCCTGGGAAATTGTGCCGTCGGGCTGAGGTGGAGGCTGGGTCCGGCGATAGCCTTGCACGTACAGGTATTGGACATTGAAACTGAAACACCTTCGCAAATAGCACTGGATACCCCCAGGGCTGAATAGAACCATCTGCTAGGTAATTAATCGTATGCATATCAATGAATCACGTGTCAGAGTTCTTGGTAGTCACTCCAGTAGAAAAGTTCGATAGTAAGCTTCAAATTGCCTGTGCAGAGCGCTATAATGGGAGACATATCCGACTTCAAAAGAGGGTAGATTGTTGGCGCGCGTCTAGCAGGTGCATCTGTGTCCAAAACTGTCACACTTTGTGATGTCTCACGTGCTACAGTATCCAGGGTGATGTGTGCATATGAACAGGAAGGACGAACCACGTCCAGGAGGAGCAACTGCAGGGGAAAACGGAAGTTGTCGGAAAGAGACGTCAGGACATTGACCAGGATTGTTGCACGAAAGCGGAAAAACACCGCAGCAGAAATCACCGCAGAAATGAATACACACCTCCAGGAACCTGTGTGCACGAAGACAATCCGTCGTTACCTGCATAAATCCAACATCCATGGCAGGGTTGCTATACCGAAGCCTTTCATCAGTAGTACAAATGCCTCCAAGCGGGTTCAGTGGTGCCGGACGCATAAAACTTGGACGTTGGATGACCTCAAACGCGTCATATTCTCGGACGAGTCCAGCTACACTGTCTTCCAAACAACAGGGAGGGTATTCGTCTGGAGGAGCCCCTCTGATGCCTACAACCCAGACTGCTTGGCACCCACAGTCAAACACGGAGGTGGATCAGTAATGGTTTGGGGTGCAAACTGTGCAGGACTTCTACCGATCCTTCCCAAGACGTGTTACTGCTGTGCTGGCTGCCCACGGTGCCCCAACACCTTATTAAATAAAGATTTTGGATTTCTACCAGGTGTTTCAGTTTCAATGTCCAATACCTGTAAGTTCCAGTGAAGTAATCCAGCAAATCCTGGAGTCCTGCAAAGTCAGGCACATTTTGCAAAAGATAATCAGCTCCAAGCTTTACATCTTCGACTGGCAGAAATACCAATCCATTGATCATCCCGCAAAAGTGTCTTACGGTTTCCTCATCCATGTATAATTGTTGCAATCCCAGACCCTGAACTTTTCGCCACGTGCTCTGTTTTAGGTGGTAAAAGCAACCACGGCATGAAAACTGAGCGTAAAACAAAAACGGAAAAAATAAAGAAAAGGAAAGAAAAATAAAAAGTTATATAAAAAAAGAAAGAAAACAGCAGAAAATATAATAAAAACCTAAGGTCCAAGCGTCGATAAAACAGCGTTCATCACGGTACGCTCGAAATCAATTATGATGGTTCGGGGATCTAGACTGAATCCCATCTCCTGGCATCGGTTGATTAATGCATTCAATAACTCTTCATATATATTTTGAGTTTTAGAAGAAAGGAACGCATACACACATGTCACCGCAGATTCTCCAAGCGGCACCCGAATGACATAAAGTTGCTGAAACAAACATGGGGCCACCGCAAAAGTCCCATCCACGTACCATAAAGACGAGCGTCCCAGATGTTCCAGTTCTGTTGCGAACGCTATTATTCGCTCTCTGGATCGTGGCCCGTTATCATATAAAAGCAAATCTCTACAGTACGGTGCACCTGTTGTCCTTCACTCACCGCTAATGCATTCGGGACCCGCAGTGACGATAGAATTGGATAGATCCTTTGGCACCGTTCCCTGTTTTATTCGTCGAATATTGCGCTTTACACTTTCCATTTGCCCAATGGCACAACGCACTTCAAGTGGCTGCTCACACACACCATCTGCAAGTATATCTTGAGGCCTTGACCTACTGGTTGAAGCAGCCTCTTTTATGCTGTGCTTTACCTTAGCTGCCTCTATCTTGTGTGGATCAGGGTCATGAGAGTGCTCTGTCACATTAAGCAAACGTGTAATTTGCAAATCTGTATATGCAATACCGCTGCAATTCAATCCCCATCTCTGGCAACACCCCCAACGTATTGTGGTTTTCGAGAAATTTTTCTT
The DNA here is from genome assembly GCA_023313115.1 of Rhysida immarginata. NCBI lineage: Eukaryota > Metazoa > Arthropoda > Chilopoda > Scolopendromorpha > Scolopendridae > Rhysida > Rhysida immarginata. The sequence continues at coordinate 1,585,830 of JAHWFO010013848.1, forward strand.
CGTATACATATATCCGTTTGCACAGAGTTTAGCTCCTCCTTTATTACTACTGATGATCTCCATGGTGCACCTAAACGTAAACAAGTGTGTTTTTAAAAAGTAAAATTAAAATAAAAAGATAACAAAAATAGGATAAAATAAAATAAAAAAGTAGGTATCTTCCTTACCTTTATAGCACTTTTGTTGGACTAGATTGCAGGGGCCTCAGATTGTAGATAGATTGTAAGATACTCAGAATATCGATATTGTTATATTTAGTATTAGCGAATAATCGATATTGAAAAAATATAACATTTTTTTTAATGATCAATCTTTTGACGCTAATAGTTTATCAGGGTGTCTAGCAAAACGATTTCGTAAAATTCCCTGATTATTCCCGGTTGATCACGTTATTTTCCCTGACCATAAGCAGCAAAAAAAAATCTGTTTTTATAGAATATTATTGATTTTTCGTTCCTATTTTGCATTTTTTTTGCTGATTTTGTAAAATTCCCTGACTTTTTCCGGTTTTCCCAGTCACTAGTCACCCTGGTAGTGTTATAACCAGCCATGAAGGATACTGAAGCAGTATAAGCAGTTTGGGTCAAATGTCCTAGTAATAGATACAGATACTATTTATTTTATTGCCAACGCACGTTTCGGTGTTACACCATTTTCAAGACTGGCATAATAGTAACCAATTATTTTTTTTACAAACAATAAGGAGTAAGCGTGAAAAGTTTCTTCTCTATTGATAATTTATGTATTTATGGGGGGCTGAAACAGGGTTCGTACAAGTCATGGAAAACCTGGAAAAGTGCTGGAAAATCGAAAAAAAAATTCCAGGCCTGGAAAGTTTTGGAAAATCAATGGTTTCTGAATTAAGTTTTGGAAAAGTTTTGAAAAAGTGTTTTTTGAACAGATATCATGTTATCCTAATAATTATTTATAAATGATATGAATATATTATTCTTAAAAATATAAAAGATTATGGTCTTGTAAAATGTATTGAATTGCGTTGAAAAGTTTTGGAAAAGTCATGGAATTTTATCTTTGATCAAATGTACGAACCCTGTGTAAAAAAAACTCTTCTTTATAGAATTTGTTTTGTCCAAGATTTTAAGTAAAACAGACAAGTAACCGGTTGGAAGACACTGCCAGAATTTTTAATCGGTATAGGCCATGCTATCCGATTGAATTGAAAGTCTTATTGTTATGTTATTGTTGAAAGTCTTATTGAAGATCATCACCATCATATTTATGTTATTGTTTACCTTGAATAAATATTTAATTTCCAGTATGTGATCAGTTTGTCGTATTTCTTTTATTATTAGTTATTATGTTATTTCACTTAGTATTTATGTTATTATTTATTTTTTACACTCTAGTAATTTGTTGGATTCATCAATAAATAAATAAATTCAAAGTTGTATACTGAAAATAAAAGAATAAAACCAAAGTGATACGGAAACAGTGTTATTTATTTGCCTTACGCGTTTCGACGTAACGTCATCGTCAGAGGCTAACAGTGTTACAAAGAAATTACAGAGGAAGATGCTCTATATATACCCCCCTAGTTCGCGGACCTAATGGAAAGCTCAACCATCTCCATAAGTCACTTCCGGTCTTCTGGGTGTCGGTCGCTTCCGGTTTTCTAATTGGATCAGGAAGTCCGTGAGGCCATCTCTCTCGAAGGCCGTTTGGTTGTTGAGTATGGCTTCCTTATTTCTTTTGGCTCTTCTTATCTCAAATTCCTCGTGCATGATGATTTTGTCTTTTTCTTTTCCTCTCCATAGTATGCTTAAGCATTTGTCGATGTCCACCATTCTGTGTTTTGCTGCGATCAGGTGGTTTGCGAATGCTGATATTCCATCCTTTTTGACCCACGACTTCCGGTGTTCATGAAATCTTATGTAGAACGACCGGGTCGTGGATCCGATGTAGGAAGCTTCGCAATCCGGACATTGTAGTCTGTATACTCCAGTTTTTTGGTACGGGTCTTCATTGGTGTTCCTTCTTGTTGGGTTTAGTATCCGTTTTGAATTATTGCAGGTGCGGAACGCGATTCCTACACCTTCCCGTATCCCATCACCAACGAAGCACGACAACGGGAATTCAAGACAATACAGAAGATGGCGAAGATGAACAAATTTCCAAAGAGGGTAGTGGACGACATCTACAAGGAGACGAAACGATCAACAGCTACGAAGGTAAAGACAACCGATCGAAAAGAATTTGCCACTTTCACATACTACGGCGAGAAAACCTAC
>JAHWFO010013848.1:1588870-1602736 GCA_023313115.1 Rhysida immarginata
GGTATCCAACCCCTTTGTAAAATACGATTAGTCCATATGTAAATGAATTAATCGCATTCTGGGAAAGCTGTAGTTAAAGATTTGTTTTAAAAAGTTCACTTGATGTACTTTTTACATGTGTACAGTTAAACAAACAGTATGAATCGTTTTACATGGAATGATTATGCAGAGATGCATCTGTGTCTCGGTGCTGCTGGTACCATGGATGGTGCAAGGCGTTTGTATGAAGCAAATGGCGTCATTTCGAACAATTACTGTAAAAATCATACAGTAGATTGCTTGTGTTAATTGTTAAAAATAAAATAATCTAGGCCTACCAACGCATACTGCGTCCCGGTGTCATTTGATTGTTCAATGCAGTATTGTAAGTAAACGGACCTGCGGGGACTCCATGTTCATATGACAAAAAATACTTCTAAGGACCTCTTCTATCATCTCCCATAAAATATGTACTCAATTCAAAAACACCCTGTATAATTTTCGTTTCTATTGACAACTGCAAGAGTTCGTTTATCGTTATTGAGCTCCTGTAAAACTGGCTTTAAAAAAAGAAAATACAACAAATTTGATTCTTCAGCATATATTTCATATAATATTCGTGCCATGTAGCAGTGCTCTTTATCTTTAGCTATAACAAAATGAGTTTTAAGTTCAAGCCATTGCTCCAATAGAACTGTGATGGCATTTAATCTGGAGAGCCACCGGGTTGGAGCCAGCTGAACAAGTTTGAGTGGGCTTTGTTGAGATGGTATTAATGAGTGTATACACTTGCTTGTAAGCATCTCGTCTTAAACTAGAATGGTTAAACCAATTAAAAGATTCTTTTAGTAAAAAATCTATGCTTGAAGGAAGCTTTCGGCAAGCTGCTTCAGCACATAAGTTGAGGGAATGACATACGCATTTTATAAGTACTAAATTAGGACTTATTTCTCTCAGCTTTGTGAATAGGGAATGGTGTTTCCCACACATATTGCTTGCACCATCTACTCCTATTATACTTTACAGTACGCATACGAAGGATCATCTGAATCATTTATAACAAGTTTGGTCTTCAGCATAGTGCATAAGATAACAGGAAAAGATAGCTTTTATACAACTTACCAGAACATTCTTCTAGCCATCCTATAAAGTCCTTTTCTTTTTCCCATGATTCTTGGTAAATTTTTTTATATTTCGCCCATTTACCCATTATACTGTAGGAACAACCAACAATATTTGAATTAGGAAAATAACCACTAGTACTAATAATCACTTCTATTCCACTCCATCTATCGAAATGAAAAACAAAGAGAGAAGATAAACCTAAAAACTGTAAAGTCTACTTACATTTGCGAAGTCTTCTAAAATTTGTGAAGTAGTGCTTGTCGATAGACTACTGATGCTGCTGAAGTCCGACTAGTGATAACGTGAGCCGGCTTGTGTGCCCATGTCATCGTCAGCATAGAAATTTAGATTACAATTTTTGGGTTTCGGGAAATCATGCACAAAATAATTAAATAGCACGGGCCCGAGGACAGAAACTGGAGAAACACCGGCCTTTACAACACGGGGCGTGGATTGATTTTTGCCAACTTTAGCTTGGTATGACCTTATTTATCAGCTTATAGCTGCTGCACAATCGACAATCGAACAGTGTAGTGTATCGGTATTCGTGTGGAACTTGAAGCATAGCTTCCATAATCTCACCCTTCATAATCATATTCCAAGGGAAATACACTGAACTAGAAAAGAAGCCTGATGTACCCACAAAGGTCATCCAAAGTATGAAAGAAAATTGCCTCCTCTTGGTGGAGGAAAATTTGATTGACGATTGTCTGAACTAGGAGTATATTACATAGTAAGCCACAGAAAAAACGAAAGAATTTATGAAACCCAGTAATCTGGGAAGATGACATTATCAATGTCATCAAAATTGACATCAAGGATATGTCTTGGATTACGATGCCTTTTTCTATGTAGAGAATGTTTTAGAATGCCAGAAACTAGATCATTATCATGATTTGCCAAAATAGGCAGCACGATTTTCATGAGCTCTTGAACATATTTCCCGACATGGGTCATATAGAAATCATTATGAATGGAGTAATTGCGAGCAATTCTCCTATCTAATTGTGCAATAGTCCTTAGGGTAATGTTCTGGATAGTTTGGAGTTCCTTCCATCTTGTCTTGCAAATCGTAGCCCAGACGGGCATGCCATATAGCAAGATGACACGAACAATTATTTTGTATAACAGTAGTTTGTTATCAACACTGAGCGCACTGTTACGACCCAACAGAGCAATTAAGCTAAACTTTGCTTTTTTGGCCTTGTTCATCGCATAAGTCACATGCATATTCCATGATAGTTTTGAATCAATAACAACGCCAAGGTATCTATAATTATCAACCCATTCCAAGTATTTGCCATATAACTTTAAAGAGTCAAGATTTCTCTTTTCCTTCTTAGTGATAAACATTGCTTTGCATTTGTCGACATTCAGTTTTAATCGCCACTTGCTAAACCAGATTTCACATTCTTTAAGGGCTTTCTGCAAACGTGATACAACAACACGTGCCCATGTCTGTATAGCAGCATCATCCGCATAGAAATATAGCTTGCAGTAAGAGATTTCAGGGAAGTCACGTATATAGTAATTGAACAGAACTGGCCCCAGCACTGATCCTTGTAGGACACCGCCATTTATCTCACAGGTATCAGATAATTCATCTCCAACTCTGGCCTGAAAAGACCTGTTGGAAAACGAGTGAACTAGACTAATTAAATCATGTAGGAAACCACCAGTTATCATTTTATAAATAAGGCCTTCATGCCAGACCTGATCAAATGCTTTATGAACATCTAAGAAGATGACGCCGCAATACATCGAAAGATTAAGGGGAGTGTTAACATCCGCTATAAGTCTCCAAACTTGGAGCTGGCAAGAATGTTCCGCCCGAAAACCAAATTGTTCTGCACGGATGAGATTATTGGTTGTGCAGAAATCTAAGAATCTTGTGAGAATTGTTCTCTCCAAGACTTTGGATATAGAAGACAGCAAACTGATGGGCCTGTAGCTTACAGGGTTTGCAGGATTTTGACCGGGTTTAGGGATACTTAGGACAACAGATTGTTTCCATGTATCCGGAAAGTAACAGTTATCCCAACAGTCGTTTATAATTTTAGTGATATCACTAGTTACATTTTGCGGTAAGTTTTTTAAGGCATTGTTATTAATAGTGTCTTTACCTAGTGCCTTCTTTTTCTTGAGTCTCTTAAAGCAATTTTGAATCTCAGCTACCTGTATTTTATGTTTGGCCACATGATGGCTATTGTTGTAATACTTTGTTATGCTGCTTTCTACCATTTTGGACGATCATCCTTTGGAGTCACAAATTGTTGTTTAAGTGAATCAGCAATAAGCTGTGCTTTGTCTTGGTCATTAGTTATGAAATGTCCATCAGTGTCTAAAAGCGGTGGAATGTTCATGGCCTTTTTGTTTTTTAAGGCTCGAATCATGCACGATATAGAATTGTCCTGGGTTGACAAACTCTTCACCTTCTCATTCTATCTATCGTTACGAAGTTTATTTACTTCCTCATGTACTCTTCTCGTAAGTCGGTTATATTTGGTTTTAAGCCAAGGCTCTCGTGTTCGGTGCCATTGCCTCCTTACCCTGTTTCTTTGGTCTATTAGATACTTGATTGCTGGAGTAAGATCGAGATGATCAGGCCGTTTCACGTCTACTGGAGAAGCACAAGCATTGATGGCTTCAGTAATACGTGTAGTGACCCTTTCAATATTTATGTCTATCTCCTCCGTACTATGCACGTTATTGAGTAGATTACTGCCATTTTTGAGAAGATCTCTGAATAGTTTCCAATCTTGTTTAAGCCCCATTTGTTCTCTGCAGTCAATATTGAGATTTTCAAAATTCAGTGCGACCGGTTTATGATCTGAAGATAAATCATCAACAGTAAAAATATCGAATGGCTTATAGAAGCCTTTCAGCAAATTAGCTGCTGCACCTTGTTTATCAGCTTATATATACTCAATTGCGAATAAAGCACCAATGGGAGGCCAGCGCCAAATTTCGAAAACGGATTGGCTACTGTATCCAGTAAAAGAACACTGATATGACCTAATCACGCCTCTGGTCTTCCATTGGTCTTCTCGTCTCGTCCTCGTTTTAATAATTGTCTAAAACCAGTTTTTTTTTGTTATTTGACAATAATTTCGCACAAAAATCGTCACAAAATTCGCTCAAAACAAATCGCCCAAAAATCGCAAATTTGAAATTTTAGTAGCCCAATTTAGTCGCAATCGCAAATTTGAAATTTTAGTCGCAATTTGAACAAAAAAGTAGCCCAATTTGCGATAAGTCGCCCAACCTGGCAACCCTGGAGGAGTACCTCTAACATCTGAAAAAACGTTCGTGAGTGTGACAGTGTACTTATTAATGGATTCTGGTTCATGTATGCTTTCTTACGTTGTTTGCGTCCTAATGTCCTAGTGTTGATTGTGCCGAGTTTGCTTGTCTCAATCTTTAAATATAGAGATGGGATGTTGCTTTAATTTTTATGGTCGAGATTAATTTCATGCTCTCATTTAGCATACCCATTACTTCCAATTAGAAGTAAAACCTTGACCTAAATTACACAGCAATGTCAGGTCTATTTGGGAAAGAGACGCAAATACAAGATTCAAATATGCTATCGATATATTTTTTTTTTTTTGAGAAGAGTAATTGTTGGAACTATGAATTTTTTTTTTATCTATAATGGTTTTCTATTTTTCTTTGTTATCAAGGTAGATATTTTTATTGATTATTTTATTTCTCCTCGGAAATAAATTCGTCATTAGTACTTCCGGTCTCTGGATCAAAGTAGGTGATTTTGGAAGAGAGAAATTACTTATTTGTCGATTAAAAAAGAAAATAATAATAAATACATATTATATTCACGAATTAGATGAAAATTTTTTAAAAATGAAGAAAATCCCTTTCTAAAAAATTTAAACAAATGCATATTTAAAATTATTTCTAATCGAGTTCTTCCTGAGAAATGAAGTTATCAAATCTAGGAAGGGCTATTATCTCTGCCTGGATGTTTGATGTAGAAATCTATAATACGTTCGCTTGGCGGAAGCGGGGTCGAAACTGTAACAAAAGTGAACGGTAGACTAATGGAAGGGAGGGGGTTATCTATATATTGTAACGCCCCATTTTTATAACTATGAAGAAATTTATACTTTTTGCCAACGGTATCTACTGTTTAAGCTGTAGCTCCACCGATATTAAGATAAAAATCGAACTTTTCAGATTATTTTACTGCTAACCCTAAGTCTAAGCTGTTAAAAATATTAATCTATGAGGTTGTTGTTCTCTGTACTGTACTTATAAACGAAATAAAGAGAGGCCTTGCAGTACAACATTTTGCTGAAAACTATCCGACTAGTTTCGGCTTTTAACCCCGCCTTCTTCAGGCTACAAGAGAAAGGGCTAGCTAGCAGCCCTTACATAGCGATGTGGTGAACGATACAAAATAACTAATACAGTGAGTGTAAATATATGGTATAGAGGCCAACCGAATCTGATTGGCACACATAAATAGAAAACAGTAAATGGGTCATGCTAGGGGGTGGTGGGAGGGAGTCATTACATTTCAAAATGGGTGACATAAACGGAAAGAATTAAAATAAATAAATAAAATAAAAATAAATAAATTACAAGAATTTAAACTTGGGCAAAATTTATATGTAGTATGGGTTTGGCTTCATCTCACTCCCTATTGGAGGTGTCCATATGGGCCTTCTTTACCCCAACCAATCTCGGAATAGACGGAAGAGAAAATTCTTAACTACCAGCAAAGGGGAGGAATAAAATATAAAAAATAAAACTTCGAATACAAATACTTATCAATAGCTGCAAATTTATGTATGAAAAATAAAACGATAAAAGAGGGGGGAATAATAATAATAATTAAATAAAATTAAAATGAATCTTGCTTTGTGGCAAGGCGCATTGTCGTGCTGGAAGAGGACCGGCCCGTCACCGAAGTGTTCCCACAGCGCTGGAAGTGCCCCGTTATCCATAATGGTCCTGTAGCCATCAGCATTAAGGTTTCCGTGCACCTTGATGAGCGGGCCCAGTCCAGTCCAGGAGAAACACCCCAGGTGTTCACAGGGGTATCCCAACTCCTTTGATCATGTAGTGTACGTTATTAAACCAGATGTTCAATATCGTGGATGCTAGCTTCTTTCTCTTGTGGAACATTCTCGAGATGAGGTATACTATTGTGAGGTCCAGGGTTTTAACCAAAATATGTAATGAGTTATGAGGAGCTTACATCACCACCCGGCCAACCCAACACATCCTTCTGTCCCTATAAAAGTAATGAATTGCAGTCGTGGTCTGCTTAGGAATCAGGATAAACTTCTCCGCAGGGCCGTGCTTAGAGAGTAAATGGAAGGGAGCGTAGATTATCCATATTTTAATAAATTTAACGATCTCCAGATAATTAAAATGTTTACTCGTTCCCATTTATTAATATAAATCCCCTTGTTAAATGACATCGACCAATATGGTAGACGTTCCAACGTAAGAATATATGGTCTTACAGAGTCTCCGTCAGAGAATACCACTTCCGTATGCCTAAACTTGTTTGCCTCCAAGCTCGACCTTACTCTTGAACCTTCGGCAATCTCCACAGCCTTCCGTATTGGTCCTCGTGCCTCCAACAAAACTCGCCCAATCCTATTACAATTTACTTCTCTCCCACACAAAGGTCTAATAATAAAGAACAGAAAAAAGCTTAAAGGCTCACCAATCCATATTGCTGAAGACCTGACACCTTCTCGCTACCGTCTTCTATGCTCCGCAAAATCCAAGCTCGGCCCCCGCAACGTCTGGTCCTCTAATGGGAAAATTCTTACGAAAGATTCTACTGGGAATATCACTACTATTCAGAACTTACTCGACATTCATCGTTTAAGCAATACAACAGACTTTTCTATCTAATCTTGCAAATAATCTAATTTCCCACTTTTAGCTTTATACCATTTTTTCTATAATTTATCCCAGTCTCATCCTCTCAACAACTACACTATACCCTTATCTTCCAATCCATCAATTCTCTCGTAGCCCCTTCAGACACAGACCTTAAATTCGATTGTAAAAATTTTGTTTTTACATTTATTATATTGATACTGTTACATTAAACATAACCAGCAGTTTTTTATTTATTAACATTTTTTATTATCTTTTTACATGTATGGCTATATTTGCTACCGAAATATACATATTTATTAGAGAATCAACAGATTTTATTCATGTCATTTATTTAGTACGAAATTTTACAAAACATAAAAAAATACCGCACTTTTGACAAGGTAAACGTCCAAAATACAAGTTGGAAACATATGTTGCCAAGGTGACTGAAGGGGTTAATTCTTTCTACCTCCTTCTACCTCAATTTTTACTAACCCCCAATTCACAACCACGTCTACCCCTAAATCCCCCACAACCTTTATTGACTTTAACTCTGTTTTAGCAAATAATCCCTTACTTTCCTCTCCATCCTCTTTTTTCCTAGTAAGTTTGAATATCCGCAGCCTTCGCTCTAATTCCTCCACCCTTTTCACTTGTTTCACCTGCTTCCCCCGAAGAAGTAGCATCCATTATTAACCGACTTAAACCTTCAAGCTGCCCCGACTCCCTTGATATCAGCTCCAATATCATAATGCATGCATGCTCCGGTTTCTCTCTCCCCTTAACACTTCTTTTTAATATCTCCCTAACCCAAGGTAAATTTCCCTCCTGATTCCGTTCAGCTAAAATTTTACCTATCTACAAAAAAAGTGACCCATCCTCTTTCTCTAACTACCGCCCAATATCCATCCTTCCCTCCTTCGCCAAGATATTCGAGACCCTTTTTTATTCCCGATTATCTTCTTATATCTTTTCAAATAAACTCCTTTCAACTTCCCAACATGGCTTCATACCCAAAAGAAGCACTAACACAGCTTGCTTCGAACTCACGGAATACATAATTTCAAACATGTCTAATAACAATCTAATTGTCTCTCCATTTTTAGACTATTCCAAAGCATTTGACTCCATCCCTCATGAACTTCTTATTTACAAGCTATCCCAATTTTTCAATATCCGTGGCCCTCCCCTTTCCTGGCTCTCTAGTTATCTATCAAACAGACAATACACCCTCCATCTATTTAACAAAACATCCTCTACTATCACTCGCAATCTTGGTGTCCCCCAGGGCTTCATTCTATCCCCTCTTCTCTTTAATTTATTCATTAATGACCTAACCTATGCAGTATACCGTTTACCACTAATATTATACGCAGACGACGCAACAATATCATATGCAGACTCCTCGTTAAGTTCAATCAAAGAAACCTTTAACTCGGTCTTGAATAACCTCTTACTCTGGAACAAACCAATCTTATGTCCCTTAATTTAGAAAAAAAACCCTTATATATCATCTTTCATCAGTGCAACAAAAAACTTGCTAAGAACGAATTCTCGCTAACCTATAATCCTCAACAGATTAACTCGTCCAAATCCTTTAAATACCTAGGAATTCACTTATCCCATAACCTTTCCTGGGATGCTCCCATTAATGCATTAGCTTCTAAGCTAAACCAACGATTAGGACTTTTTTCTCGTCTTCATTTCCTCCCTCCCAAAATCCATCTTTTACAATATAATGCTTTAATCCATTCCTCCCTCTCATATGGCCTCCTTTTTTGGGGATCAACCACTAAATTTAATTTATTGCGCTTAGTTAGACTTCAAAAATGGTTTATACGCATTTTGCTAAAAGTTCGTAAACCCACCCCAGTCTCTCACCTTTTTAATTCCGTGGGCATAACTCCCATACAGCAACTTTACAATATTAACCTATGCAACTTTTATATACAAAGCCCTCAATAATTCCATAGTTACTACCCTCCCCCAACAGTTATTTACCACTACTAGAACCTCTTATAACACCCGATACTCTGATTCCCTGCCAATCCCTCACATAAGACGAAACTTCCAACTCAAAAGTGTCTCCATCGCCGGGAATAGACTCTGGTCCACATTACCCCTAGCTCTCCGTTCATCACTAAACACTGCCACTTTCAAATACCGTCTAAAGAAATATTTTTTAACATTCCCACCAAACTAACTTTCCTCACCCTTTCTATCCTTAAAATTTAACTTTTAATATATCAAATATTGTTTCTTTGCTCCCCACCTACCTCGTCGGCCCCGCCATACTGGCCCTGGGTGGACGACTTGTATCTTCCTTTAGATTAAATAAAATAAATAAAAAAATATAAATAAATAAATAAATAAATAAATAAATAAATAAATAAAATTTACTATAAATCTTTCTAACTTAAAGTATACAATCATATATGTGTTAACTTAAATATTAATTCATTAAATATAATGGATTGCTGGTTTAAGTTTTTTGGAAATTGAGTGGAAGCAGGAGATTACCGTTCCGTCGAAGGATAAGTGACTGGTCGTCTTCGGTGTCAATGGCGTAGGCGTCGCTTAGGTGGTTCTTCTTTTCGAGCTACACCCAAACTCTTCACACAAAAATGATTAATAATAACATTTTATTCAATATTCATGTGAAACTGAATATATACATGGACTCAGAATAATCTAGGGCAAAAGTGATTGCCTCCACCTCCACTAAAATAACTTCATTAATTCATCAGTTCTTTAGGCAGGATCTGGTTAACTCTTTTCCGTGCCTCAGCTTTGAATTTGGCTCGCTGCATATAGAAAATATTCTCCTCCGTTCATTTGGCTCTTGCAAACCTCTACGATCATCATCTTCATACCAGCATCTACGTCCATCTGCTTCGTATCAGCATCTACGTCCATCTGCTTCGTTCCTCACTTCTAGTTGAACTAACTTCTTTTCAAAATTTTGGTGATCCGATTGTTTCTCATTGGTTAGAAGTGCTCTAAACTCTTCCAAGCGGCATAATTATCACGTGTTCGGCTTATTTTTCAACAGGTACGCTTCAATTCCTGAGCAAGAGAAGATATTGTATCAACTCTACACCTGCGTGGCTCTTCTTCCACATAGTTCGATCTTGTAATTAATGCCGATTTCCTGTGTTAACGATATTCAAACTCAAGGCTTACTACATGATTCTAATTTCAAGGTGTCTTCTATTAAAATTTATAATAATTTCTTAGAAAACTGTATTGTATTTTTAAGTCCCAATAATGTGTAAATTCTCGTCGCAAGATTACACAAAACGTTGAAAAACGATTGGCAGCCATTGTTCTTCTGTTCAAACATTAATTATGTTAAATCGGAAAAATAATTTATAAAAGTGTGGCAGCTCCCACACTGTACTTAATTTTATCTGCATTGGTTTTTAATACTAAACTACCCGTTTATTATTTATTTATTTATTTATTTACCTCACTGACATTGGCGAAGTGCCGTCCACGCAGGAAGTGCGCCATGGACCGGAAGAGATGGTAGTCGAAAGATGCCAGAACGGGGCTGTATGCTTGATGTGGCAAAACCTCGATTTTTTCAAGCAGTTGACGACACACCTTCATCCGTTGTTGTGCTTGCGCGGGCGACAGCTCGTGGGGCACAACTCGACAGCTCCTGTTCACCTTTCCCAAGGCGTGCAGATGTTGAACCACACTCGATTGTGATGTCCCGATGTCCGCTGCTAGTCCACGGCAACGATATAAAATCAGTAGATCGCTTATGTGGCCGCCATCTTTGGGGCAATTTGAAGGCGGCGAAAAGTGGAACTAATCTCTATTGTTAGTGCAAGGTTGTTAAAAAGAAGCTGGCCTCTATCGGCCGATTTCTCTCAAAAGCACTCGCATTGCCTTCTGGGATTGTGACTCACCTGGAAGGTTGGCAGCAGGCGATTCGCCCCTTTTAACATAACAAAGCTGAGATGGCAGGAGTTCCATGTGCTTTTGCTAATAATAAACGCAATTATTTATTATTTTTAGTCCAATATTATAATATAGAGTGGATTTATTATATTTCTATGCATTTATTCTTCTCATGGCAATAGATACGAGCAAAATTTCATTAAATGAGCAAACCCCCCACCCCTACTTATAATGAAAAAGAGCACACTCGTAACGAGCAGGAGAATTCCTGAGCAGGAGATGTGCTCTTGATACGAGTGTTAAAACGCAAAAATCCAACAGATTGCACTACGAGAAAATCGAAAGTTAAGAGAAAATTTGAAACCTGAGAGAGAAGTTTAGAAAATAAAATATACACAAGACTCTTCGCTTTCATCTTCACCTCCTTCACTCGTACTAAGTAATTGAAACTGTTCAGTGGCTTCAGATTCATTTGAAGACTCTATAAACCACGTTGGGAAAAACGACGAGGTGGGATACGCTTTCACTCTCAAATTGTAATTTGAACAAAACGAAAATGTTCGGTCAGACTCAAACAGAAAGTAATTGGGTATGTTGGCATTAGTTTTTTTTCTTGCTATCATATCTTTATAACCAGACAAGCAGTGGGAGATGTTTTAATGGTGTCTATGCAAACTTCAAACGTAAACATACGATGAAGGCCATTTTTTGCCAACCAAAGCAATGGCCGTCAGGCTTTCAAATGGGGACGCGGTGGTGGCGCTGAAAGCAGCTCATGAGCGATCTACCACAGCCTACTATGTAGGTAACAGCCTGTTCAATCACTTGCGTCCAGCCCCCGCCACCATATCCTCCAATCAGCTTTCATCATGAGTTTACGGACTGGCGTGGGCACGCTCAGAGAGATTTCTTTCATTATTTAAGTTTTTCATGTAAAAAATTCTCTTGATTTACACGTTTCGTTATAGGCACGCTCCATCATGGATTCATTTTGCTGTTTTTAAAAATGTTTTTAAAAATAAAAATGTTTTGAGAAGATTTTTATTATTTTTCCTTTTGAGAATATAATATTCATTATTTACTCCATTCCATATTAGTTTTTATTTTTTGTTTAAATAGCAAGTATATTACTTGTTCAAGATATGATCCTTTACAATAAATTCTGGCTTTAATACATTCTTAACTGCATATTGTGGAAATAATTTCTGAAAATTAACAAAATTTGTGTCATGTCTAACATGGTACAGAATTTATATCTCAGACGAAAATGTCATGAAAACGTGCTCAGAATTATATCTTTAAAATCTGCAAAGATGTGAAAGCTTGATTATCATATTGAGAGGGAGGGGTAGCAACAGAGTGCAAAGCTTCATTTTTCATTCTCTTGAGAAAAAGTTTCATTCAATTTTAAAGTTTGTATTTATTAGTCAACTTAATCTTATTGCTGCATGCATTCTGAATGATAAACTGATATTATTGTAGCTTAAACAGATTAGATTAGTTTTAAGTTGTCATAAATGAGGTTTGATCCCCTCTTGCTCTGACTTAATTTGAGGGAGTATCTTTTACACGTTTATGTGAAGATAAATATGGTAACTGATTATCTTCAACAGTTCATACTCAATGTATATATGAATATAATACACATTATGTATTAATCCTTCATTGATTATTAGTATATGATTATAAAACTTTTGAATTAACAAAGAAAAGAAAATTTTAAAACTATATCTGATGACTATATAGTCTACTAATATAAACTTCTTACATTTTTTAAGACTGCTAAAAACCCAAATGAGATGAAGAAAATTGATAAATGATGCCCTGAATGTAACAATTAATATACAGCATATATGCATAATTTAGTAATTCCAGAAAACATCGATATGCCAGTTAAGAAAAATGTTTTGATAGATCATTTTCATCACTAAAGACAGCATAAATACTGACAATGTCAGTGATGGACACTAATTCCTTTGAAAGTACCACTATAAAAATTAACTACTTTTACAATTACATTTTTAATTACTTTTTTATTTATCCACTTACATTAAAAATTTTAATAGGTTATACAGAAAGTTTATTGGTTTAATTACATTTTTAAGCTCTGGCATCTCTATAGCATGATTTCACTATGCAGGTTTCCATAGTTGTTTTTTTTATTAGAAAAGGCAAACACATGTGATTGTAAAGTACATGCATTTCAATATTATTATTGGATCTTCTAGATGTCAAGTTTTTATGTATTTCTGTAAAACATGGTGTGGAAAATTATACAGTGCCTTCTCACTGTGTCTTGCTCTGTTATTACAGCACCTTACAGAAGACTGGAATCTTAAACTTTATCTGAAAATATTAAATGCTTGATTTATCATTCAAGTAGTTTTCCATCCTAAGAATTTGCCTCTTTGTCAGTAAAAATAAACAAAGGGGAGGGGGGGGGGGGTTGGAGAAGAAAGGATATTTCATACTTTTCCTGACTCACAATGTCAGTCTTTTCCTGTCAGTGAATATTTGCAGGGGAGGGGTGGAGGTAAGTATTCTAGTAATTGAGTATAATTTTAAAAAAAAGCGTACATTTGCAGGCCTATGATATACAAATTACTTGTGCAATTTTTTACCAATATGTGCAAGCATATTTTTTGGCTTCCGTATTGCCTTTTTATTATATAAGATAACAACGACACAGTGGAATAAAAAATATCAAATTTTCTAGTAACATAAACTTGTTTTATTTAATTATAATTTTATTATTATTAAAATAAAGACATTAAAGACATAATAGATTACAGTTTTTTTGCCATGCAATTCATCACTTAGCAATGAACTTGTGTTAGAAGATACGAGAAGCTAATTTAGAACAAGCATTAAAGTGTATATTCGAAATTATTTACGTACATGCGTATTATTTTAACTGATTAAGGAGTTATTTATTTGGTGATAACCCGTCCCTATTTCTTCACTTCTGGATAGATTAAGTGTTTAGTCATA
>JAHWFO010013848.1:1607736-1660928 GCA_023313115.1 Rhysida immarginata
GACTGTGCATTGGCTTGTTTTGAAAAGTATTGCAAAAAAGCATATAATATGATGTGCTAACCAAAATTTTCGAGAATTTTCTTGTAAAAAGTAGAAAACGTACGTTATTCCCACGCTAATTTCCGAAGTCACCTTTAAAGGAGTCACCTCTGGCAGGTATGCAATGATCCCAACGATTTTCTCACTTTTGGAAGCACTTCTGAAAGATCGAAGGCTATAGGGTGTTCAAGACCAGTTGCGATCCCACTTAGATATCTTCAAACTGTCGCCCTTTCATTTTAGGGAAGAGGTAGAACTCGCAGGGGGATAGATCAGGAGAGTAGGGAGGGTGGGGGATCGTTGCCATGCCATTTTTTGCCAGGAGTTCCTTTTATGCTTTTTTTGTCATGGTGGAGCAACCAGTCCTTGTTCTTCCACAAGTCGAGATGTTTGTGCGAAATTTTCCCTCTGTCTCTTCAAAACCTCAATAAAACTTCCTGTTGACAGTCTGACCAAGTCGAATAATTTGGCATTTTTTTGCAGAAGCACAAGAAAACTTTGCAACATAAACAACAGTAATTCACAAAGAAATGCACCTACGATTATGAAACTTGGCAGAGCAGCAGCTGAAAGGTGCACCAAGAGTCATCTAGTGGCAGAACCCAATAGTGTTTTTGGTTTGAGAGGAATATTGAAGTTCTCGGCTATTTTGGGTAGCACCTCCTGTATATTGAACTTAATATGTTAGATTAGTAACATTTAATTGTTGTACTATTATTCTCATTAGTAACATATACAACTAAAATCGTTTCTTCTATTATAATTTAACAGGGACATCTATTTTTCTAATTAGTGGAGAATTACCCATATAAGAAAATTGAATTGCCGAAATGCGGATGGGGGAGAGGCTGTGTGACGCATTTATCTTTCATTTTAAAAAGAATAAAATAAAAAATATTAAATAAAAACTTTTAAAGCTCACACTTTCAACTTAAAAAGTGCAGTAAAAAGTAAAATATATAATTAAAAAAGGTAAAAGAGTGATGGCGCGTTTATTTTATTATGTAGTACTAGATGGATCCCGTCAAAATGTGACAGTAAATAATCCATCTCTTAATTAAAAAATAAGTAAATAAAAAATCGTCAGAGCAACAAATAGAATGATAGAGCACCTTAAAAGCAGAGAGCGTTGCACGGAAGCCGATTTTTGCAGATGTATGTAAAAACAGTTTTATCATATAAATACACATGCCCTTAAAGGAATTTTTAATTGTAAATTACCACTAATTAATAGTAATTATGGGCACAAAAACTAACTTTGACAAAACTACAGACTAAGATCTTTCATTTAAGACCAAAATGAAGTTTAGAGATGCAGTAGTTTCTCCAATGAAAGAATCAGCCTTGGAACTTAAATATATAGATTTTCTTTTTAAAATTTAATATTATACATGCCATCACGCTTTTACCTTTTTTTTTAATTATATTTTTTACTTTTTACTGCACTTTTTAAGGTGAAAATGTGTGCTTTAAAAGTTTTTATTTTATATTTTTAATTTTATTCTTTTTAGTCTTTATTTAAAAGAAAATAAGGTTCTATATGATAACTTTAAAACCAAAAAAACCTTACAAGTCTGTCCAGTCAGCTACGTCTGTATCTCGGGAAAACGTTTACAATACATTACGCTGGCTAATCATAAATACGTCACAATCAACAAATTTGCTAGCGTTGATGATCAAATTAATAACAACTACATACAACAATTAACAATGATTACAATAAACAACAATACAGGCAGTTGTTACATCATGATTGCATTGTACAGATATTAAACTTAAATATTAAATTACTTAGGAATAAATGAAAGTGAAATTAATGATTGAAACATGCATTGTCATTGATAAGACGTTGTTAGGGAAAGTTAGCAAAAAAAATGTTAGATGCAGAGCTGTAGGTAGTCGAAAAACTGATTACAAAACTTGTGAACAAACACACATATAAGTGAAGTTAAATAAATGTAAAATATTTTGAAACTGTTAATGTACGGAGCTCCACAATGAAACTGTGAACTGTTTATACAGGGTGAATACAAAAGTCTGAACCCCCCTTTTATTTTTTGAACCGAAGCAGATATGTCAATTTTGATGAATCCAATGAATAGGAAGTTGTGGGTGGCCTATCCCATGGTGCACTTTTCATCATTCCAAATATGCAAATTAGGACACATTCATAATTTATCTCAAAAAATAAGGGATAGAGAAAAAAACCCAATTGCAAACTTGTTCAGCATAAAAAAACAAACAAAACAAAAAATCATTAAAATCGGACCAACCAATCACCTACAATCACGTGGTGAACTGTTTGTAGCTTACAAACAGTCACACTGCACAAACAAGTTACTTCAAACAGTTTAAAAAAAAGTTAATGCTCGAGGTGACGACCGTGGGCACCATAACACAATTGGGCATGGAACCTAACTGACGCCAAAACATCGGCAAGCATGGCTGGTGTCACTCCTCGGCACGCTTCCTGGATTCGTTGAACCAGATCCTCCAGTGAGGCGGGCTGCGTAGCATAACCGTTGTCCTTCAGGTATCCCCACAAGAAAAAGTCAAGTGGTGTAAAATCAGGGGAGCGGGGTGGCCAACGAACTGGTCCTCCTCGGCCAATCCATTGTTTTCCAAACATCTCATTTAGACGCTCGCGAACGACCAACCCATAATGGGGAGGAACTCCATCATGCTGAAATCACGTGCGCTGATACGAGGCCAATGGCAAATTGTCAATGAAGTCTGTGACTACCACGTTGAGAATTTCAGCCCGGTAGCGTTCTGCAGTCAGTGTTCCATCGTAAAAATACGGTCCAACCACAGTGTCATTGTAAAATCCACAACACACATTGATTCTCCAATTCACTTGATGAGTTGCTTCTCGCAGACACCGTGGGTTTTCGTCTGCCCAATGATGATGGTTGTGCCTGTTGATAACTCCATCCTTGGTGAACTGGGCTTCATCTGTCCACAACACCTGATGAAATGAAGTTTGGATTGTCATCCAGGCAGGTAAGTAACCAGTTGCAGAAGGTGGCCCTAGCAACATAATCCAATGGCAGTAACTCCTGGTGACAATGAATATGGTATGGGTGAAAATGATGTGCGTGTAGAATGTTGAGAATAGTTCTCTGATGGCATCTATCATCTGCAGCAATTGCTCTGCTGCTTGTGTGGGGATTTGCAGCAACTGCAGCCAGAACTAGTGTTGTTGTATCCTCGTCGCCTTGTGCCCTTGGTCGTCCTCGTTCTGCATTAACATTCCCTGTAGCCTCGAATCTTTGAATAATGTGACGCATTGTTTGACGAGATGGATGGCGTTCGTTAGGGTATCTGTCTCGATACAACCTAACTGCAGCATGTAGGTTTCTCATTGCCTCTCCGAAGCAGAAGATCATGTTGACCATTTCCGGAACAGTGTAGCTTGCCATCCTGGAATTGTTCTGTCTTCTGTGTGCTGAAACATGCCTTTTATTTGCTTTTCCGCATGAAAGTGAATGTGAGTATGGTAATTCATGTTAATTTTTTGATTTGCATGCTTTACATGGTGGAAATATCAACATTCAGTTTTCCTTGTGCAGTGTGACTGTTTGTAAGCTACAAACAGTTCATCACGTGATTGTGGGTGATTGGTTGGTCCGATTTGGATGATTTTTTTTGTTTTGTTTGTTTTTTTATGATGAACAAATTTGCAATTGGGTTTTTTTCTCTATCCCTTAAGGTTTTTGAGATAAATTTTGAATGTGTCCTAATTTGCATATTTGGGATGATGAAAAGTGCACCATGGGATAGGCCACCCACAACTTCCTATTCATTGGATTCATCAAAACTGACATATCTGCTTCGGTTCAAAAAATAAACGGGGGGTTCAGACTTTTGTATTCACCCTGTATAAATAGCATTCATTAGTTCTTCCATATTTTTTTAATTCATTATCTTATAGGCCTATAGAATTTTGAATTAACATCCTTCAATATAATAAATGTCTAAATAATGAAAGTATATTATTTTTCTTTTTTCATATTTAATTAGGGTAACAAAAATATTACTTCCACCAAAATCTAATTGGATCATCGTAACAACCATATCTCCCCCGACGGATGACATCAAGTATTTAGCTTCCTTACCTGATTGGCAGTTACTCGTTGTCGCTGATCTTAAAACTCCTCTGAACTGGACGTAAGTGCATCATCTCTTATATTCACAATGAATTTGAACCTAGGTAGAATATTCTTTGATCACTGATAAAGAGAAACGCTAGGAAATTAATAATTAACCTCTTTTAATCATTAATTGAAATTATTATCCAGAAAAGTAAAACATAAGTGATTAATTAAACCAACATGTTTCATCACTTTGTCTTCATTATAGTTAGGAAGTTAAGGTTTTCAAATTACAATGAATGGTGTAACAACAAGAAATTAACCCAATTAACCTCTTCCCCCCCCCCCCCCCAGAACACTTGGCAATCCGCGTGTGGGCAATTTGGAGAAATTATGGGAAGTTTCAGACCAAACCATTCCAACACCCTTCGCCTGTTGAACAGTGACATCATATTCGGCTTACGCCTTGAGAGGGATATCCCAGATTCCCTTATACTGCATGGAGAGAATCTATGTGTCATATAAGGGGATAAGGAAATGCTGCTGTTAATATCACTGCTCTCGCATTGTGGACAAATACCACCGTTGCTCACAGTGTGCTATCGACGTCCCATCGGCAACTCTATCACCTACGCCCCCACCACCTTCACCGCCATGGAAGCTTTCCGATTCCCCAAGGCCACAGTCATTACGTGATGGTAGCTTCAAGAACATCTCCTGAGCCATTGTTGTATCTTGGGCCCTGCTCATACATCAACGCGGTGCCCCTGACCTCATAAATAATTTAATACTGATTGAACTGTTTGGAATTCCTTCCTATAATTTCGTAATGTTATGCAATGGACATGAGGGAATTAAACTCCAGTTTTCAATAATTTTAGAGCGTTGTTTGTAGATTAATACGAGGGTTGGGCCATAAGTCATGGCAACTATTTTTTTTCTCAGAGCTAAGGGATGGTATCATAAAATGTCATATGTCTCAAGGAAGCTGTGACTGCTAATATGTTTCCACAACATTAGATGGCTCCGTGAGTTCCTGATGATGTGCAGAGAGCAATGTTAAATCAGTTCTCAGTCAACCGCCGTGCAAGGTGGATGTAACCAGAGTTGAACAACGCTCGTATATCAAAACAGCCGTTCTCTATTTTGAATTCTGTTACTTATTCTGGAAAATGAAATCTGTAATCATGTTCCAGAATAAATTTTCCAGAAGCATGAAACTTATGAAACATTACAGGCTTCATGATTCCAGAACATGAAACCTGTAATGTTGTCAACTACCTTAATAAACATGAGAAGCAAAGTGTTGGCATGTTGTTAAATGTCCGTACATTTCGTCCATTCCTTGTTCTTTCATCTGTATATTTCACATTTTCCACCCATGCTTGAATTCTCATAAAAAAAAATAGTTGCCATGACTTATGCCCTAACCCTCGTATATGATTTTATAATATTAAAATGCATTTTTTTTTATTCATAGTAATCCAATAAGTCCATCCAGAGCCTGAATGGCCTAAGGCCGACGAGTTGTGTCTCTGGATGGACCTGGATTAACGACTGCTGTATGATGATCACAGTAGCCGGGAGGGAGGGGTGAAGATCGTGAGTCACTGATGAGTCGCCCATCCAGTGACTAGCCGTGCCTGATGTTGCTTGACTTCACCGAAGTTGTGCTTTCACTGAAAGCCCACCAGGCCACGGCCTCCCCCATACTTTATTCTGAACCTTTTCCCCTCATATTTTATTTTGAACTCGATAAAGTAAATTAAAGAAAAAAATGATTCATTTTAGCTTCAATTTGTCATATACGGCAATTCCCTACATCGAATATAACCAGACATATGCTTCATTTTAAGTGATGGGATGCACGAAATTTTGATAACTTTGATAATTATGGCAAAAGAAACTATGCATGCCTTATATTTTATCCACTGGAATACACTGATGGAATTTGAGAGAAATAAGAGATCCTAAGGCGTCAATTAGAACCCACCACTATTCTACTTATCTTGCCATTGCCCCCACTCATCCCAGCCATTAAGTGCAGTTTGCCACCATCTCCTGCGGCACCCCTGGGCTTCAACAGCACTAGTAGCCAGCAAAATGAATTTCCCTGTGACTGCCAAATGGCAGGAGAGACGAGTGAAGATCAACAGTCCTTGTAGGAAGCACAGGCTATGTCGTAATAGTAAGTATGGAATTCCAAACAGTTCAATCAGTATAAAATTATTTATGAGTTCAGGTGCGCCGCGTTGATGTGTGTGTGAGCAGGACTTAGTATACAAAAATGGCTCAGGAGACGCCCTTCAAGGGACGGTCATGTAATGAGTAGTTAACATTTTTAATTAAATTACACCATTTCACGTAATTTTATATACTTCTAAAACTATATATAAAACTATATATAGAGTTCCTGGAAACTGTAAAATTAGTGCAGCTTACTTCCAGAGTAATGTAATGGACCACATATATCGGCAGGATATCCCACGTCTGTACCCTGGTGAGCAATCAAAAGTTTGGATCCACATGGACAAGGCATCAAGCCACACGGCCATATCATCTGTGAATTACTACAGGAAGATGGAACAGAAGAAGGGCATACGATTATTCCCTTCTCTCATGTGCCTGCAAAATCTCCTGACGCATCACCGATGGATTTCTGTGGTTTTGGTCTCCTGAAACGACGGCTCGGAAGTCGCCGACCAAGAAACGTTGATGAGCTATGGAAAGTGTGTGAGCAGGTGTGGAACGAACTTCCCATGGAGTCCCTCAAACTCAGCCTACTTCAGTGGATATTACGGTGCCGGGCGATAGTCCAACAACTTGGTTCTCTCATCGAACACAACCGATGGTGGCGCCATGGTATTACACCATCGTAACAGAACTGCAAAGTCGTCTAATTTTATCTGAATCAACCCTCCGTATCTTAGTAGTCTTATCTGTTATGTCGAAAAATCGCCAAGATAATTTATTACGATACTATATTAAACAGTAATTCGACATAGTATATAATTTGCCATTTATGTGTTTAACATTTTCTTTAACATTTCTATGAGGGCTATTTTTTTCAACCTGCGATGGGGCATAAAATCAAGACAAGTGTGAATATCTAAATGAAAAGCTGTCCTCCCAGACCTTTCTTCAGCTCTTCATAAAGATGACAACCACTGAAGACACTGAAAGTCGAACGAAGGGCTTCAATACGCCATGGAGACCTATCTCAACATGCTGGCGGCAAACTTCTATGAAGAGGGCAATTGAAAAGCTCGTCCAACGTATGACAAAGGTCTCAATCTTTTCTAGTGACTATATCGAAAAGTAACTTTGATTGTACATGCCTCATCTAATAAAATCATTTTGTTATTCACATTTGTCTTTATTTTATGCCTCATCGGAGATTGAAAAAAATAGTTCTCGTATATGCAGTCGTTAATTTGTCATAAGAGAAGATATAGAGAACGACCTTCCTCTTGTCAACAATGAAGTTTATTCAATTATATACAGTAAAAACTGTCTGAGGCGACCACCTATGTTCCATGTAAAAAGCGGTCCTCATTGCAGGTGGTCTTGTAGTAGAGTGTAGCCTAATTATTAAGAAAAATGTATTAAATATACTGTAGATAAAAGCCATATAAATTCACTTAATTAACACATTTATTCTCAAGACTGGATAACATAACATCAGTTACAGTACAATACACTTACTTGTAATTTGAAACTGGTTTGAAACATGAATTGATACTTGTCTGCTTTATATTCTTCTTTCTTAGCACTTTATTTTCTACTTCAAATTCTAATTTAGAAATAAATTTATCAGGTTTTCATTATTTGTATGGCGTGCCAACACTTTCAGTTAACTGATTTGTTCAAGTCCTTTTGATAGCGTGATAGGAACTGGTACAAGTTCTTCAAATACGATGTCATCGTTGCTTTGCGTCAGTGGAGGGTTTGTATCATCCCATCGGTAACTCCTGATGCTTGTTCCAGAAGGACTTTCTCCCACTCTTCAATGTATCGTATCCTAAAACATCTTCATCTACAACACAACGATCCACCTCTATGTGAGCATATTTTCCCAAACTATCCAGCTCAGAAATTAACTCTTCTTCAGAAGTGTCTTTTTTGCTGCTGGATGACTGAGGCAACTCCACACATTAGAAACATTATTTGATTGTAGAAGTTTCCACTGTTTCCCATGCACTTGTTAACCATTCGATCGCATTAGCAATGTTTGTTCTTTTTCGCCAGTTCTGATGCTGTTGCTGCTTCCTCCATTATAACAACAAGAGATCTGAGTAGGTGTTTTCTATAGTGAAGCCTGAATCTTCTATAGTGCCCGGCAAGAAAGAAAAAAGAAACTGGCGCTTGCGTAAATGAAAAAAAAACTCGTTCAACCGCACAAACAAGGAAAGGAAACGGGGAATTACTTATTACTGATGCCAGGAATAAGTAATACCCCATTTCTTGTTCGGTTCTGATTGGTTGAACGAGGTTTTTTCATTTACGCTTGCGCCAGTTTTCTTTTTCTTTCGTGCCGGGCACTATAATAATGTCTTAATCCTGGTAGTGTTTGCTGGAAGGAATTGCAATTTCACATTAGTCAAATGTGGTGATGCAATATGACAAGGAGCATTGTCTTAGAAAACCAAAAGTGATCTCCCTTGCTTCTTCTTTTCTTCAAACTTATTCAACCATTCGGAGAAAATGGATTAAGTCATCAAGCGCTTTTGTTTGCATTCCGTTCTACACCAAATATATTCATATCCATTTTTTGAAGGATCGTCGGACGATAAGAATTGTTTATGACCAAGGGCTTTTCTTTTTCTCCTAATGCATTGACACAGAAAGCAACCGTAATTCTTTCTTTTGAAACTTTGTCCCGAAGTTGATTCGCTTTCACGGTCAGAATTTTGTCTGGAATTGCACGGAAAAAAGTTCCGTTTCGTCTTATTTGAAAATGCTCTTTTTAAGTCATAGCCTTTAATAAGGTTCCTTTATTCTTTATTAATATATTACACTTTGAACAGTCTCTTCTTTATTTTTTTCTATTACACTGTTGGCTTCTAAACGAGTCAACCATGATAGAGGGGAGGGGACAGGGATGATGCACTTTAAATTACGCAAATTGCTATTGAGAACGATCACAGTTAATTGCGTTGAATTGTTAACTGATAAATTTGAAATTTTCGTCGCAAAATTATCCCGTTTAAATTTCTTCGTGCATACATAATTAATAGCACTAACCTCCTGTTTTGGAGTCGTGAATTCCAAGAGTTCTCCTCGCAAAGTTTCTTCTTTGCTGGCAGTCTTGTCGAAGCGGAGCTTCTTCTTTTCTCATTGTCGCGCTCCAACGAGAGGTCCTCTCCTGTCGATCCTCTTCTGTTAAAGATCGTAGCTTCTATTGCCGGACTGTCCCCTTTCACTTCCGTTTTGACACTTTTTATATTTTCATTCAGGGCTCCCTCTGATGTTAATCTCCCAAAACTCGAATTAATACACACTCTGGTTTTGTATTTTGTTTTAAAATGACGCTCTTGACAAATTTGTAAAACGAGTTGAGTGTGAAAATCACAATGTCGGTTCATTATCATAGGGGAAGATAAAGTGAGATAATTATTATTAATTTTATAAATAAAAGTTGATAATTGTAGAATATAGATCTGATGTATAGTATTAATTTCAGATAAGTTAAACAGATGGGAAACTGAAGCCGGTAAACGGCATTTGTAAAGAATTCGTAAAAACCATTTCTGAATACGAATAAGTCGAGTTATATTAAAAATTTAGATGAAGAGCCCCAGAATTGGATTTCATCGCATAAAAAGGAAAGGATTAGAGAATAATATAATAGGAGCAGTATCGAGCAAGGGAGGTAATGTAAACGAGAAATCATCCCTAGTCTCTGGCTAAGAGTATTGACCAACATATTAATATGAGCATTCTAGGATAAATCGGAAGACAAATATAAGCCCAGATACGTAGCCCTTTCCAGTGAAGTGGTTTCACTCTGAAACCACCATCGAGTTTATATTAGCTTCGTTTACACAGTGGTTCTAGCATGAAACAACCTCGTTTATTGTTAAAACTACTGCCAACTTGAAGTCAATACCTTGAAACAACATGTACCAAAAGAATTACTAATGGTTCATTCAAAAACAATGCCCATTCATGAAAACCGAATACGTTGTGCTCAGAGTAGCACTACTGAAAAACCACCTAGAACAAGATGGTATTTGTTTATTTGCAATGTAGGACATGTCTAACGCCTTCAATAAATTGCTTCATGCCCTACAACTCATGCATAGTAGTTTCACTGTTTAAAAAACACATTATTTCATTGTTTTTACTTTTTTCCATGTATTCAGTTGTTAAATAGGTATAGTAATAAAGAGCATTTACCAAATTATTTGTATTTTGTCTTGTTTTAATTCGTGCATGAAAGGGTTAAAAGATCGAGTGGGAAGCAAAAGAGTAAAGTTATAAAAAATTGATAAATTAGACTGGGAATTACACTTATTACGTTGATGAAAAATAATATATTTGGTTTTACCAGTATTTAATGAGAGTTGATTTAATGAGTTCCAAAAAGTTAGGACTATAAGGGCTTGATTAAATTGATGATTGTAAATTAGAAATAGAAAAATCTGCAAACGAAAGAGTTATATCATCAGCATAGCTAATAATCGAAGGGATAGACAGATTAAAAGAAAGATCATTAATAAATAAATTAAATAATAAAGGAGAAAGATTAGAGCCTTGAGGGATCCCCTGATTACGAATTAACGGGGGACCCACGAATATTATAAAACAAAGAAAGTTTTTAAACTAAAAGTGAAATAGGGACAGAATCAAAGGCCTTAGTATAGTCCAAGAATAAAGAGACCACAAAATTCTTATCGGCCATATGTAAACTAATAAAGTCAGTTAAATCAAAGCCTGCCGTATCAATACTCCGGATTGGGATAAAACCATGTTGAAACCTCGAAAATAATTTCTCAAATACTTTTGAAAATATGGGCAAAATTGGTACAGGGCGGTAATTACGAAAATCTTTTGGGTCACCACTCTTAAATATCGGAATTATCCTGCAAACACATAAGCTTTTCGGAAATGATCCCATCTCCAAAGATAAATTAAATATTTATGATAAGGGGAAGGCCAAAGAAGAGGTCACAAAAATCAAAACGTCAGAAAGTAATCCTAAAGAATCAGGAAAAGTCGAACTCTTTAGTCGATGAAATATATTAAGAATTTCCTCAGAAGAAGAGGGAAAAGCAAAAAAGTAGGAGGACTAAAAGGGAAAGAATTAGAAGAAACAGAAAAAGCAGGAGAGACAGGAAGTAACGTTTGCAAAATATCAGATAACATATCAGGAGTCAACTTATCAGGCCTAGAAAACAGGGGGAAAACAGGGAGAGCCATCTGATATAAGATTTTTAATTTCTTTCCATTTACTCTTACTAGAAGAGATTTTATGGAATAGTTGAGCATAATATTGAGATTTAGCAATCTTGGTAGCTTTCCGGACTTGATTCGATATACAGGGTGTAAATTTTAAGTTGACAAAGCAGAATAACTCGAAAAATAAGCTTCACACGAAAAAATGCGTATAATCCAAAGTTGATTATTTTCGAGGGGGCATCTGCTGGTGCTAAAATTAGCCCACCCCCCCCGGCCCCTGGGGGTGGGGCGGGGGGCAACTTTAAAATTTCAAATGGGAACCCCTATTTTTTATTGCAGATTCAGGTCCTACATAAAAAACTACGTACATTTTGTCTGAAACATTTTTTTTTATTTTTGGTAGATGGCGCTGTAATTCAAGAAAATCCATTTTCTCATTTTTGCGTGGAAATGGTTACGGAGAAATAAAAAATACTTATTTACTTCGTAAACTTTGCCGCAAAGTTATTATTTTATTATTTTTTGCCGCGGATTAGGATAATTTTGTTTTGTTTCGTGGTCATGAGGCCACACAACTTTATAATTATCAAACAAATCAACTGATTAGCTAACTAACTAACCGAACATCCTACGTACTAACGAGTGAACTCATTAACTAACAGAGTAAAAAAGTAAAAGACTGTGTAAAGATGAAGTTATTCCCGTTTAAGATTTGGTGGTCCTTAAAAGGACCGATTGTTTTCGTTTTATTTTTTCTTATTTGCAAATACTTGCAAGTAAATGAATTTCGGGGTGCTTGTATTTCCAGTGAGTCCCCTCGCCTCTCACTTTCGGCCTGCTTGTTGTCCTTAAATCCCTTGCATCTCGCCGTTTTATGAAATTAAATGTTCAAATTGATGACCTCCAACTTCGATGCATTTATTGACTCGTTTTGTAAATTCCTGAACACATCTTGATAACATGTCTGGTGTAATTGCAGCGCAAGCATCTCTTATTCTTTGAATCATGTTTTCGCGAGTGGTTGGCGTTTCCTTATAAACGATATCTTTGAGGTAACCCCATAAGAAAAAATCTGGCGATGTAAGGTCAGGCGATCTGGCTGGCCAATTCACAGGACCTTCCCTGCCGATCCAGCGACCATGGTAAAGTCGATGTAGTACTTCGCGCGCTACTAATGAATAATGCGCTGGACAACCATCATGTTGAAACCACATGTGTTGTCGAAGTTCAATACTCAGGTCTTCAAGTAGATCTGGTAGTTCATTTTCAAGTAGGTTACGATATTTGTTGCCATTCAAATTACCGTCTATAAAATATGGACCGATAAGTTTATCGCCAATTATCCCACACCAAACATTAATTGACCAAGGTCGCTGATGGTTGACTTCTCGAATCCAGTGTGGGTTCTGTTCACTCCAGTAATGCATGTTATGTCGATTAACTTCCCCGTGGTTTGTGAATGTTGACTCATCGGAGAAAAGAACTCGTGCAAAAAAATGTTGGTTTGTTTGCATCTGCTGAAGTGCCCAGTGACAAAACGTTAGACGGTTTTGGTGGTCATTGCCATGTAGTTCCTGATGCATAGATACATGATATGGATGAAATTTGTGGAGCTTCAGCATTTTCCAAACACTCATATGTGAAATTCCTGATTGCCTTGATATTTCTCTTGTGCTCGCATGTGGATTATGAGCCACAGCAGCTAGGACTGACACTTGATTGTTTTCTCCACAAACAGTAGCTGCACGGGTTCTTTTTTTCTGGTTCACACTACCTTCCGCAGTAAATTGTTTAATAACTCGAACAAAAGAAGACCGTGATCGCGTTTGGCCAGGAAAACGCTGAGCATAAAGCGCGACTGCATTATCAAAATTTCTCCCACTTTCTCCATAAATGTACACCATCTCAATTTTTTCTTCCACAGAAAGATAATTCATAATGTAAATTCAAAAGCAATACGGCGTTGTACACTCACAAAAACAGTTGAAAAATTACAATCTTTTCTTCTAAAGATCAGAATTTAAAATGTAAACATTCTGAAAAAAATGCCAATGTTTACGTTATTTGTTTGTTGACGAAATGTCTTCAAATTACATTGTAGTTAAAACAATGTAGGAATCGAAATGAATAATAAATTAGTTATTTCCACGCAAAAATGAGAAAATGGATTTTCTTGAATTACAGCGCCATCTACCAAAAATAAAAAAAATGTTTCAGACAAAATGTACGTAGTTTTTTATGTAGGACCTGAATCTGCAATAAAAAATAGGGGTTCCCATTTGAAATTTTAAAGTTGCCCCCCGCCCCACCCCCAGGGGCCGGGGGGGGGGGTGGGCTAATTTTAGCACCAGCAGATGCCCCCTCGAAAATAATCAACTTTGGATTCTACGCATTTTTTCGTGTGAAGCTTATTTTTCGAGTTATTCTGCTTTGTCAACTTAAAATTTACACCCTGTATTTTGAAATTTAGCCTTAGTTTTGGGCCCAGGATTCCGACGAAATTTACGATATAACGTATTCTTACGCACAATAGGAGTCATAATATATGTATTCATCCATGGCTTTAAAAAAGAATGTTTGTTATTTTTACTAGTAGAAACTATAACCGTAAAGTAACGATTATATCCAGTAAAAATATGAGATGAAAATATATCAGAGAGTAAGTAAGCTACCAGCATGCAGTCAAAATGATTCCCATAACAACTGGGGATTAATTTTTATCAATACTAGTTCTTGAAAATGTAAAACAAATTCTTTTAACTTTCATCCAGCTGGTTGCTGAAAGAAAGTTGCATTTCCAGGAACTACAATAATCCTACTAAAGATACGATCACTCTTCCTGGCTTGGAATTAAACATTGTGTCCACATGGCTTGGAGCCAACTCCTCCCCGGCCTATTGAAAGTCTTTTAATTAAATATTGTGTAAACCAGTTTAATCCAGGTCCCCTTAGACAGTACAACATTATAGATGAAATCTTGGTTCCTAGAAACAGCAGCCCAAATAACAGGTGGTTCTCTGATATAGGTGATCCCAAGACATTTTCACTGTATGTACATTTCGGATGCCAGGCATCCGTCATTCTGTATAAGACAATTATCCAGAAACAAAAAAGGGCTATTTATACAGAAGTGAGCCCAATTAGGAAACCGGAATTAACGACTATTTCTGACTGGCTAAGAGGAATAAAAATAAAAAAAAAACGGTGGGAAACAGAAATAAAGGAAAACAAACGTAACGGGAATCTTGATTGATTGGCAGAATCAAGTAGACATGAAAGATACACGATAAATAAAAGATACAACCAATCAAGTTAAATACACAAAATAAAGGCTGTTTTATAAGATCGACTGAGCTCATCCAATCCGTTAAGTCGATCGGTCCCTATTTCTTGTGGAGAAGTGGAAGGTCGTTCCCTATTTCTTCCCTTATATAATTCTCCACAATTTTTGTTACATTTGTTGATTATATGTTAATTTGTCATTTGAAAAATCTTGATTTTCTTTGAAAGAATTATCACACATAATACTTTTTTTCCTTTTAGATACACAAATGCTATTATTTTAGATACAAAGCTACAAAACCACTTATCTTATCGAATAGGCGATATTCTACCATGGAACAGCTATAGCCGTAAGAATATTGGATATTTATTTGCCATTCAAAATGGAGCCAAATACATCTTCGACACTGATGACGACAATCGACCTATGATTTCACTTAGTCAGAGTTTCAGTCTTAACTCAACACTTCGGGCATTAGTATACAAACATTGGAAAAATTTCACTGTGTTTAATCCTTATGCGCATTTTGGACATCCAACCATATGGCCAAGAGGATATCCCTTAAAGTCTGTTGGTGCAGATAATGAGCATCTTTATTACTCTTGTGATGACCTCAAAACACCTTTGATTCAGCAGGGATTGGTCAATGGAGATCCAGATCTCGATGCCATATTTCGTTTAACGAGGAAACAATTCCATCAGAGGCTTAATGTGTCTTTTGATCCTAATGCTCCACCCGTCCTTCTTCCGCCCGGTGTGTTTGCTCCATTCAATTCTCAAAACACTTTGTTCCATTACAAAGCTTTTTGGGGATTGATGTTACCCACGACAACCACATTCAGAGTTTCCGATATTTGGAGAGGTTACTGGGTCCAACGCCTGCTATGGTTGATAGACGGAACACTTGGTTTTTTCCCACCTAATACTTATCAGAATCGAAATACGCATTCTTACCTGAAAGACTTTAATGATGAACTTGACCTGTATAAAAATTCCGGCGAATTAATCGATTTCTTAAACAGCTGGACTTGTGAACTTAGCTCATTTTTCCAATGTCTGATTTCTCTATCTCAAGACATGACAAAGTTTAGTTTCTGGAATAAAGATGATACTCGTTTAGCTGAAGCATGGGTGAAAGACTTGATAGATATAGGTTATCCAGAACCTCAGTTGGCCCTACATAATAGGTCTTCTGTATGCTCCGTTAAATCAACCGATATCTTCAATGTTTATTTCCATAGTAACAACAAAGGCACTTCACCTAAAAGTAACAACCTACCCTTAAAACCTCTAGAAGGACATGAAAATACGCAAAGAAATAATCTAAACAGGTTTTATTTCTTCCACGAGCTTTGTTCTAATGCGACGCATAATGCAAGTTTTCCGAATTTCTGGGTAAAAAATGTCGATAGCTTCCAGAGAATTCTTTTAATTGTTGTTTTCAACTTCCCGCATTATGATGTAATCCCCATTATGGAAGCGCTTTACAGACCACATTTTGAAAATATTGTTTACTGTGGATATTTGAAAGATCTTCCACCGAATTATAGCAGTAATTCGAACTTTCAACCTTGGAATTATAATGTAACGATAATTAATTCGACTGATACAAAAGGCTATTTTGGATACGAGTGTACGATGAGAGCCATTCTAATGGGCTTTAAGGTAGACGGCTATTTAATAATCGGAGATGATGTCTTATTGAATGTCTGGAACGTTAAATCATATGATCCAAACAAGGTTTGGATTCCAAAAACAAAATATGAATATAAAAGTGTTTGGAATTGCTCTAAGCTTGGGGGATGGACATGGTGGAAAACCAGCGTTGGATGTGTTAAAGCCGTTACTTCTTGGCAAGAAATGCAAAGACTTATAAATGAATCCAAAGATGAGAAGCAGCTTAAAGCAATTAATGAGTTTCATAAACATTTGTTAGATAAAAGTGGTAGCAAAGATGTTGTTGTTTCAAACACGGGGGATATTTATTATATTCCGGAGACCTTTTCAGAAATGTTTTCCGTTGTGGGTCGAATATTTCGGAGAAATAACTTTTTCTTGGAAATAGCAATTCCGACTTTGTTGCTTGGTGTAACACCTGATAAACAAAATGAAGAGATGTTTTCTGGTAGTAGTATATGGAATGGTGATCGTTGGAAAAATTCTTTAAAATATTTTCATTACGACAATCTTTATTTGCATCCGGTTAAATTTTCAAATATTTTGAAAAAAGATCTGCAGTTTACTCGTTCCTTTTGTGAAATTTATTTACCTGCACTTTACAAATACGAATTTACTGGAAATAAAATAATCAGTATAAGGGAAAACAAAAAGGAAATAGAAGAAAATAAGCAAACTACAAAGAAGTCTGTACCTAGCGCAAATATTACAATGATGCCTGTTAAAACGACAATAAAAAAAATACCAACAACAATAACCCCTACGCTTTCAAATGCAAAAAACGCGGCAATGGGCGCAAGAAATTCAACAGCCTCCTTGAAGATTTCAAAGCCCACAATAACAGCGATTAAATAATAAACGGAATTTGCATTCAGATTAAGATATAAATAATGCTGTCAGCGTATAATGTTTTGAGTGAAATGTATTTTTTACTGTATAATATGATGAACTTTGGGCGAATCAGCTGAGAAGACTCTACCATTTTTAAATTGCTATAAATTAACTAGTTTTTTAAAAATGAAACCGATACCAGTACGTTCAGGGGTCTGCTTAGCACTTCTACACATGTGTTTTGGAAACATTTCCGATGTGCATTAACAAGATGCATACAATATATAGCTAATTCTGAAAAAAAATGACATTGGATTCAAGAGATCGTATAAAATGCTCACTGATCTTTCATTACATTGATAGGAGAAGAAAGAAGAATTAATATGAATATTAATTTTTGCTTATTTTATACGTCGAGTTATTTATTTATTTATTGCGGTGTTACTGAGTGTGCCTTGGAATATATACGAACTCTGTGGCAGGGGTGGTAGAGGACCTTCTTTTAAATACGGTATATTTTGCAATAAAATGGGGGTCTCAAATGTATCCTTGATACATAAAAAAATTGTCAAACATCATACTTACAATGGCTGTCTGAGATTTCCGTTGAAGTATTTCCAGTAAACGGAGAAATTAGAAAATTTGATACAGATGGTCAAACGTTTTAATTACCAAATACTATATATTTGTAAAATTAGAATAGGTGTTCACCATGAGTCTTAATTGTTCACATGAAACCACCCTGATTTCAAACATTAATTATAAGGAAAATTATTAGTCCTAGAGATTTGCGGTTTGCGGTGTCATGAAGAGCAACTCAAAAAGTTTTGAAAAAGAATTTTCTTATTTACTTCCTTGTACGACGTAAAGTTGACGAATATAGAGAAGAAGGGCGACACAAAAACCCTGGAATACAATAAATAATAGGTAAAAAAGATAAATAAATAAATCAAAAACAAAAATGAAAAATAATAAATAGTAAATAAAATAAAAAAGCTGACGTTTAGGATAGAATAGTTCAAATCAAAGCAAGGATAGTTCTCTAAATCAAGGAGAATATTAGAGAACTACCCTGAAGTACGACAATCGACAATCAAACAGTGTAGTGTACATTTGATCAGGTGGGACGTAAGCAGTGCTTACACGATTCTCACCCTTCCGGATTAAATTCCACATGAAGTACACTGAAATAGGCAAGAAGTCTGACTAACCCAAAGCGGTTTCCACAACTCTGAATCGACAATCGAACAGTGAAGTGTACATTTCTTCGGGTGGGACGAAAGCAGTACTTTCACGAAGTTCACCCTACCAGAATAAATTCCACATGAAATACACTGAAATAGGCAAGAAGCCTGACTAACCCACAGAGGGCTTGCACATTATGAAAAAATAATAAGATTGACGATTGTCAGAAGATTGGGAGAGGGCGGATATCATATCTTCCAATAATCCGGGAAGGAAACGTTGCCAATGTCTTCGAAGTTGACATCAAGAATATGCCTCGGTTTTCTATACTTTGTAGGCCACTTCATTACCATCGGGTTGTTTAGTATTCCAGCCACCAGTTCATTGTCATGGCTCTTCATCATCTGAATAATCGACAATCGACAATCGAACAGTGCAGGGAAAACGAGACGAGTGGTCCGAAAGCAACGCTTTCACTGCCATACTCATCCAGGAAGTAACCAGGGGAAGTACACTGAATTAGGCAAGAAGCCAAATGAAACCTAGTTAAGTCATCCAGAGGATAAGATGGGGTCCTTTGCTATAAGGACGATAATGTTGATTGTTGATTGACGAGGGGCACGAGGAGCTATGAGATCCAGTATTCGGGAAAGATGGCCTTTTGGATGTCGTCGAAATTGATGTCCAGAACGTGTCGAGGCCTGCGATGCCTGAGGAAACTTCTAAACGTGAGCGGGTGTTCCAGAATATCTGCAACCAGAGGATTTGGATGGTCCTTGATCTTCGGAAGCAACTTCTTCAGCAACTCCTGTACATGGCTACCAATTGGAGATATATGGAAATCTTCAGCAATAGAAATATTTGATGCGACTCTCCTGTCAAGTTGGGCGATAGTCCTCTGAATAAAGAAAGGAGTGCTTATATATAGAGACAACATAGGGGGAGGGGATGGGAAGTAGGTATTGGAGTGAACGAATGGGAAGCTGGAAACGAATAGAAGGTGTGGTGGGATAGGACAAAAAAGAGGACTAATGGTAGGGCACAGCGGAAAAAATGTGTTAGGATAACACATACATTATCAAAATGACAAAAACACTAAGAAGAGATTAGGAATGAAACAGTCGAAGTCCGCATATAAGAGCCCCTGATAAAATGCAACTATTTAGCGGCGTTCCCCCATAGACGGGTCCGACTTTACCCAAAGCATACAGGGCTGGACCAAAAAATAAACATAGAAGAGGAAAATTTTGAAAGAATATAGAAAATCATTAAAGGGAGATTATTTACATATACAAGCGTTATTTATTTTTACAAGGATTTTTCCACTGCTCATATAAATTGCGTTCAAGTCCGCAGCGACTCCTAATACTTTAAAATATGCAATAAACTCCAATTATTTGTCTACACTATAAAACAGAGTAAATAATTGAGAAAGCTGAACATAAAGAATGTGGGGAAAAGAGAAAATAAAGATAGGTGAGGGAAGGGGAAAATATAGAAAGAAATCCACAAGGGCCTAGAAAAGCCTGCGACAAATTAGGGGAATAGCTGGAATGGGAAGGGAATATGGAAAAGGTAATGAAGAAATGGTGCCTTTGCTAAGGTTAATGCCATTAGGGGTTAGAGAATTGAATTAAATTTCCAAATAAGAAAAGACTCGAATTGCTTTCTTTCTTTTTTGTTATGGAAGTTATTGCGAAGAATATAGAGGCTGACGTCCTTTAAAGAGTGACCAGCGGAATTAGTGTTTAGCGACAGGAGTGTCAGCATTGCTAAGGATGTCGAACTTTGTCTGGCGAATCTGGTACGTATGTATTACCAGATTCTCCGACATACTGCTTCTGACACACTTTGCAATGCAAGAGAAGTGCAGGTCAGGTTGTGAGAAGTGCAGGTCAGGTTCTGATTAATCTTGAGGGTAAAGGAGGAAGCACTATTGGAAATGGAGATGCCAGAGTTAAGGAAATGGCAAATGCCACATCGTTTTTCATTGCAAGGTGAACAGCCCCGGGTAGAAGTGCGTGGTTTAGTGATAGCAGCATGGACCAAAACGGCTGTCAAAATTTGTTTCAAGAATTGGAGTTTTTAGACAACAAAGAGAGAGACGGAAATACGAAAATAAACATTCCCAAAATAAATATTCAATAAAGCTTCGTACAAGGGAGTCCCATGATGCCCACAATAGATTTTTTGCAGGTACATATATTAAATAATTAGCAAAAATGATAACAGCACAAGAGAGAGCTCAGTGCTGGGACGAAATCACCGCGGTCTCCAGACATAACGCCTCTGGATTTCTTCCTGTTGTGCTATACCTAAGATATGTTCTACGCTACACCTGTACATGATCTTTGACAGAATATTGTGGAAACCATCAATTCAATCACACTGGTCATGCTACACAAGACATAGATTGAGATTGAATATAGTGCATACATAGACACCGTGTACATTAACGACGAGATAGTATTATGAGGAAGTCTCAGACAGCCGTTGTATGTAGATGTTTGATATTTTTTATGTATCAAGGATCCATTTGCGACCCCCAGTTTATTGGCAAAATATATTTAAAAAGGTCCTCTACCACTCCTAAAAGTTTGTATACAGTTCGTATAAACTCTGTATATATAAATTCAGAGGCCGAAAAGCTTGATATTCGCAATGACAGAATATTTATTGAAGACAACCAAGGTTTATAATTAAAAATAAAGAGGACAGACTTGTTATTATTTTGATATTTCCCAAGTGATCAAACTGACAGCTGTTCTGGCCAAGACACTGATAACAACGCAGTTCATAAATGAAAGCAAATGGGATTTTGGCATAATCTCTTTAATTGGTTTAACGATTGTTGACGATTGTGCGCAAGCGATACAAATTATCCTTTAGATGTTTCTGTAAAGTGCCTCATTGACACAATATCTGATGAACGAGGGAGATAACACAGGTCTGCGAATTTTAATTTTTGCTAAGTTGTTTTAATTTTTATAGGTGATTTAAAATAATTTTGGTATTCTGATTTTGAAAATAAATTATTTTATAAATAAATTGTTACCTTATTTGTAAAAATGAAAATTGTAAAAATAAAAAATTGCTATCTGTTCTTTCCTTTTTTTAAATCCATAAAGAAACATTTAATTTCTTTTAAATTTGTTTGATAAAATATAACAATGAATCAAAAAATTAAAATTTCTGTAAGTTAAAGATTTTAGGTTTTGTGCTTCAGCTACCATATTGTATTCGCTCTCTTCCTGTATGTCTAGATCGAACTGGGACAATATAATCTATGCTCAGTAAGTTCAGGGGCACCCTCGAATGCCATTACCTTTGTAAGCGGAAAATTTATGAACGAATTTATAGTGAGCGTCCTCTAAGAGCTCAGTTTACGAACGATTAATACCAAATTCATAAAATGGAAAGCCATGAAAGGAAAAATCTTTATTTTTGTTTACAGAAGTTGTTGAAATGTCTACCGCTACTCTGAGATATTGATGAATGCTGACAAAAGTTTTCTTAGCAAACAATGACACTATGGAAGCCTTTTCCGATGTGGACATTGAGCTAAACTCATATTCGCATGGCCGTACAAAAAATGAGTATATGCCAACTCGGTGATGAATAACAATTCCTGTTAATGGGATTTGAAATGAGCAGGAATTAAGCTGCTTGTTGAGCACGTTATTAACTCCTTAATTGCATGATTTTTTAATTCATGATTTAAATATTATATTCAGTGTTGGTATTGGACACAAAACATAGGAAAGTTGTAGGAAAATTCTACGCTTAATTTTATCCTCCCAAAAACAGAATTTTTGTCAACAGTATATGCAAGAGCATGTGCTAGAACTGTTGAATGAATTAAGATATGAACAAACGGACTTCACCACTGTTTTCCTTGGGAAATTCTAGCCCGAAATCATGTGCCCCATGACCATTTAAAACCCTACGGTGCATCCAAGATGGCCGCCGTCGCGTCCCGGTCACCTACACCATATGACTTCTCCCTAGGCCTAATATGTTCCCACATGGTGGCTGTCCGTCAATTTCCACAAACACGAATTGTACAAGGGGTGGTAAAGGACTTATGGCTCACCCTGTATTACTAGTGGCTGTGAAAAATTTTTTTTTTTCTATTGTTGCTTATTGCAACAAGATGCATTTAAGGGTTAAAAAAGCACAAACCCTAGTGAGTACGAAAAGTAGTTATTCTTCGAAAGTGAAATTAAATGCGTCGTAACTCCTGAAGGATGGCTTTTGGGATAACGTTTATGGCAAATTTTTCATTAGCATTTAGGTAGAATAAAACCTTAGTTGGCTTTGCTTGAATTTTTCTTTGTCACCACTCGTAAATTCAAGGCGCTGGCATCACTTTTGAGTGAGCAGCGAGCCAATAATAAATTCTGATTTAAAATGGGGAAAAGAGTAAAGCCGAAAGCCGAATGGACGCCCCAAACAAATGATAAAGCGGTCAATTTGGCGTCCTCAGAGAGTGGCTCCAGTCTACAATGCAGGTTTAGAAGGCCCGTTTCCGCCGGCCTTATCAGGGAAGGCATTAAACTTAGTTTCCATACATGCGTTTTTAACTGCGTCTCTGCGTCTAGACGCATAAATTGGTGCGTCTTGACGCACGTGTCATGGAAAGAGATATCTGCGTCTCCGAGTCTTGGTTGACGTGCATCTGGAGTTCATGCGTCTGGGCGCAGAAAAGTGAAGTAGATAGGCTTTCTACTTCTTGACGCACTTGTAAATGCGTCTCAAATCTTTCTAGATCACATGACTGTTTTGCGCAAGCGCACTTGCTTTGTTAACAAAAGACGTTCAGTCCAGTCGTCATTTCGCTACAACATGGCTCCAATTGAGTTACGATCTCGAAGAAATGGGCGAACCCAGTACCGATGTTTTCTTTTATTTAGGTTTGCATGTACAGATAATGCTGTACATGCTACGGTAAGAAAGCAGAGGAATCCTTCCCACAATTCCTTTTCTTCATTTGTTGGAATCTGTGCTCGGACACCAGAAATTAATAATGATATTTTAAGAAATCCGAAAAACACCAAGGTGGTGGCCATGATGGTTAGAGAGAAGCTTCTCCCTCTAACGAGAAAAATTGCAAAACATAAACTCATGACGCATGCGCAGTTGAACTTTCTGCGTAGACTTCACGCATGCATGGAAACTGATACTTGCGTTGGAATTAAATGCTCAAGAGCTGTTGCAATGTGCGTCTAGGTGCGTCCAGATGCACATTTGCTTTCTGCGTCGAGACGCAGTTATAAATGCGTCAAAAACGCGTGCATGGAAACTAACCTTTACAGACAATCCCGACGCCGAAAAGAAGACATGTGCGCCCGACGTCGAAAAGAAGCTGAACTCCGAAAATGTGGAAAACGTGCATGAAATCTTCCATCAGGTCCGCGTGTTTCTGCAAGGTTCATCGAGGCGCTTACTAGAATAAAGAAAGCACCATATGCCTACTTCTTACTGAAAATCCAAGATCTGTGCACGTTTTGTAGCACACATGTCTAACAGATGATCAGAATGGAGCAAAGACATGTTAAAGATAATCCAGAGTGATCAGATTTTATGAAAAATGTTGTCACTGGTGAAGAAACGTAGTGTTTTCAATATGATCATCAAAGTGTCAGATTGGCCAAATGAAAACAAGAGCGAAGAAATTGCATTTAGTAAAGAGCTAAGTGAAGACAAATCTTATTTTTAGATTCCGAGGGAATCATTCACATGAATGATTTTGTGCCTAAGGTGAAACTTTGAATGCCGATTATTATTTAGGGGATCTCTATCGTTTATGGGACAGCATTCTTCTTGTACGATCAACAATTTGCACCGCAACACAAGTCAAAGATCGTACGCGATTTCTTGGCCTGGAAAAGTATCTCACTGCATTGAATACTGCATATTCGCCGATTAGCCACTATTTGACTTAAGGCTGTAGGCGATGAGAGAAAATTGCTATGGCAACGTCCAGAACATTCAAAATACGTCGACGGCTGAGTTATAGACAATTTCTAAGGAGTACAATTGCTATTCTACGCAATTTATAAATCGTTTTCAGGAATATATTAATTTAAGAGATTATTTTAAATTAAAAAAAAGTTCAAAACAATTGACATATTTTTGTTTTTGAATGGCACCCAACGCACCACAACTTGGGCGCACTATTTATTTACTTTTCAAACCCCGAGATACTTGAACTTCTCCACCCGTCTCAATGGGGCTTATTTAACATAGAAAGTGCGCCCAGCAGACTATCTTAAAAAGACTAGAACCTCAATCTTAGTCAAACCGATATAGTGTAAGTGTAAGAAGAAGACCCAAGGAGAAAAAAAAATGATCAACAAAGAGCTACCTCTCAATCACCCACACTACCAAGTTCATCGCCTCGCCTGCCCCTGTCTGTCCAGTCCATAAAGATAATGAACAAGAGGAGCGACTGTACGCACCCTTGGCGGAGTTCAAACACACAGGAAACTGTCTTGATTTAATGCCATTTATCCGAATACACATCTCAGAGTTCTTATACAGAGACATTATAGCACTCAATAATTGCCCATCTCCTCTGTACTCTTGCAATATTCACTAGAGCTCCTTCCGTCAAAAATCTACGATTAAGAGGGATGTTATGTGTCAAGTTGTCTCCGACATCACAGGATAAAAGGAATACGAAATTCCTATCGGGTGTACATTTACACACCCAAACATGAAGGATTTGAAAACATTCTCCACAGAAAACAGGTTAGCAAAACACTGTGATATGTAAATCAGCGGGGCAACGTTGGTTGCCAGCGTCCAGGACAAGGTAATATTGCCCTCTCAATCTACATTTTGGATTACAGTTTTCTCAATCACCGGTGCCGGTCCGCGGAAAAATTTTACCGGTTGCGCGAAAAATATCCTTAAATTGATGATTACAAAATAAATTTCAAAACTAATCTACTTTTGCGGCTTTAGTGGCCTCTGATCTCATGCAGGTAATTTATTTTAATTATATTTTCGATCCACAGAGAGAAAAATGTTGAGAAACTCTGATGTATTACACTACAGTATAATCCAACAGAGAAGTCATGAGAATCGCTCCTCCTGCAATAGATCACTTGGTCATAGCGTTGGCTAAGTTCATCAGCCAATCAACCGTTGCCTTACACTCGTTCATATTCCACGCTTAAAGTGCGCTTTGTTTAACACGTGTGCAAGCAACATATGAAACAAGTAAATATTACGATTCTTCTGAGGAAAATTAATTTCGCATTTATTACAAAAAATGCCCTTTCAAGGGCCACCAATTTAATAGTAATTTAACCAAATTTAGCCTCATTACGAGGCTAAATTTTATTCAAGCTTGTTTCCATGGTAACGCAATGATTGACAGTTTCCATTGGAGTATAATGTAATGAAGCAGAAACTAATGTCGTGAACACACGTGCATTTCTGGATATTTTTAATATTACTACTTTATATTTTTTCTCCCTCTCTCTCCATGCAGGGCCCGATATGAACCGATTGGATCCAATCTGGCCCCGCACTTTTTGTTCTTTTCAATATACATATTCTGTCCTCAACGCCGGGAGGATTCGGTGGGACAGATGACAAGGTCATAAGGTTGCCAAAATCTGTCTACATAAAATTCTTTGTCTGGCTATCTGTTTGCTATGCATTCCAAAATGACTGGACGAATCTTGATGAAATTTTGCATGGTAATTCAGTTTTACCCTGGGAGGTTTTAGGCAGGTCATGGTGGAGATATCACGGTTCATGGATAGCACACTTTAGAAGTTCTCCCCCCTCCCTAAAAAAATGGTTTATCTTCAGAAAACGATATCCTGCTGTTAAACTTTACTTGCATGCCCCTTTTTTTGGAGGTTTAAGCATGTCATGGTGGAGATATACCACTTTCACTATTTAGTTTACTAATTGCAGGATTACTATTTAGTACTAGATAAATTTAAATATCACTTTTACTATTTAGTACTAGATAACCATAAAACCCAGGATTTTGGAAGATGCAGTTTTCGGAAATGAGCTCTTCAAATGGTTTGAAGAAAATTTTATCTGTCTCTTTATTGTGTGGAGTATCATTAACTTATTGTAAAGTTCTTCTGAGATTGCAAAATACACAAAGATAAATCAACAGTGAATAAAAACTTTTATTTAATATTTCAACAAAACAAGAGAGTGTCTTTTTACATCTTCCATCCAATTGTTTCATTTTTATTAACTTCTTTGAGCCAGTCATATAGAGGTTGAAAATATTCGACGAGAGGTGTAGCGTCCATTCGCGAGGTCTTCCCTCCTGTCATCACACTGAGCACTTCGGGCCAGGGCTTTGATGATCCCAGTTTTAAGGCATCCCTAAAATGAATATTATATAAGCTTACTTACCATTAAAAACTAAATGCAACTTATTAGACAAAGTATTAAAAGAGATTAAAATTTCAAATTACGGAGGAAAATGCAACTACTATAAAAAGAAAAGGCAATAACCTGATGCGATCTCCTGCAGCCTTCGATTTATAGATATCACATTTATGTAGCGGTCCAACGTGACCGGAAATTTCACATAATGTTTTCTGAAACTGGAACTGAAGAATGGCAGCGATGAAATACCTAGAAGTAGAAAAAAAAAAGAAATTGGCCAAGATTCAGAATGACTTATTTCTTTTGTAATATTTATTGGATTCCAAATTTTGATCGAATCAATTTGCCATAAATTTCAGCTATATCTTCAAAAAAATCTATCACGAAGTATCTCTTAAAATACGGGAGGGGCGATAATAAAGTCATTACAATCAACATGAAAGAACAATCGCTTTTGAAAATGTGTGGTGACATAGGGAAGCGACATCCCTCAAGTACTAGAGGATACAAAGCGGCGTATCGAAAACAATATGGCGCAGCCCGTCGGAAAATTGGAGGTGCGAGCAGTGAAAAGGTTCCTACATTTGAAGGGGAACAACGCCAAACAAATCCATGAGGAGTTAGTGGCCGTTTATGGTGACAATGCTCAATTGTACGAGACAGTCGTCTTGTAGCGTCGACGTTTCCAATGCGGCCAGACAAGCCTGGAAGACGAACCTCTCATGAAGTTTCTTGAAATTCGAAATATCATAGGTTCATTACACTAAGATCTTGAAATCTGGTATGGAATAGACAAGTTTCATAGCATCTTCGACGCATGCGCAGAAGAAGTAGCGCCGCATTGTGATAGCATGGAAAAACGCCGAAGGATCGAGAAACCACGTTCTTCCCGCATGAAGAACATGTACGCGAAGAAAGTTATAATGAATGAAACGTTGCTAAGTGGAATCAATCTGAAAATCGTCTAATCTTAGACGATATCATCTATATATATAAAAATAGATGTATGTATGTATATATATTTGTGTCTTTTACTAATTTATAGTTTTATTCTGATCTTGATTCGAACCAGGAACCTCCACTGTCATGGTCGACGCCTCTATCAATTGGGCTATCACAGACACTTGAACATGTTGTCACTAAGTGTCTTAAAGACAACCAAGTTGTCAAGAAGGAAAGCCCAATGGGAGGTGGGCACCCGGTTCACAGATCGTGAATTTCTTCTATCCAAACCATCAGAAAGTTTGAAGAACACACAATAAGAAATAAAGAAATTAAACTGGAGCAAACACCAAACATCAGGTAAAGACTACTTGGTTGTCTTTAAGACACTTAGTGACAGCATGGCTGTTCAGGTGTCTGCGACAGCCCAATTCATGGTTTCTTAATTGAAGAGTTACTGCCACTCGTAACTGTTCCAATGCTATCGGCGCGAACCAGAAGATGTACCGGAAGTAGATGGCGAACGAGCAATCTATGCTTCATTTATTAAATTTTTATGAATCATTTTGAATCATTTATTTAAGATAAAAAGCTTAAAATTTATAACTAGCTGTGCCTTGAAATAAGCATCGATAACTTATGCTTTATATGTTGAATTCTATTGTATATCTGATTATTTAAAGCATACTTCGATGTTTCGCCATCTGGTGGACAAAATAGCGGGATC
Source organism: Rhysida immarginata (assembly GCA_023313115.1). Taxonomy (NCBI): domain Eukaryota; kingdom Metazoa; phylum Arthropoda; class Chilopoda; order Scolopendromorpha; family Scolopendridae; genus Rhysida; species Rhysida immarginata. The sequence continues at coordinate 1,636,289 of JAHWFO010013848.1, forward strand.
GCGTTTAAACGGGTGTCGTAAGTTATGACTCATAACCTCTTCAATTAAGAAACCATGGCCGAATTAGATGTGTCGACCATGACAGTCGAGGTTCCTGGTTCGAATCCAAGTCGCAGAATTTTTCCATCCATTTTTAGCACATTTTCTATATATAGAAATGTGCTTATGTGATCGGTTTGTCCAGCTGTCCGTCCGTCCGTCCGTCTGTAGACAATCCCACAATTCATTGTGTTGCAATAGAAAGAGTGCATGTATTGAATTGCTGGAAGACACGAATTATCCTCGCATTCGGGAAAACGCGTGTTGAGAACATACACGGGTTCGGCTCTGCGCGTGCTCTAAACGTTAATGAGATGGTGCGCGTGCAGGATGCACGTGTTTGACGATTATTGAAAGGGCAGTTCGGTCTCTAAATCAAGAGAATTTTTTTATTCCTAGGGAGCTTAGTATTTATTACGATAACTTGAAAACGAATTAACTTTTTAAACTCTGTTTTCATCAATCCATTAATATGGGACAGAGCATGAACAAGTACGAACGTGAGATAGTCGGAATAAGTACGTACTATAATGGCACGTGCTTTAATGGTACCATTATGATACCCCCTTAAAAACTTCCTATAACCAGAAATGGCATATAATATATCAAACAAATCGTCACAACATGTCATGAACGAATATATAAGAGTAATTAGTGATAGCAGGTATTGGTCTAATGGCACGTTTACGTGCAAGGATGTCCCATGAATGAATATAACGCGTAAATCATTTTGGTGTGAAATGTTTAGTAGTACGTGTTTTAACAAATGGAACTTTCAATGCTAAGATATGGCATGTAATATATCAAGCAACTCGTAACAACGTGCCATGAGTGTATCTAACGAGTAAATAATGATAATGGTTATTGGTTTAGTAGCACGTGCCCTAATGGTACAATATAGTATTGTTAGAACTTTCAATGCTAATATATGGCGTTTAATATATCAACCAACTCATTACGAGTTGTTAGATCTATTGTTATCCATAGCTTATTTGTATCAAGAGCATAATGCTGTTAGGCTTGATGTTATCTAATACTCACTACTGTTATACATATTGAAGTAGTTAATCGCTTGCTTCAATAGTAGACGATAACGTAGAAACGCTTTAGTAATTTAATATGAAAAAATAATAGATGCTTACACACAACGCTTCAGCAATTGAGGCTCACTTCGTTTAACATTATGTGGGAATTCTTACAAATTAAAGAACTTTTATTTTTTAAATGTATGAGGAATAACTCCCTCTCCATTTACCTTTCAATTCTTCAAGTTTATTCGTTTAAATTCTCTCTATACATTAGCTTACTTAAATAGTAATTTACAATTTAGTTTTCATATTTATTTATTTTCTCTTAAGTGTTTTAAAACGTTGATTAATTCAATATATCCATAACATGAAAATGTGCTCCCTTATCCGCTTTGGCGGTAAAATCATTCTTGTTCTAAGTAATATCATTTACCTGATGCTTGCAGTTTGCTCCAGTTTAATTTCTTTATTTCCTAACAGTTTATCAACTGTTGGAATTGCAGTGTACACAGACACAAACGATCATGTACATCCATCCAAGAAAAAATTTTGGAATTGTTGAATTTTTAGATAAACAAATGAATTTTTAAAGGTCAGGTCACACAAACTTACAGCCATAGTCAGGGCTGAAAAAACGTCAGATCAAACTATTGTTTCATTTTCATTCTATTTCCTCCCACTTTCGTAGCCATACACATTATTCCACACATTGTTTCTCCGGCACTATGGTGAACTCGCTCAGCTATACACAACATTCCAACACGAACCGGGGAGAACTGTTAGAGGGCCATCCATTAGAAACATTTAAAAAAATTTTTTTTTGTTTTTTTCTAAATGAATTTTTACTGTTTTAATGTGTTAATTTTAATGTATATTCCCATTCAGATATTGCATACTTTCATCAAAAAAAGAGCCCGAGCAACGCCGGTTATATCAGCTAGTCGTATATAAAGTTGTTCAACAACATATGGCAACGAAATCAAATAAAATTATCAAGTTATCTCTCAAACGAATGGTACATGCAAGGTGTTAAAATACGCATCTTGAAGGAAAGAAGTAGGCGTTCTCAATAAGGTGGTTACTCTTTTGTGTGCATCTTGTTCAGCTATGAAGAAATTCAAGATGCATATTGGGAATGCCCTGCTGGGCAAGTTGGGCTATTTAAAATGTACAACCTCTGAAGCCCAATAAAAAATGCTTTAATGTGCAAGCGAGTTGTTAGTACGATGAAATAAAACCTAGCCAAATGCATATTGTGTGAATATTCAGATTATATTTTTTTGTTGATAAAGGTTAATATATCTGGGTGCTTATGGAAGTGCCAATGCTTTATTTGCAGGTTAAGTATAAACTGTCATCATATTGATGCAGTTTTAGAATTGCATTACAAAGCAGCACAACTGACTGAAATCCCTGATCAGAGCTGTACTGGTGTTTTTTAAAATGTATTACTGTCTTATCAGTCTCTTAGGGATCCAATCAAATAACGATAAGACTGCTCTAGGTTTCAAATAATTTTTGTGGGAATGCAAAAGCTGGCGAAAATCACGGTCTCTAACATGAGCAGAGTAAACAACGCTCGCCTCTGTCATTTTAAACTTTGGCTCACCATCTTTCATAATTTAAACTATTCACTGTTTCCTAAGTTCGTCTGATTGGGATAAGGTGCCAAGTAATTCTAGGAGTGATTTTTTTTCTATTATTAAGGCATACTGAAACACTACAAGTCACGTTACGATGCAGGGCAACCGCAACAGTGAACAGTAGTCAACAGCGAAAAAGGAGCTGGTGACCGGAGATCTCCTTCAGACGTTTGTTTTTTTCTCATCAGATGGCGATGCTAATCGCTGAAACTTGTCTATTCTAATAATGAATTTTCCTGTGAATTTGTTACCTTTAGCGGTCCAACCTAATGAGCGCATAATTTCTTCTATTGGCTGGACACACCATTAATTTTGCTATAAATAAGAAGGTGCAAATGAATAATATCAGAACCAGTTGGTCCGTTCGATGAACGATGATCCTCTCTTTCTTCTAAGAAATTTTTTACTTTAATTTTATCGCTTACACCTTTGTGCAAATTAATTAAAACAAAACTCACATATACTGTAAGTATATTAGTAATGTATATGGCCTCTTCTATTTTTAATAGGGTTGTGCGCGAATGACTCCTGGAACCGGGAGAATCGATTCTTTCAAATCGCGGCATTGGAGTCGAATCGCATGCGAGGACCGGTTCCACCAACGTCATACTCAGCTAGAAACAGGTGGCTTTGACTCAGCCACGTGGCGACGTTATCTGTAACTATTCAGGGTGTAAATGTAAATGTTCTTAGAAAGTTTGGAATGTAAATAGCGATTCTACCGTTCGTTTAAAATAGAAAGATTAAATTTTCACAAACTTGCCAGACTCTCAATCATTAAAATGTAAATGTACCTATTTAACAAGCTAAAAAGTATACTAGGCCTAAAAACTTTATTTGAAATGACCGAAAAAATTCTGAGAAACATTTTTAAATGTGGAAACTGGAAGAAATATCCATTTCAGAGTACATTTCAAGAATCCTGTTGTTTTTTACTAGATTCGTCATTCTTTTTATAGCTAAACTCGAACTTCCTTCTATCTGTAACTCCGCGTAATCAATTATGCCATATAAAGTTTTGTTATTTCGATGTGCCGAAATAATTAACATCATTTATATAAAATCGGCGACGGTGGACGTTGTCACAACAAAGAAAAAATCTAACAATGGTTATCTAACCATGAGTTATTTTCCGATTATACAATCGGATGGGTTCGCTTTTAGTTTTCCATAAAAACATGGACGCTTACTAATATATTTAATTGAATATCCATAAGAATTGCATAAAAATGATAAGTTCTTGCATAGGAACAAATACTTCAATGAATTGATAATAGATAATAGATGGTGCCACGGGTAAGAAGGGAACCGGTTCCAGAACCGGGTTACTCGATTCTCAGAGATCAGGAATCGATCTTACCCGATTCATTCGCTAGCACATCCCTAATTTTTAAGTAACATTTGACATGGAGTGTACTAGTTTCGAACAGTCACTGTTGATTTTAAGATCCCTATACCATACTTGAATCAGCACCTAAATGAGCTTCTCCATAGTCGTATAGTCCACAGCACGGAAGCCCAGAAATTCTCAATGGATTAACGTTCGGAGAATTCCCTGGCCTATCAAGTACCCGTATTTGCTGCTCTGTCATTAATTTCTTCACCACTTTTAAGTATGTCAAGGGGCTAGGTCCTGCTGCACTATCCAGTAAAGTCAGAATACCTGCTTACCAGTTTGGAACAACTTTCTTTCGTCGAACCTCAATAAATTGTAATGAACGCATAATTCTTCTATCGGCTGCAGGCTTCCGACATCATCCTAACTAAAGCATCCTCAAAATATCTTATCGGAAAACATGCTTTGTTTCAATTAATATACACAAATATTGTGTAATACACAAAATTCATCCGTCTATGTATTTATACACCATTTCTTACTATTTGTATGTCTTAATTAGGATTTAAGGAAAATTTATAATACGTAAAAAAATCAGATTGAAATTATCTTAATGATAAGCTTGTTCTAAGATACTAATAAAATAGCGAAAACTTTGTTTACTATTCTACATATTTTAAACCAAACGTATTATGTTGGGAACATCATCCACTGGCAATAGACCAATAGAAAATAAGGTGAAGCAGGTGGAGAGATCATCGTTATCCAATTAAAATTGAAATATTTTCATTTTCTTTCCAACATGACATACGCAAAAAATGCATTTTTATTTTTATTTGATAAAATTCTGGATTATTTATTAATGTAAAGTATTTGTAAATGGTGCAAAATTTTTATTAGAAGCATGAGAGAAATAAAATTTAAATAAAGTTCTGGGAAGAAAATCTATTTTTTTATGTAAAGTAAGAATATTTTCCCTGGATATAACTAATTAAATTAAAATAATTATGAATTAAAGAAATTGTCTCGAGTAGGACAGAACAAATTTCAGGGACAGGCAAATATTTAGAAACCGAAACCTGGGTTAAAGGATTTTAAATTTCACCAATAGATGATGCGGAGGGTACTTCGGAGAAATGTTTATCTACGATTTAATATGTAACATCGTGGTTTAACTTCGTTTTACTCCTCGACTAACTCTTATTAAACTATAAAAAATGCCCTGTAAACTATTCAAAATTATTTAACTAACGTAATAACTTAATAACTTTAGATATATTCCGTGTTAATGCAGGGCAATAAATTTTTGTTTAATTTTCAAGAAATGTTTTTATAGGTGAGGTGTATTTTTATTATTGAATTTAACCTAGTATTAACTTCTTGCAAGGAAATAGCTAATCTCTGTGGAGGAAAAATTATATAAGAATCTATCGCTTCATATAGTAAAATGACAAGTGATCTTCAATTTCAAAAAAAGAAGATATAATTTCTCCATTTTTTAAGTTATCTTTTGTAAAAATGGAATTTTCAACGATTTTGCAAACTTGAAGTTGGAAAAAGAATTCATTTGAAGAAACTTCGTGAGCTGGATATCCATATACAAGGATTTAAATTTTTATTATTAAATGCGGCGTATAATTATAAAATGTGTTTTATATATTTTCATTAATAGATAACGATGAATTAAGGGAGTAAATGAATGACACATTTGCTCTTCTGACTCACCTGCTATACTCTACATTGGCTGGGATGTGATATTTCGCTCCAGGATCGAAATCGTCTTCGGATCTTGGGACTGGCGCTGATACGCCTTGATACTTTACTCTATACAAAATTATACGGAATAATTAAAAATTTCAATGTATAAAAATCTCTAATAAAATATCCTAAAAGAAGAACGGCAAAAAATGTGTTATTACAACATCAAAGAAAACGAGTTGTAGCAAGTTAAGCATATGCCAAACAAGCGAAACATGGATAAATTAGTGGTGAATATCTCATAAGGAGATAACATAAAGAGTGAAAGCAAGTAAATTTCAAATATCATGTATAAATTGTTTGTTAGTAGTTCATCCTATGCTTTAAAATTAAACAGTAAAGAAATTAAATGTTTACCTGTGTTCCCACCACTGTTTGTTTAACTCATCAGTCTTGATGTCTCCTTGGAAAACACCCCAACGCCATTTGTCCATTAGATAACCAAATGGCAAGAAGGCCACTTTGTACAATGCTCGACGCAACAAGAAATTCAGCTCCATCTCTAAACATCAATTATTATTTATTATAAACTTTTCGTACTGGACTTTGCATGAAAAATTTAACAATTATTTGCAGCATTTTACAATCACAATGCATTTTTAAAAGTCTTTATGCAGAAAACCGAATGTTATTAACATTTTAATATAGTATATAAGGTGGTCCATTTAAGTATAGACATGGAAATATCTCGAAAACAAAATTGTACGAAAAAATGTCCAAAATCAAAAGTGAATTACTTCGCGGGGGAAATTCATTAGCCAAAAATTTTCCCCCCCCCCTTTTGGGGGGGGGGGGGGGGGTAACTTTGAAATCTTAAATAGGAACGTCTATTTTTAATGGTATATTCAGATTGCACACAATATTCGAGAAATGTTTTATTCTTGGTGTTTTTTCAATTGATCCAACCGTTTAGGAGATAGAGGCCCTGAAATGTGGAACTTTAAAGTTTTGAGCCCAATTTTATCGATGAAGACAAAAAGATAGGGGGTGGGTCTTACAGACATTCCTATTCTACTTTTTAATGGTCTTTAAGAATCAAAGTCAGAATTTCAAAAATTCCAATATTTTTTGATACACACGCACAGAATCTGCCTCCATAGGACTGTGGTTGTGCACTAAAAAATTTTGAATTTTTGAAATTCTGAGTTCGGATTCTTAAAGACCGCAAAAAGTAGAATAGGAATGTCTGCAAGACCCTCTATCTCTTTGTCTTCATCGATAAAATTGGGTTCAAAACTTTAAGAATTCCACAAGGTTGGATCAATTGAAAAAACACCAAGAATAAAGCATTTCTCGAGTATTGTGTACAATCTGAATATACCATTAAAAAAGGGGTTCCTATTTAAGATTTTATTAAAGTTATCCTCGCCCCACCGTCCCTCATAAGGGAGGGAGGTCGGACTAATTTTTTGGCTAATGAATTTCCCCCGCGAAGTAATTCACTTTTGATTTTCGTGCAATGCTTTGTTTTCGAGATATTTCCATGTCTACACTTAAATAGACCACCCTGTATATTGTAATATTTATTTATTTTAATGTAATCCAATACGTCCATCCAGGAACTGTATGGCCAGAGGCCGACGAGTTGGGTCCCTAGATGAGCCTGGATTAACGACTGCTATATGATGGTCGCAACAGCCGGGGGGTTGAAGATCGTATGTCACTGACGGTCGCCCATCCAGTGACTAGCCGTGCCTGATGTTTCTTGACTTCACAAAAGTTGTGTGTTCAGTGAAAGCGCACCAGGCCATGGCCTCCCCAGAATATATTTTATTATGTAACAAATTTGATGTTACTCTGTATGATGTGAGGGCTTTCCGTTCGATGTATTTAAACTATGTACCTTTGTCCTCTTCTGAAGGTTTCAGAAGACCCACTTCTTCTAAATGTTTTGTGGTTGCAACGGAAAGAGCCATCAGATCGCCGACAGCTTCATGAAATCCAGGGTTAGCTCCCGCTCTGAACGTTACTGGTTGATCTTTATACAATAGATAGTATTGAATGTGACCCATTTCATGATGAGTTACTTCTAAATATGTCATTGTAATGTCAGTACACTGCTTAATCCTGAAACACATAAGGTTATAATTTGATATGTTTTCGCTATTAATAATCTTTCAAATTACCATTATATAAACATCTTGGAATGCATTTGTAAAATGCATGTAAAAATTAGAATAGGCCTACCTCACGTCTTTTCCGTTCCAGAAGTCCCAAGCAGATGCATGGCAGACTATCTCACGATCTTTGGGTTTTTCTATTATGGAATTATTCCAAAATTCCTCGGTCATTGGTTCCAACCCAAGAGATGTAAAAAAGTTTTCGGCCATTTTGAACATTTGCAAAACTGTATAATTCTAAAACCGAATTGGAGATCATATGTTAGTGTAGCTTTTCAGTGAGTTTACGTAATACTACTACAATCACTAAGTCTGGAGACTGTGCTGATATCTCCAATCAGTCTTGGAGAAGAAGGGAATTATTTGACCGTGGTGTAACGCGGGACGCGGTAAGGAGGAAGCAGCTCCGCAGTGCAGGGTTTTTCCAAACATTGCGTGTCAGGGAACTGCTAGCGTTCATCGGAAGGGCGTGGTGCATTACGAGCTCGTACCGCAGAAAAGATCCTGGCTCGCCTCCGTGATGCTGTCTGCCGGAAACCCCAGAACTCTAGAAAAGCAAGGATTAGGTACTACAACATGAAAGTGCCCCCGCACATCAGTCTTTCATAGTACAGGCTGCAATGGCCAAAATGGGAATGTCATCCCCTTCTCAATCTCTCTACTCACACGATCTCGCCACATGCGACTTTTACCTGTTCTCCCGTCTGAAAAACAACCTCAAAGGACGCCATTTCAAGCGTGCATCTGAGTTTCTTGAAGCAGCGACGGCCGCCCTGGAGACCATCTCCTCCAAAGGCTTCCAGGAGTGTTTTCAGCAACTGTATTCGCGTTGGCAGAAGTGCATATTTGCAGAAGCGAAGTACTTTGACGGTGGTTATGTGTAACACGTGATAACAATACATCATATCCTCAGGAAGGCCAGTCTCCGAACTTATTGATTATTGTAGTATATTTCATTATTGAAAAGAAATATACGAAAATAATACCTGTTCTACCATCGCTTGTGTGACATCCAGCGTTGGCTTACTAGGAAAAGGAACCGTTAAATTAAATAAATTTTCCCATGACTGTGCCCACATATTGCCTAAGAGAAAAAACATGCATGCTTTATGGTCAATATAGCTCATTCAAAATCTAGTTAATATATTTGGAAACGTGTACCATTCAGAAATTACAAATGCGCAAGATTTAATTTACAGTTAATACAGTGTTAAATTATTTCATATCCATTACCTAAGAGATGGGCAGGAATGGGTCCATCGGCTTTAATTTTATCTGCACCGTATCGCTCAATTAGTTTTCGTCGTACATAAGCGTGCAATTGCTCATAGAGAGGTCGTACTTGATTCCAAAGATTTTCAAATTCCATCTGAATATTGTCGTCTTCGTAATCTGCGAGCCACATATCTGCAGTATCGTTAAAGCCTTTGCAGTAGATAAATGAAAAAAAGTAATATTATTTGCGCTTTCAATAGATATTATTATTATTATTATTATTATTATTATTATTATTATTATTATTATTACATAAATAACAAAAAAAAATTCGCTACAGAATTGTAGCGAAAGTAAAGCCAATTAAAGTGACATGTACCGGTATTTATTTCTAAATCTACAGTCTAACCCCACACTTACAATTTAATTTGACGCTTAGGAAGGATTGAATGTAATGGCTGTAAATTCCCAATGCTCGTCGCAAAACGTACCTACTCCCTGGGTTTTTGTATCTGCATCAAACCAGGAAATTGTCTCTGCCAGCAATTCCTTTTTCGAAAATTTTCGAAAAGAGTCAAGGATTTCAGACCTGTAAATTTTATATATAGGTCACTTATATTACTGTGTATGGCATATTTTTCAATTGTGGGTAATTTTCCCTGTGGACATTTTTGGTGTAAGCAATTTTCGTGTACGCTTATTTTTTCCTGTGACATTGGGGTTCTTTCTGTGCGCTTTTTTCTGGTCATTGTAAATAGCATAGTACAACCGCGGCAAGAGCATTTAGCGGCTATATTTATTATTTTAAGATTCTAATTAGAGTGTCTGAAATGCAGAGATCTACGGTATTAAAAGTTGCTGTTATATTTTCAAAACATATGCTTTTAATGAAATATACCACTAATTTATCGAAAGTTGAAAACTGTTAACATTTAAAAGTAACCTTGTAAGTTGTGTGGGCTACTTAGAACATTCTTATTAATTAAGAAATATTACGTTTTTGGTTGTAGTTTTTGGTAAGTATAAAGACTACTATTTACTTTATCTTTTAAAATGTTAATTTCCATTGTTCTTTTGTAATTAATGAAAAATAGGAAAGAAAATTCCACATCCTGGATTCGAACTAGGAACCTTCAGCTCATGCGCGCCACTGAGATCTTGAAAACATTATGCTATTTACACGTCTTTTAGCCTTGTTTAGAGCAGTTACCTAATTCGCAGGCTGGGACTATCTTTCCTAAAGGCGTAATGTTCATTAAAGAATGACTTAAGAATGGATAATGAGGGATTTTATTCTTTGCCAGACTTCATATGTTTAGATTATGTTCCGCCTCAATCCAGGCTGTGGAATTTTCTTTTCTGTTTTTCATTAATAATTTAAACCAGACTCTGCTTATGTCTTAAAAATTTAGGATTTTAGAAAATCTGACTTCAGGTTCTTAAAGACCATCAACAGGACCATCTAAAAGTAGAATAGGAATGAATATCTCTAAGAACCATCCTCTATCACTTTGTCTTCATCGATAAAATCGGGTACAAAACTTTAAAAGCTCAACACTTTCAGTGCCTCTATCTCCTAAACGGTTGGATCAGTTGAAAAACCCCAAGAATAAAACATTTCTCAAATGTTGTGCATATCTTAAAATACCATTAAAAATAGGGGTTCCTGTTTAAGATTTCAAAGTTAGCCCCTCCCCTACCGTCAGGGAATGGAGGTGGAGGATCGAGTTTTGTATCATTGGAAAGCTTTTTGAAAAATATTAAACACGTATTTTTGTTTTTCGATCCGATGTGTATTTCTCCAGATATTCCACTTTATACTTTATTTGAAACACACTGTATAGATATATATATTTGATATCCAACTTTACAAAGAGCCTCACTTACCCTGCATTACCTTACATCATAATTTGATCGTAATGTCAATCTGCCATCTTACCATTTAACCTAGCAGCCTCATTCTTTAAGTCAACAAATTCTATATATTTTTGTTTCATTTGTTTCCCAGATGCATTTCGCCATTGCACCCAGACATGAAGAAGTTCATCGTAATCTTGCGAACGAGCCAGGATTCTTGTGAGGTCTACAGAAAATGATAGAAAGGAAAGTGATAAATTATAGATTTCAAAATTTTTTTATCTGTTTGATGTCGATCTAAAACATTTTTCGGAAAATTGAAGTTTTGACATTGCAAAAAATGTTTTAATGGTTTTATCAGAATATCGAAACTCTTAATTATTTCTTCTTTTTTTAAATACAGTTTTACCTGGTTCTAAAGGAATGTCGCATTTTCTGTTTTCATTGCTGGATGAATTTTTATCTTTTACATATTCGCAGGTTTTTGCTTGACCATACATCGATTGAAGTTCTACTCCTAGTTTCTGAACCTATTAAATAGAAATAAGTAAATAAATTATTACAATATTAATATAGACTTAAGAATGGTTATCCTGATACTGTCGTTATCAATCCTCGTGACACGATACAAAGAAGTTAACTTTTTCACATTTTGACAAATGTGTAACTATTTTTAATAGAGAAGCCTTTGGCTTGGTTTTAAAACTAAAGCGAAGTTATTGATAGTCACTCAGCATAAATAAAAATTTTCAAATCGAACTCAATATTCAGAAAATATACGATAACTTTTATCTCCCCCTCCTCGCTGGAACAGAGAGAGGGACGCCATATTTTAGGGTAAAAAAGGATTTGAAGTAGCTTCTGAATCTTGAATTTTAATGCCGAAGTTTCTATGGGTTTATGTAGTTACACACTCACTTGACAATTTGAAGGCATTCTGTACGGAAAACAGATTAGCGAAATCATACGATATGTGCACTTGTGGGGGCTAGCATCGAGAGTAATCTTTCGAACACGAGATTCCAGGTAGGTTCTTTCGGCAGGAACCGGCAGGATGCTCGTGTGATTTTCTCAAGAGCAGGGATCGAAGTAACAGAGAGATAGTTATCAATAGTTTGTATTAACTATTATGTTTTTGCTTTGTATCTCAATCTGTTTGTCTATCTATCTATCTGTCTGTCTGTCTGTCTATCTATCTATCTGTCTGTCTGTCTGTCTATCTGTAACTCGATTTTCTCGTAACTATGAAAAATTTCAAAATTTAATTTTGCACAAGTTCAATGATGATCGAAATCGTTTAAATGGAACTTGTTTTAACAGATCTACTAGTTAATACGAATTGCGTAATTAATACATCTATTTATTTACGACTATTTGTGAGTGTTGGATGAATCTAATCTTTTTGGGAGAAAGCCTTTTGGGTCAATTAAAATTCACTTGCATTTCAGGATGCATTTCTCTCTTAAGCTGTTCCTTCCTTAAAATTGTTTATTTATATGGGACTGGAGGGGGGGGGAGAAATTTAGTGTTATAAGTTTTCATATAGAAAGAAATTGTACAGAGTGTGGCAAATTAAATACAAATACTCAAAAATGGGAAGTCCAAATGAAAATTTTGTTTAATATGATGATTCTAAGTAGTCTCCACCGGACACACTTTTGAACGCGTTTATACAAGTCGCGCTGCTTTTGTGTTTCCATATAAGCAGTTAAACAAGGGCAGCGAAATTGGTAGAAACTGCCGTTTTGGGCAGAAAATTTGACGCGCACATGAAAATCCACCTTAAAGCCGCATTCACAAGAAAACTTGTAAAGCAGCTTTTAAAGTCCTCGGACAGAATACTCTCGATTTCCGACGTCAAGTTTTTCACAATGTCGGAAAAGTCTTGAAATTTGGGTACTTTTCATAGTGTTTTTCATCTGTGGGAACAGAAAAAAAGTCTGGAGGGACCAAATGCGAAGAATAGGGCGGGTGGTTGAACTCTGTGATGCTGTATTTGGCCAGAAATTGCTTCACACTTATAGCTGTATGCAGCCGGGTATTATCGTGAAGAAGAACCCAGCTTGTTGCAGCCAAATTCATCCGCAAGCAAACGAATTCTGATTCGGTGATCAGCAATGACGAGTTTCCTGACTTTCTCGGTGGTTTCTGGCGTTCGGACGAAAACTGATCTTCCAGAGCGCGGGACATCTGAAAGGTCTTCACGACAATCACGAAAGCGACCAAACCACTCGAATGTACTCATTCGGGATAGGGTCCTCGTAAGTAGGCAGTTTTTAACATCTGGTGTGTTTATGTAGCCGATTTACCCAACGTTAGGCAGAATTTAATGAAAGCCCGTTGTTCCATATTTTTTTTCTCGACGATACTTTTTCACGTGCGTCACTATAATGCGTGTCTGAACACGAATCCTTTACGTTACTAAAAAAAATCTATGCAGCTGCAATGCGATAGGTGACTCATACCGCGTCTTTGAATTTCTGTTTATATTTTACGCAGCGACCTCTGTCCGGGTATATAATTGCCACACCTTGTATCTTATTCTTTACATTTGGTTGTAAAAAAAAAAAAAGAAACTGATTTTCTGTACTATTTCTAAGATTTATCAATCATTACTCTCTATAGAGAACTTGAGGAGGCATTGCTGAGGGTGAACTCCACTCAATTTTTCTAAATTCTTTAAAGCCCTTTACCCCTTCAAATTTGACCTGGACTTTATTTTTTATAAAATCAGGAAACTACAAAAAAAAACACACACACACCAGTTATTTCTCAAAGAACTTTCCTACGCATTTTTTCCAGCGTTCTGGGTGCATCTGGATACTGGTTTTGTAGAAATCTTCAGGCTGATGTCGTCAGGTTAGCCTTTTTCATTTCCTCATTCGAACCGAACCTCTGCCCTTTCAATGGTTCAAAAAGGTGATAGTCGCAAGGAGAGAGATCCGGGCTGTATGAAGGATATGGTAAGATGTCCCATTTGAGTTCCGTCAGTGTGTCCATATTCAGTTTGGCTGTGTGTGATCTGGCATTGTCTTGCAGAAAACAAACACCACTGGAAAAGAGTCTGGGTCGCTTTTTCCTTAGTGCCGGCTTCAGGGATGTCCTCAAAATGTCCAGTAGTAGAGTGCATTTATGGTTCGACGTTCTTCCAGAAAACCGAGATGAATGATACCCTTATAGTCCTAGAATACAGTCGCCATCACTTTTTTTGCCGACGGTGTCATCTTGAATTTCTTGGGTCCTGGTGAATGAGTGTGTCGCCACTCCACGCTCGCACGCTTAAAAGAAATAAAGTTGACTTGAAAAGGCTTTGAAATTCTTAAGATGATAATTTATTATACATGTTCTTATTCTCCCCAAGAAAGCAAACTACTTTAGTTCTGAATCATTTTCTCCTAGAATGTTTTATATCAGATGTGATGATGAATCCATGTTTCGTCGATGGCCACAATACGCTGCAGCAGCAAGGAACAGATTTCCACCCAGGTGGTTTTGTGATCCTCGGAGAGTTGCTTAGGGACCCATCTGGCACAGATCTTGTTGAATTTCAGCTTATCGTGGATGATGGTCTCCACACTGCTAGTGCTGATGTTCAGTATTGAAGCCAATTCTCGGACATGAATTCGCCTGTTGTCCCTTATCAGCTCATTTGTTCGTGCGATGATGCCACCATCATTGACAGCAGTTGCTGGCCTTGCCTTATGAAGTTTATTGCCGGTGGATTCTCGACCTCCTTCAAACTTTTGGCTGTGTGTGATTGAGACAGCCAATGATTCTGAAGTCTCTGATGAATTTCAGATGCTTTCACATCTTCCTTGCGGAGAAACTTGATGATTATTCGTTGTTCCACTTTGGTCAACACATCGCTGTCCGCCATTTTGTTTAAACAAACAATCGGTTGTCATGGCAACCGGATGAGTGGTGCTGCATTTGCATGATAGGCGTTAGTTCCCATCCCAACAATGAAAGTTTAGATTTTTACAATAATGAAATTTACAAAAAATAAAGTCCAGATCAAATATGAACGCCCCTCGTTTATCGGCAATACAGTATCTTGTATGCAAATTTACATTCGTTATTATATTTTAAATTAGTGCAACATATTATGCTCTGTTTCTTCCAAAAAAAACTGCTGGCCATTAGCATCAGCCTGATGTTAGAATTTATTGGCCTACACTGATGTTGGTGGCATCTCGTATAAAGGGCGTTAGCAACGCTTAATGTAATATTTTAAAAACCATATATATATCATTTCATAATATAGAATTCACCTTAAATTCATTGTAATAGATAAATTTATTAAAATTTATCGAGTACATCACATTTTGATATAAATTAACATAAAATATTTTTCTAAAAAAAAACTTCAAAATTATTTTCTAGGACACAAAGGATAGATGTTAAAATGTGGTCTTAGAGAATAATATATTAATATTCTTTTTTATTCTTTTATGTAAAATATGCCTTAAGTAAATAATTATACTATTTTAAAATTAATTTTCAATGTTCTTCCGTTACTAGGTATGAACATTACAGTCACTCCCAAATAAACCATGGAAATCTTTAATGGTTGTTAAGTTTTTCTGTTTATTGGTTAATATATTTGTTCAACTGAGAAAAATACCTGTTTCCGAGAAATGAAATTGGCCTACACTCCAAAAATCGATTGCTTTTATTGTGTTGAATTGTATACGAATGTGAAATGGATTTCCTTAGACCTCTCTACTTACGAGAAATATTTTTTCCCTTTTTCCACCATCCTATTATTTATGTTGACACTGCGTCTCCTCCCATTTTTCTTCTTCTGGCGGTGATTGCTCAGCCAGAAAAACGATGAAAAGTTTTCTAGGAGAAAAAATGGTTTAATATCTGATCCATTTAAAAGGAAGTGAGCGTGCGAGTCGTGGGCGTGATTAAACTCCAGCGACACGGGGCTTATTGTTCCCGTTTTGCGAGACAGGATAGAAAGGAAACGAGATGGTAGAGGGGAGGCGGTAGCGATGAGGGGTAGGAAGACGAAGGGGGAGGGGGAAAAAAAAAGAGACAAGAGCGTGGATGAGGTTGTTGACCGACCTCTGTTGCCATTCGACGTAGAACTCTATTCAACAATGAGCTCCGCTAAATGGTGTTCCCACCCGTCTTTTAAATTCTGTTAAGTCTTCAGCCTTTGTTTATGTAATAGTTATTAAAGGGTCTCTATTAATTGCTGGATTTCATTTTCTCACCTTTTGAAAATTGCCAGTATAATTAAAAAAAACTTCGTAAACTGTTCTGTCTTTTTTAACACTTTTGTTAGGAGAGAGATTTTCCTTGTGTAATCACTGGTTCTAATTAGTGTTAGTTGTCTCTCGTGAGTTCCTTTTGGTGGAAAACAATTTCAAAAGAAGAGTTCTACAGTACCCTGAAGTTTTCTCCGACTTCAGAAGGAAAATAATGACGTCTCTCTCGTGTAAAAATATAAAAGGCTGAATTCTTAAATAGTAAACCCTCCTATCATGGCATAAGAGATAAATTAAGCTTTGCTATACTCTTTTATGATATGAGGCCTTTTCGTTTTTATAGATCGTTAAACTACAGTGTTATTAAATCAAGTTTGGTCACTAGGATATCCTCAGATTGCTCTCAGATTTTATGTAATTTTCATTTATGTTCTTTGTCACAGTTTCAGATGAATTTGGTATGAGAAATCTGAATATAACAGTGCCTAAAGTCAGATTTTTTGTTTCTAATTATTTTTCGTATGTTTATTTCTCGATGATTGAATTTGAATGTATCATAAATGGAAAAGCTTGATTCTCTATATGATTCGTTCTAATAAACATTTAGGCCGCCCTATAAATTTCCTTCCCTTCTACAAATATACAAATCTATTACGTGTATCACTTTAAAGTAGAGGTTGCCAAGCTAGAATGTCAAATCATCCCTAATTCAAATGCTCATGAAAGAGTTTACATCTGATAATTTAAACTAAATTTACTAATATTATTATCAGTACTTCAGTACTTTCGGAAAGCAAATCTTAAAAATTTTAAGTTAACATGTAGAATTCGTGAACACTTTCAAAATAGTATTGATAATAATGTTCTTTTACTTTGTAGTTTTTTTTTATCTTTACTTGTAATGGCAAACTGCTGCCAGAACTTAACCAAAACTGAATTCCTAAATAATTACCAAATATATGTATTTAATGATTCGCTTATACTTTGGTAAGCACTTGTATATACGTCATTCAATCTAGACATAAATTCTAACTAAATAAGCTGCTCTGTTTAAGAAACTCATAATAATAATATTTTCATAGTATTTAATTTTTGTTATTTTCAGTATTAAAGAAGTTCTCTTATCTTTTAATGTAAACGATTTAGGTTCCACTTAAAGTAAACTATACATCATTTAGTAAAAAAAGAAAAATACATTCATATATCCTTCCTTTTTGTTTTTCAACATTTTTCGTCTTTTTTATTTTATGTTTGTTAACTGTAATTACAACAGCGCAAAAAAAACGAACTTAGCTTTTCTTGGAAATTAAGGATGCAAATGTCATTCTGAATAATTACAACAACAAAAAGCTAAGACTTCTTGGTTTTATTAAGAGATGACCTTATTTTACTCCTTTGAAATGGTTACGGGAGAAAAATTGCATTTTAGTAAATAGTTGCCATCGATTGAGGCAAGTTTTCTTATAAACTTCGACAAAGACCAACGACCTCTTCTTATAAATCATTCAGCTTAAAGAGGCAAGAGGCAAATGGGAGGAGGCAAAGAAAATAGATGGAATATAAAAAAAAAAAGGACTCATTCGACACTCGACACTAAAACCTGTATATAACAACAGGCTGATTCAAAAAATGACGAAAAGAGATTTGTTTTTGTAGAAATTTTTTACGTCGTCATTTCATTAGGGATTTTCTGCAGTCTTTCGAATTGACTTTCGCACTATAAGGTTCATAAATTTGCTCGTTCGGTGGAATTTGTTTTACATTCTCTTCAGCTTCAAAAACTAAATTAAGAAATAAAAAAACTAAAATAGAGCAATAATAATGGAAACAGAAGTACTTGGTCGTCTTTTTTTAATAGAAGAAGGAAACCAGGGCTGCTCTCTGTTAAATCGAGCAGCAGCCGACGGAGAAATCATCGGAGACGGCCCAACGCGTTTTTTATAACCTGCGTTAATGTAATATGATTGCGTTCTTCGCCATCTCTATCTGTCATTATCTTAATTAAGAACATTTTTTATGTCTTAAAATAAAATGTCTCGGTAACATTTTTATGGGTTCTGTGCATTCGTTTTCTATTCTCTGCCAAAAAAGTCACCTCATTTCCACATTTTGCTCTCGGGAATTATGATAGCAGAAGACTAGAATGTCCTTTTTACATTCTTGATTATGTCGTTTTGCGATAATGAATGAATCACATTATCACATTAATCTTCAAAATTGTTTGTGATTTTCCAATGATAATTTATCTTCAATAGATAATTCATTTCTAAGATTTTCTATAAATAGCACTGTGAATTGGAAAAACAATAGTGAGCTATAGTCATTTTAAAAATTAGGGAAACATAATACGTATTCTGTTAATACGTAATGCAGGACAAGAATGGCCTGAGCCATTTAAGTTTATCGGCCTTCATCATCATCATTTCAGACTATAATCTTAGATTAATGAGTCGCTTTTTTCCGTTCCCAATTTCTATTCTAGGTATTATCCTTACACTACATCTAACTATTCTATCCTTTTTCTAGTATTCCTAATCACGGCGCACATCCATTTCAACATTCTTTTCTCAATTGTCTAGAATTCCTTTTCCTTTCATTTCTTCAACACCAGCATTCATTCTTATATAGTACAGCCGGCATTTTACCATGCCAAGAAACTCCTTTTCCAGATTTAATAGGATTCTCCTAGCAAGCAAAATGTCAGTTGAATGTCTCCATTCAACTGGAGTGCCTATAAGGTATGGCACTAAAGGCACTCTACATTCAACCATCTTGTAGCGACCGTATCTTACCACAGACGGAACTATGGATTGTTCCGTTCAAACCTCCTATAATTTATCAGATCAAAAAATAGGAATGGTAGGAAAACAAATCAATAGGAAATGCAAGAATAACTAAAAACATTTTATTTGGCACACTGATAAACATCTATATTGCGAACAATATCCGATTGTATTTAATTAATTGCCTCTTCTACGAGTATTTAACATAGGCTATCCATTTACAGTAACAATCGTATCACTAATTGTTTCCCATCTCGAAGCATATCTTAATTGGTTAAATTATCTAGATCTTAATTATAATTATTGGTTTTGTTTCCGCATGTCACAGTATTTTGAGAAGGCTGCTGTGAAGATTTTATTGTATGCACTTTCTTTTACTTTTTACTAGCAGAGATACCCGGCGTTGCCCGGGATAATTACACTTGTAGGTAAACAGAACAGTCCCAAAAATTAAATTATAACTCCCAATTGGGTAAATTATAACTCAATCAATACAACACAGAGCAATAAAAAAGGAATAACAGGAAAATACGAAAAATTCGAAAAAAAGGAATTCAAGGTGACATACCGGGACTTTATCTAAACTCTTCTTGACTTGCTTCACCACTGCGGAGCATCACCAGATATTTTAGACTCAAGTTTTTCTTGCCCTTGACGTAGAAGCTTTTATACCCTCTTGCTCTATTCGAAACTCCCGTTGTTCAGATGTTTCAAATGCCCGTTTAGCTTTTTCTCTCCCGTTCTTGCCATCTCTTGATAAATAGACCCAAGCCTCATTCAAAGTGATATGTTCTTCCATTTCTCCCCTGCCATATAGCGTTCATACTTTTTCTGCTATTGGTTCGCCTCCACTGTTTCAATGGGCCTTATGGCTGCATTCTAATTTCAAATCTTGACGAATAATACGGATTACCGATGCCACAGATGTTCTAATCTTGCTTTCATGGCCGTTGTGTTGGCGGATTTTCCATAAAGACTAGCCTCATCATTGTTTGAATGTTAGCCTAAGTACGGGAAGAATGCGGGTGCGCTTTTCGTTCAGCTGTACTGTACTGTTGATTTTTTGGATCCGTTTGTCTTCTGCGTTTGGTAACTTTTGTTATATCATTCTTGGAGATAATGAAATCTTTTCCCTTACGATGTTCTTTTATTCTGGGGTAAGTATTTTGTTTTTGAGGGTATTTTGGCAACAAACTTGAAAATGAAGAACGGAATTACATATTTAGAAATAAACCTCTGGGGCTGTGGTTACTTACAGTTGAAAGAACGGAATTATAAGTTCGATGATTACCAAACTCACATGTAAAATTTCACATGGCTCGTGCATTTCAAACCTGTCCTACGACTTTTTAACAATTGCTATCATAAACATAAAAGAACTCCGTATTGTTGTGTATATATCCTTACTAAATTTATACTCCACTGTACCAACACCTCCTAGAGAGAAGGCCTGCGGACCAAAGGTGTGTGCATTGTTACATCATCATCAAAATGATGAAAATAAACGTTAAATCAAGAGAACATTGCAGAAAATGCAATATTACAATATCCGAGGGCTGAAAATTCTGAGTTGCTTTTGTAAATAAAAACAGGTTAGGTTAGATTAGTGTTTTCTTGATCAGGTTAGATTCATTCCTTTCAGATGAACTCAAATTTTGTGCCATTTCTGAACATAATTTAATTGTCGAAGCGTCCAAAAGGTTAACGTTCTTTTTGATGATGTACCGTTTTCTCTATGTCCTATTATCTTCCAGCAATATTGAATTACGTAGAAAATAGTTTCAAGAAAAGATACAATTTTTGAATATATGTGAAATTCTCATGATCTCTTAGGTCATTGCTGAAGCGAACGAAAGATCCTGAGTCTGGGGCTTTCTGTAAATTTATTATATGATTTTGATAAACTGATTGTATGTGAAAAACTATGAGTGCTGTTCGAAAGTTTATGGGCTGACGGTGAGAATCGCTTCCGCAGAATAGGCGCAGCATTGCGAGTCCACAAACTTCAGGAACAGCTCTCCCTTATTGTTTCATCGTTCATCTGCAGGCATGTTGACTTATGCAATTTTTAGAGGAAACGCAGCAAATATTGTTTATCGATAAATCCAGGTTGTGTTGGGTACTCATGGTTCCCCCAACCGCAACCATGAGAATCAAAACCAGACTGTCAAAAAAACAAATCGATCTTCACTGCTAGGATACCACACTCCGGTTGATGGCGTTTTCGTGCCTTACATTATATTGTCTGGTTGGAAAAGGGTCAACATGACTCGTCGTTCTACATAAATACATTCAGCGTTTGCCAGCAAAGTCTTTGTTTGCATTAGGCAAAATGAAATTCCGTGTTAACAGCGGTGATATATGGTATTTGGCAAACAGATATGAGTTTGTAACCTAGAGCATGGACTTCCCCCCCACGTACCATCATGATGCTGACCGTAGATCTTGCCGGTGTTGGAGGTCCTCCAGTAGGTGCATTATTGAGGCCACTTTTGACGGACAAACCTGGATAAGACATATCGGTCTCTGTCAGTCGGACTGCCATGATATCATGCTTCCGCTGCTGTGTATGTCACTCACTGCATTGTTTAGGTATGTTCAGCTTAAATATTATTCAAGCCACATTTCTGACGGTATAGCCAGAACCACCAGCAAAAGAAGAGGCAAGTTATTCCGCTTTTCCACAAAGACTATAATGTCTTTATATTATACTTATTCTTATACTATGTTTATTCTCAGTCTGCAACATTTCAATATTTCTTATCAGATCGGACTTTTGGGACATCCTGTATTCTAAATGAACCAACGAAAGAAATTTGAAATATGTTCGGATGAGATACTTCCTTTTTGGGAGTTACGAGAAAAGAATGTCCTTTGATATAGTTTAACATTCTTTTTCTTTATTAGTAAGCTAAAATTGAGGGAATATCTCATTTGTGGTTGTAAGTCTAACAAATAAATTGGAAGTTTTTCTTCATCTCTATACAGGGTGATACAAAAAAGTATGGCCAAACTTTCAGGAAGCGTTCCTCACATGTAGCGGAAGAAAATATATTATATGGATTTGGGTCCGGAAACGCTTTATTTCCATATTAGAACTCATTTTCACTTGGATAGGTCACAGATAGATAGGTAGAGGTGGACCATTTCTTTGGCCTCCACGCTCTCCGGACCTAAACCCACTAGAGTTTTATTTGTGGGATCATTTCAAGGCTCTTGTGTATTAAACTCCGGTACAAGATATAGAGAGTTTTCGTGTCCGTTTGTGGAAGACTGCGAAGCAATACGCATTTCTTCAGGAATACATCAGCGCATCCGGGATTCAATGCGACGGCGGATTGATGTATTTATCCATGCTAACGGAGGGCATTTTGAACATTTCATGTAAGAAAGAATTTCATGTGGCGTGCTGGTATGTTGTGTGTGTTTCCCATGAGTAATGCAATTAATGAAGAGTTGTAGAAAATGAGTTCTAACATGAAAATAAAGCGTTTCCGGACCCTGTCCATATAACATATTTTCTTCCTCTACATGTGAGAAATGTTTCCTGAAAGCTTGGCTGCACCTTTTTGTTACATCCTGTATTTCTTCTTCGACTCTTAATAAACTATTCATAAAGTTTAATTTCTCCCATTTATTTGCTATACATTTTTTCTCCGTTGCTTGTTATTTTGATTGTCTATAAGATTGTGTAAAATGAATAAATATCTGTATATTTAAACACAAAATCTATGTATATACGAGTTATTATTTTAATCTGTATATTTGAGTATTAGTTAAAAACGAAGGTTATTTGTATATGGAATCTTAATTATTTAAAATTTAGAATATAAATAAAAATATCTATTTATCTGATGATGGTCTCTTTCATTCTTCATCAACTATAATCTGTTCTTCACGCCGTGGATAGTTATTAATTTCTCAGCGATTTTTCACATAATTTCTACTCTGAAAATCGACATGGTATTTCCTTCCCTTAACAGGGAGAATATGAACTTAATTTTTAGGAAAACTTTTAACTCTATCCGTGTAAATAAATAAGGTCCAGTTTTGTAAAAAAGAAAAAAAAGTCTGTTGGGAATACAAATTCCTTCAGTCACTCGCAGTTAGAAGAAACATGAAGAAATGAAACAAAGAAATCTGGGAATTCAAGCAACAACCTGAAGAATCAATGAACTATTAAACTTAAATGAACTTAAATTATAAAAAGAAACTCACAGAAAAGAAGACTTTAAAAAGGATTTTTTTCATCTATTATAGAAATTGTATGCTTTTTTTTGTTTTTGTTTTTATTTTACTTATTTTCCTCCACTTGAATCAAGATATCTTTTTCTACCTTGTAGGTAGCTTATGATTACATTAGAATCAGTAATTGAATCTCCATTCTTTTAAATTCTTCTTTAATTCCTTCTACATTAACTTCCTTCTTTCCTGATTATGTATTTACAATGTTTATATTTACAATGTTAAATAAATTATTTTCTCTTTTTTAATATTTAAAAATCAGCAACGAAAATTAAATTGATAAAATTGTTCAGAAAAGAATTTAAAGAAATTTCTAAATGTTTTTCCTTATAAGAAAAAAAAGGCGTCTCTGAACCTATTTATTTTGCTGGCCTTTTTCTTCTCTAACACAGATGACCTCCTCCGCTAAAGATAGCCAATTAATTTATCTATTAGCTAATTGTTGTTGTTTTTATTATTTGACAATCATCCAGCGCTCTTTATATCAAAAGAGGTCAATATTTTTTAAGACCCATTTATGAACTTTATTGTTCGTTTTTAACATCTTATTAAATACTAAAAACAAGTCCTCATATAATCATACATTTACAAAATTATTTTATAATACACCGGACAAAAATGATGTATTGCAAAACGTTTATAAGCAATGTATGCTGAGTGAGAACCTAATGACAAGAAAACAACATCTTTTTAGAACGATATTTGCGCTAGAATTTGTGAAAACCTTAAATGCAATCAGATGGGAAAATAAAAACGGATGTAAATACAATCAGGAAAAATACAAATTAAATATTTGACAAGCAAGTGGAAGGCGTTAGAAAACTGATTTAGAAAAAATATTATTTAGATGTTTACCTTCGCGAGTTTCTCTTCGGGTAGTGCAGCTGAGCCGAGGATGCTCATGAACTTGTATTGGCGACGGACCTGAGGGTCGGAGAAGTTTTTCCAGGCGAACGAAGTCGTATTCTTCCATGACTCAAGCTCGTATTTTGTGTGCTCCAATTTAGCTTGCAACTGTAATCATAAATGCAAGATTATTTTCTGATTTAAAGTACGAACAATTTTAATTAAGATTTGTTTTTCTTTACTAATGAATATAATTTTTCCTCATAAATGCAAAATTTCTTCAGAATGTAAACTGTCATCCACGTAATAGCAATCAGATTTCAAAGATTAAGAGTTTAATTTTCAAAAAAATTAAAACTCGTACTATCTCAATAAAAAACCAAAGAAATAAAAATTATCATTTATGTTTATTCGCGCGAATAATGAATACAAAATTTTGAACCGACTAAATGGCCTCTAAAAAGAAAGAAAATACGGAGGGTTGATTCAGATAAAATGAGACGACTTTAAACGCCGCGTATGACCTTGACGGAATGTGATTTGCATGACTC
>JAHWFO010013848.1:1673657-1907766 GCA_023313115.1 Rhysida immarginata
CGAAATAACCTCCTGAAAACATTTTTTTCCCCATTAAATGAATTATACTGCCTCGAAAACATCTCTTTACGCCGAATGTCCAAATGTCGATGAAATGCAGGCATTTCTCCGTCGGTTAAATTTCCGTTCGGTCATATGTCCGTCGGTGAAATGTCCGTCGGTTAAATGTCCGTTCGGCCAAATGTCCGTTCGATCGAATGTCCGTTCGGTCGAATGTCCGTTCGGTCGAATGTCCGTTCGGCCAAATGTCCGTTCGGTCGAATGTCCGTTCGGCCAAATGTCCGTCGGTCAAGTGTCCGTCGGTCAAATGTCCGTCGGCCAAATGACCGGGTACCATGTATGATAGTCTAAATTGGT
The DNA here is from genome assembly GCA_023313115.1 of Rhysida immarginata. Classification (NCBI taxonomy): domain Eukaryota; kingdom Metazoa; phylum Arthropoda; class Chilopoda; order Scolopendromorpha; family Scolopendridae; genus Rhysida; species Rhysida immarginata. The sequence goes on from JAHWFO010013848.1 coordinate 1,674,015, forward strand.
TCAAAGGTACATGGTGTAATGGTATCTTTATGGCCCATTAGAAACTTACAATGTTAACATAGGGCTGTTTTAAAATATAGTTCCGTGAATGGTTTAGTTTAACCTTTCGGTACTTGGTTATGTCATTCCTTAATGATTTATTTTTATATCAACAGGGCGCTATAAAATGAATTCTAACAAAATAAACAGCAAGAGGATAGTTTTCACTGAACCTCTCAAATCCTATAACAACACTTTCTACGTTCCTCGTTCATGGCATAAGACAGTAAGTTTTTTCTTTTAGGACTCTTTCATTTTAACTCTTTAATTATGTCATTTAACAAGAAATTAATTCCCCTGGGGACGGTATAGGAAAGTAGCGGAAGCCCTGAGTTCAAATACCACGTAGATCACTTGGTCCCAAAAGAACCAATCTTTACAACCTAAAGAACCAACCAAATAACCGAAACTTTGAAAAGGATCCTGAGTATAAAAACTTTAAAACGTTGCTCTAGACTCTAGAGAATTTTAAGTTACCAGCTAATATGTTGTCGGTATTTACATGGGAATGCGGTGATTGTTCCTTTTCTTCACCTCGTAAGAAAAAATTTTCATCTGGCTTACTACAATAAAAGTTATTCTATAATGAAGATTTAACGAAAAATTAATTAAGCGAAAAATTACAACATTCTTCTGTTCTCTTATTTTCTTTCTCCTTTGACTTAATTCTGCAAAGAAATCACTCTGAGAACGGGGATGGAGTGCTTTTTTAAGCGTATATTATTACACTAATTGAATTGGCATTGCTAATCCATTTGAACAAAGTGTAGAATTTTACTAATCCGCAGTCTAATAAATAATGTTTTTGCTCGGTACTCACAAGGGTCTGTTTGTTGTGCTCCGTCAGATTACTAACGTAGTCCCATTCCACGTTTTCTATCTCCCTCCGTTTCACAGGATCCTCTTGGTTGTACGTTTCGAGGAAGGCTTTGGCAGCAGCTTCGTCCGTGTTGTTCCCCTGGGGAAAACGCTCAGTCGCCGCGGCGTCCACTCGCACGACGGACGCCACGAGGAAGAGAAGTGACAACGCGAGCAGGGCGTTCATCGTCGGCAAATAGCACACAAAAACTCTGAAACAGCCGAGCCCTATTGTCGAATGAGGACGAGTTCTGCCTTTTGGCCGAGGGCATTTTCTTCCATCCAAACGGTGTCGTTTTTCCCACGTGACTCAAGTTCAAAGATTTGGTTCGTACGCGAAATCGCGTTGTTTATCAGGTTTAGCAGCAAATCTTCAGAAAGACTTAATTAGAAAATGATGTTTCGACCTAAATAGCAGTGATATTTATACACCAGAAGCTGGTTAAATTTTTATTGATAAACATTTATTTTTTTTCCGAAGATTTTTATCAGTCTTTATTTTTATTTCTGTAATATCCTCTTTTGACGTTAATATAATCTTACTGGAAATCCCCGCAATTAGGAAGCCACAAAAAGACTATATCTTTTTTATGTCATATATTAATTTTTTATAATTCATTATTTTTTATACCCTTGCTTATCTTTGCAATTTTCTAAGTTCTTTAAAAAAAAATCTTTATTTAAACTGACATTGCTTATTCTTTAAATTTTTATTTAGCATTTATAATCAAATGCATTTTCAATTATTTATTAAATATTTCTTTTTTTTTCTTTAAAGTGTATAAGAAAAATAAAATTTTGCATTCATAAAAGTTTTACATGTATGCTTATACGAAAATTTAAATTGTGTGTAGATATAAAGAGAACTTTGAAAATAAATATAGCTCAACGGGGAAGGGAAAAAGAACGTGAGAGAAAAAAAACATGTGGTCAGACGAGTCACACTGTTTTGTACTGATAGTCGGCAGAGAGCTTGGCGGGCTCATGAATCAATGGGTCTTCAGGTATCGTGATCCGGGGTATGTTTTACTGATATGGAAATGGAAATGTTTTTACTGATATTGCTAGATTATCTTGTGTACTTAAAGATTATCTACATTACGTTTCGTGGTAAATCAAGCGCATCTGCAATGTTACATCTCTATCCGAAGGGAAATGAACATTTCCTAGACATCAGTCACACTTCCTATCCGTATTACAGCAATTTCTAATATATTCTTTCCGCCTCTCCTCCCCCGTATCCAAATCCTATGGATACATTGGAAAAGTGATCTAATAGAGTCATCCACTTCTATCCAATCTGATCGCTTATCGACTTGAAGGCAGGTCTCCTGAATATTTGGTATTCTCTAGATGTAGATCTAGTTAAATATCTTGTGGAAGCCTTTCCCAGACGTCTTCGTGATGTAATTCTGGCTAAAGGAGGCCCAAGACAATATTAATTAAAGAAGTTTCTAATACAGTGGCTGATATATGCAGATTTCCTTGATGTTGGTGATGACAAAAAATGGTGTATACCGTATTTATGAAATTAATAAATTCAATATTTAAGTAGAAGAAATTCATACTGTATATATCATCATCATCTTATTCAACGCTTATCAATCTATTGCTGGATGTAGGATTCTTCTAAACATATTCAATGTGCTCTGTCTTGGGCTTTGGTTTACCATTGACGCCTACCAGTTTTATGATATCGTCGCTCCGTCCTGGTCTTCTAACATTTCGTGGGTAAATTGTAAATCTATATTAATAAAGATCAACGTATGTCTGTTTGTCTCTGTGTATATATTCGCAATAATATCTGCAACCGCAAAACCAGCGAACGTCAAACTTTGCAAGACGCTTTTGCATAATCCAGGAAAAATTTTTCACTACTTCGCCATGGATTTTCGCGGGTTGCACGGGTTTATGAGTGACAAGCCACCCATTTTTCATGCAACAAAATATATTTAAACTTATAAATTCCAATTTAAATATAAGCGTACACAGGTGTATCTAAACTCCTGTCACAACTTCTATTCTTTGCAGAGGCTGTAGAAAAAAATACAGATGTGTTGATTCCTGGCAATCCATTTCCTTTCAAACGAACCTAGTTTGCTATGAAAGTCATCAAATCTAAAGGACAATCATTAAAAGCAGCGGGAGTCAATTTGGAATTCGTGCTTTTCACATGAACAACTGTCGCGTTGGACCTTCAGAACACCTTTTCATCTATGCTCCTGGTGGATAAACAAACCAGTTGAGAGTGCCTGGTACTTATCGTCAGAACGATGTTAAAAGAGTAAGCCAGTTAAGAATATCATTACGGCAACTAAGTGCTATTTGTGAAATCAGTCGTTGCTAATTTTTTTTCGAATTTTTTGATTTCGACTTTTAATTCAGATAGAGCATCTAAAAATCATTAAAAGTTATAACATGCACACATGTCCTATTTATTAGGGAACTTGGCCAAAATTTTGAGCTCGGTCAAAATTTTAAGTCTATGATATTATTTACGTTGGTCAATCAAATGCCTATTTGGGTGACGAAATGAATTTCCGGATTATCTGATGCAAAATCCGGTGTAAATGTCATTTCATTGACCTGAATAGGCATTAGATGGACTAGTGTGATATACTATTTGATTGACCAACATATACAGGGTGTTCAAAAAGCCTGGTAACAACACCACATTTGTCTAAAAACAATTTTTAATCACACCCTTCCCCTTGAAAGATTTTGAGAAAATGGGCAAGAAAAAGTCACTCAAGGTCAATCACCTAATGAGCCTTCCCAACGGTGTGCTTCACTGCAATTCAAATGTGTTAGAAACCTCAGCCAACCTGCCAGTCCAACCTGACCTTGAGTGACCCTTTCTCGCCCATTTACTCAAAATCTTTCAAGGGGAAGGGTGTGATTAAAAATTATTTTTAGATTAATGTGGTGTTGCTCTACAGGGTAGCAATCAGAAATTTTTCGAGTTAGCAAATGGATGACCTTAAATTTGAGAATCAAAGTCAAATTTGAATGCGGCAATAAATTCCCACCCCCTATTACCTATAAACCACATTCATCAGATCTTGCCTACCTGGCAGCTTAGAGATATTTGCCATGTTACCAGACTTTTTGGACACCCTGTATAATATCACTTTTTGACCAAATGCAAAGAGTCTTCGAAGATAACACAAGATAACACTTATCAATGAACACTTATCCCCATATAAAAGTTATCTTTTTAAGAAGGCTAGAGAAATGAAAGGGTCCAAGGGATTTAAGTATTTATGGACTGCAGAATGTAAAATTCTGATGAGAAAAGATAGCAATTCAAGACCAATTATTATTATGTGTGAAAATGACCTGAATATTCTATAACATAAATCCTATGACTAATTTATCACTTTTTTATCAAAATGTAAGAGGCCTTAAAACCAAACTGATTAATTTCTCTTCATCTGTTCGTGCAAATTCATACGACTTCATTTTACTCAGTGAAACATGGCTAAATAATCATATCAATAATGGAGAACTATTTGAAGATAGATATCATATTGAAAGAAATAATAGAGATTTATTATTGAATAAGACGGATGGAGGTGGTATTTTAATTGCAATCAAAGAAAGCATTAACTATTCTAGAACTGATTTTAATCCTGGTGTCTGTCTCACTGACTCCGTGTTTCTATTGATCAACCTAGGACCAACAAAATTTTTACTAGGTGTATTTTATATACCTCCCTATATCTCTCATTCGGATTTTAAATTCTTTTTAGATAATGCTTCTTCTTTTGCCTTATCTCTCTGTGATAACTTTTTAATTGCAGGAGACTTTAATGTCCCCAACTATTCCGATAGTACTATCCCTCTCTGTTCGAATGCAAACTCTAAACTCAAATACCTAAATAATTTCATGAATACTTTAAACTGTAAACAAATTAATACAATTACGAATAAGCATGGTAATATTCTCGATTTAGTTTTTATAAATTTTACAGAATTCTCTTGCCTTAAAGAAGATGGTTTAGTAACTGAAGAAGATTATCATCCATCATTAAATATTCTAGGCAAAGTAACTAGTACATCTCAAAAATACATCAACTTAACCCCCCATCTCCTGTATAGTAAAACTAATTTTCTGGCTCTCTATGATAATTTTTCTCTCTAGTTGATTGGTCTTCTTTAAATAATTATATTTGTGTTAACAAAATGGTATCTAAATTCTATGATATTGTATATTATATTATTTCTTTTTGCGTACCTACCTATCCAAAAAAGAGAATCAGGAAATTTCCTGTATGGTTCAGTAGTGAAACAATAAATATACTTAAATCAAAACATAAAGCTAGACTAAAAATGAAAAAAATTAACTTCAGTTACTGAAAAAGAAAAATTTCGTTTACTAAGATCCAAAGCCAAAAGACTAATTAAACGAGACTTTAAGAAGTATATGCATAATGCTCAACTTCAAATTAGATATAATCTCAAAGAATTCTGGAATATAATTAATAAATTAAAAAATTCCGATGTGAAATATTTCAATAACATCATGTTTTATAATGACATGACCCTAGATAATTTAAATGATATTGCTACTGCCTTTGCATTAAACTTTAAATCAGTTTTCAATGACTCTTCTATTAGCAATAAACAATTTGAAGATGTTGTTCCTGGGATATATCAGAGCACTACTAAAGTAGACAGTACTACTGAAATATTTTCCCAATCAGAAATCATCGATGTTATTAAAAAAAGTTAGAAATACAAAATATCATGTGGACTTGACAACATCCCATCATATATTTATAAAGCTTGTAGTCAGTTTTTTCATATCTTTTTTCTAATCTTCAATCTTTCCTTTCAATCGGGCATCTTCCCTAATGTATGGAAACAAAGCAAAGTAGTTCCTATATTCAAAAAGAAAGGTGATAGAAAAGATATAAAAAATTATCGTCCTATCTCCATTCTTGAGTTTTCCTGCAAAAGTTTTTTGAATATTTAGTCTATCAGGAAATTTATACTTTTTTATCTCCTTGTTTCTCTTCTTGTCAATATGGCTTTATTAAAGGTCGATCAACTGTCTCAAACCTCCTAGACTATGTACACTTTATTGGAGATGGTATAAGTGAAAACAAACAAGTTGGTGTAATTTATATCGATCTTGAAAAAGCCTTTGATAAAGTTGATCACTTTTTACTCATAAAGAAATTGATCAATTATGATTTACAACCTCATTATATCAAATGTATTTTCTCATATTTAACCAACAGAATCAACTACGTGAATATTTATAATATCTATTCGTCGAGTTTTATCTCCTCCTCAGGTGTTCCTCAAGGATCAATACTAGGACCTCTACTTTTTATTACATTTATCAATGATGTCCCAGAATCAGTAAAATATTCTCAATTATTCCTTTTTGCAGATGATATTAAAATAGGCAAAATTATTAGTACTTCTATTGGCTCTCAAGAATTACAACTTGATCTTCAATCGATTGAATCATGGTGTAGCGATAATAGAATGTCAGTTAATGATAAATGTCACTATATTACTTATTCGCTTAAAAAAACTGTTCATACTTATGATTATATTTTAAACAACACGCTTCTACAACGAAAATCAAATACTAAAGATCTAGGAGTCATATTCAACTTAAAACTATCTTTCAATGACCATATTAATTTTATTGTTACTAAAGCTTACCAAACTCCATATTTTATCATTAGAAATTCTCTAAGCTTTAGTAATATTAACTTTTCAGTGTGTCTTTTTAATGTTTTGGTCAGACCAATATTAAAATATGCCTCCATCATTTGGTCTCCGTCTCATGTTACATTGCAATTAGATTTAGAAAAAGTACAAACAAATTTTTTGCGTAACCTTTTCAAATTATTTCATCCTACATTTTTAAATAATAATAATAATAATAATAATAATAATAATAATAATAATAATAATAATATGTATATAACTAATACTTATCTTCTAAAATATTTTACATGTGACAAATTATCTAAAAGAAGGCTTATATTTGATGTTTGCTATTTAAGTATAGGGAGTGCAAGTGTGACGTCAGTCCTTGGAATTCTTCAGTCACGTGACTCGATTTGGTTCCAAACAAGTCTTCTCGCTTCGGGATTTAACATGGTTCCAACGTAGGGATGGAATAAAATCGTTTTGTATAAGCCCAGTATTTATAACACATTTAAGATGTGAAATTGTTTAGTTCCTCACTGCTCAAGAAGGAGACAAAACAGCGATTTAGACATCTATCGTTTTCCCAAAGAAAGAAAGATCCGCGAACGATGGCATTCTTTTGTTAGGTGATTAAAAATGATTAAAAAGCGTTCTAATATTAATGTATAAATTATATAATGGTATTAAATGTCTTAATAATAATATAAATTACACAAATAAACATAATAATTTAAGAGATGTCATGTTTACTGGCCGCCCGTTTCAACGTTACTAGTACGTATATTGCGTGGTTCCAATGTTTGGAACCAGCGATCCCATTTCCTAGGCTCTCGGCCCGTTCATCGCGCAAATGACGTCAGCTGTGACGTAGTCACTTGCACTCCCTATAGATGGCAGCGCTTACGCTTTATGAATCTGAGGCTATGACACTATGGTCGAAATGAGGAGAAAATCTCGGCAATGTTAAGAATACTGTATAAGAACATGCATGTAAATTGTTCAGTTCCACAATGTTCGAACAACAATGTTAAAAACAAAAATCTCAAGTTTCATGGACTAGCTACAGATCGAAAAATTCAGTGAGGTTAAATGAGATATCGTAGCCTAGCCCAATATTTAGCATCGTCACTTTCGTAAATCGTAATTCATTATAAAATTTGCTCACTGTTAGTCAATACTTGTTTATTTCCGTCAGTTTTCGCTCCTATTAACTGAAGTTTTTCTTTCAAGTCTTTAATTTTCATCTTCACTAAACTTTTGTAAATAAACTACATAAACCGTAGCGGATGCCATCTGTCGGAGAGATTTGGCATTTAAATCAACCTATTTAAGCTTTATCATAATATCATTTACTCTTCTAAATTTCTTAATTATCTCCAATTACGCGTACCTAAGCTCAATTCCCGAAACAATGAAATTTTTTATTTACCTTTAGTAAAGAAAACAATTGTTAATAATTTACCCTTCTATAAAATGTTTAAATTATGTAATATTATATCCAATCTGATTGATATCAATGCAATGAATTATAACCATTTCAAAAAAATTGTTATAGAAAATATTTCACTCATTCTGCAATTCTTAATTATTTTTCTTTGATTACAATTTTTTTTTCATATTAATATTAGAGAGTTTGCGCACATTCGTAACAAAAATACGAAACGAATCTTAAAATAAAAATAAAAAATACTTTCGTATTTTAACGATTCGTAAATACGAATTCACTTTGCGCCATGTAATCCCGAATCCCCCCTCCATGAAAATACGAATGTACAGAAAACGTAAAAACCTGAAATTCATCGCGTTTAATGTGGTTCACCTTTTCGCGAAACCTAGACTATAGAGAAAGGAGAACAAGCAATGGCAGTCAGTGTAACAGGTATGTTTGTTTACATACAAAAACGAGATTATTTAACTAATCAATCGAGATAACGGTCTGTTATCAACTTGTTAGGTATGCAAGTATGGAAGAAAGCCTACTTTTCAAACTTGATTACCCTAGAAGAATACGTTTTGGCTCGTTCGTTTGTAATAGAAAGGCCCTGGTACGTCGGTTTAGATGCTTGCAGCGACCAGTTTTCAATCGAGTTTTTTAGATTTACGCCTTCTGAGCTCTATGAGTTGGCTGAAGCGTTAAGAATTCCACATTATATACGACTACCAAATCGCATGCGTGTAAGCGGTGTTGAAAGTCTTTGCGTCTTGTTGGCTCGGTTGTCAACACCAGCCAAACTAGCCACGCTTTCGCATATCTTTCATCGACACAAGTCCTCATTGTCAAGAATTTTTAATCGCATGGTACAAATAATCTACGGACAATGGGGACATGTGCTTAACGAAATTAAGCCACCATGGCTTACATTTGTAACATTGGAGGAGTACAGTGAGGTGAGCTGAAATATTTAACAATTTTAAACCATTATTTCATTTGTTAAGCTTTGTACTTTGTTTGCTTTAGTTGGTTACGGATGCTGGATCACCTGTTCCACATATAGTTGGATTCATTGATTGCACAGCCATCATAATATGTCGTCCTCGACGTAACCAGCGAAATTATTACTCAGGTCACCACCGATCACATGTTATTAAATATCAATCCATTACTCTACCAAATGGTATCATTTTGCGACTTGATGGTGCGTTCATAGGTCGTGTCCATGATGCAAAAATGTTGGCATTAAGGTAATTAATAAAAAGGACTTATCAAGGTTAATTTCTATACTGTAATGATAGCAGGGTTTGATATTTTTTTAGCAAGCTCATCAATGACATGAAGCAAAAATGGAAAACCCGAGATAGAGTACAATTTCGCATATATGGCGATAAAGGATACGCCCACACGCCGTATATTTGCTCACCGTTTCGAGGCACTGTCTAATAGGCTCAAGAAAATTTTAATTATATCATGTCACGACATCGTATTCATGCCGAGTATGGATTTGGAAGGGTCCTGAATCTTTTTCCATTTCTGGATTTCAAAAAAAAAAAAAACATACTATTATCACCAGTTAATAAAGCTTACCGTGTAGGCACTGTGTTAGCAAATTGTCATTGCATAATTGCAGGCCATACACAAACATCTCTAATGTATAACTGCTCCTTGCCAGAACTGTCAACATATCTTTGGGAAAATGAATAAAATAAAACACAAGTAATCATTTTTGTACTTCTTTTAATCATTTTTTATTAATCAATGAAGTGAACATCTCCATCATGGAAGACTGAAATGCTAAAGAACGTTCGTGTGTCTCCTGACTAGTTTTCATTAGTTCCATCATGAATTTACGGTTTTCGTCGTCTCGCTTCAGCACATCCTCCATAAATGACATTCGCCTGTTTTCCAGGTCATACTGACGTTTTCTATCTTCCTTATCCAGTTCAATTCTTGCCATGGCTGCAGTGTGTTCCAGTTGGACTTTCAGTGAATATGCATTGTCTGCTGCATCTGACTGCCGTCTTCTTTTCGGGGCTTGAGTAATTGTACTATGCGGACTGTTTAAACCAACTTGTTGATTATGTTCAGTATCAATCTCAACGCAAAGGGTTTCAGCAATATTATCTCGCTCTTCAATAGCAAGCGTTCTTTCTTGAGGAGTGACTAATGCTCTGCGATCTTCTTCTCTCTCGGCATTGGTTCGTGAAATTATTGTGGATGCATTTTGCATTTCAAGGACATCCTTTATTAGTTGAGCACGGGTGTCCCATTCTTCTTCTGTACCAGTTCTGCAAAGGTATTTTGTTATTGTCAATGTAAATTAAAAGTGGTCCAAAAAAAAACATACAAATTTATGCTCTCCAAATTTTGAGCTTCAAATAAAGCAAGCAGTCGTCCCACTCTATCTTTTATTCGTCTGATCGTGCTTGGACAACCTTGGGCTGACAGCGAAGATGCTATAGTCTCCCAAGCACTTGGACATTCAAATGGGTTCAAACTCAACATTGTTGTCAGCAGGGTGACATCAGTTTTCACTGTAAAGTACGACCGCTTGTCCTTCGACAGACTGCTCTGATTGACATCATTTGCTTTCGGTTTACCTTTACTACCCCGTGGACGGCCACGAGGGCGTTTAGTCTATAAACGAAAAGCAAAAGGCATATAAAGTCTGCTACCAACTAAATAAAAAATGAAATTCATGCATCACACAACTCACCCGTTGTTGTGAAATGCTGGCAGCAAGATTCTGCGTATATTGTAGTTGAGATTGAACGCTTTCTGACAGAATATTGTCATGCTAAAATATCAATAAATTAGGTAAATTATCACCTAATTTAAATTATCACCTATAAGTACATCTCGACAGTCTAATATAAATATTAAATTTGGCTGTATCAGTTATTGGTACTACAAATAGTATTGGGACCAGTAAAAAAAATAAATTCATGATCTTCAAAAAAACTCATTTGCGATAATTTTGGAAAAAAGTCTTAGAATGTTGAGATTTACTTATAGAACATGAAGTTTTATGTGGATTTCAGACTGTGCAATAGTAAAAAAAATCGCTTTTAAATAGCCATATTAAAGCTGCCACCAAAATGATTTACATACCTCAGACGCGTCGAACGACAGCTCATTTAAACTTTGCTTAAAACCTTCCATTTTTCAGGTAAATGCCTAGTGCAACAGGAATAATTATATACGAACAATGCGCTTAACAATGTATTTAGTCAGAAACCTCATGGTATTTCGGGTCGCACACACTAAGTGCTTATGTTTACCAGTTCTGCGCATGTGTAGAAGATTCGTAATTTGTTTTGGTCACGCACGAATCCATTTACGACAGTTTAATAAACATTCGTAATGAATCTTATTTACGAATCTGAAAAATACGAAAGTTAAAAAAATGATTCGTATTTAAAAATAGATTCGTGTACGAATCTATTTTTTTACGAATGTGCGCAAACTCTCTATTTTCATTTTTTTTATTATCTATAAATTTATTATACTTTACTTTCTTTCTTTCAAAGTAATTGTTCAGCTGTAAGCTGTTACTGGGCACTCACCCTGTTGCTTACAATTTTAAGTAAATAAATAAAAAAAAAATAAAATAACACAGCATATTAGCTTTTTAAGGGTATATCGTTAATACATTCACCATTTTGCATTTTCAATAATTAAACTCAATACAAAAAAGCCTTAATTTAATTATTACCCATATTAACTAACCCGAGCTATAACCCATAAATTACTTTAAATGGGTGGACAGGGTGTTTAGCGGGTTTTAATGACTTGCAGCGGATTGCGCAGATTTTATGAGTGAAAAACCACACATTTTTCATTCAATGAGTTTTTCCTAGGAATAACCGTGGAGAAGTCATCGGTGATCTGTGGAGAATGAAACTCCGTACAGGTAATCAAATTTGGCAAATGAAAGTCAAATTTAGTTATTGTAAAATTTACCCTAAACATTCTGTGTATATTCACCCAGCCCGAGCGAAGCCGGGTACTTATTTTAATATATCACATTGTAAATATTTAGAAATTAAGAGTCAAAATTTTACACAAACGTTATCTCAAATTATGTTTTTTCTAATGAAATTTAAAAAAAAGATTTTTTTTCTTTTGTTATTTTTGACAGATACTTATATTTCTAGTTCTAATAATATTTAATTTCTATTTAAATACAAGGAGATACGGAGTGGCAATTGTTTTCTGGCACGACTGCATTGTTGTTTTGTGAACAAGACGATAGAAGAAGAGCTCGAATCCAGTAACAATTGATAACTATTAATTAACGATTAAAACTCTATTGAGAACCATCACTAAAGCAAATAGCCACAGTAAACAAGATGCATTAAGACTTACAAGGTAGGAATGTTCAGATTTTATTAATCCTTTTACGACATTTATGGGAGGGGTAAACGAAAGTCTTATATGGGCTCTTCGATTAAGGTAGGTAAGAAGTCATAAAAACAGATCATGGCATAGTTACTTTTTAATTCGCGCATTTATAGCAACATGATTTTTTTTAAATGCTGTTCACATAATACGAGGACAGATTCTTTAATTTAAAAATTATTAAGAAAATGTTTTAATATAATAAATTAAGCATGCCTAGAAATACACATAATGCCATTTAGCGATCTTTATTCGTAATGGACAGCATGTCCCTCAAAAATGATTAAAGTTGATTTTAATTTAAAAAAAGCTTAATTAGAAACTGATGTTCCGACCTAAATAGCAGTGATATTTAGAAACCAGAAAGCGATAAAATTTTTATTGCTTAACATTTATTTCTTTCCGAAGATTTTGCCAGTCTGTACTTTTATTCCTGTAATATGCTCTTATGACGTTAAGATACTGGCAATTCCCGCAAAGAAGCTAATTCTTTATTCTCTTATGTCCTTTCTTATTTTTGCAAATTCTTTATTTATTTAAAAAGTTGTTTATTTTTTTATTTTATTTGACGTTTACAAGTAGATACATTTTTAATTTTTTTTATTAATTTTTTTTATGATTTTTCTTTAAATCGTATAAGAAAAATAAAATCTTGCATTCATGAAGATTGTATATGTATGAATTTCTGATACTTTGAATAATTCAATTATTGACTGAATAAAATGGACATTTAAAATAGCAAACCTAAGGTAAGACAAACGTGTTGAAGTAAATAATACAGGAAAATAATGAGGAAATCTATAGATGAACACTATAGAGAACAGAGCAAAACATTAAAAAAGTACGGAAATTGCAACTGGAAAAGTACGTAAATAAAATAATAAAGATTCGCAACTGGAAAATCGTCAGAAATGTGGTGTTCTTAAGCTACTGCCACGACACGTCGAGGAAAGGAAGAGAATCTGTCGGAGGTTCTATGAGGGTTACCTCGCAGCAGAACGATGGAAGTACATTACGTTGCCAGTTTCGATGAAGCCTACGTCTACCGAAACGCGCATGATCTCATGTGCTGGCGCGTTGTCGTGCAGAAGTCTGGCCCCTTTGGAAACTTTGCCTCCCGGCTTTGACTTGATGGCCTCCTGTAACTTCCGCAGGAGGTCCCGATAGTATGCTCATGTAATTGTTTTTTTACTCTGCCCTTTCCTTCGCAATTTGTGGCCCGTCACAGATGACGGGCGTCCGCTCCGAGGTTCGTCTTCCACGCTTGTCTTGCCGCACTGGAAACGTCGACGCCACATGGCGACTGTCTCGTACGATGGGATATTGTCTCCATAAGCGTCCACTAACTCCTCATGGGTTTGTTTGGCGTTGTTCTCCTCCAAATGCAGGAACCTTATCACGCCTCGCACCACCAATTTTCTGACAGGCTGCGCCATGTTGCTTTCGACGCTCTGGCGGCGTTTAGCGCTACTGCACCAAATGCCGCTTTGTATCCTCCAGCACTCGGGGGATATCGCTTCCTAGTGGCGCATACATTTTCAAAAGCGATCGTTCTTTCATGTTGATTGTAATGACTTTATGATCGCTCCTCGTACTAACTAAACAAACGGCAAAAATTCAAGGGGTGATCCTTTGGATTACTTTAAGAATCTTTTGTCTTTTGATGATTTTCGGAATGCCGCTTTGTGTCAAAGATATAGCGCGATAAAGATTGTTCGACAAAAATCTTTTATTACTTGATATTACGTGTAAAGCTTCTTAATCTACAATAACTGCTGAAAATGACTACCATCAGCTAGGATGCATGAATCCAATCTTCTCATTGACTGCCGAACTCCATCAAAAACACTCATGATGGTTTCTTATTGCATTACACGCATCAACTATCCGGATTTCTCAAATCGTCTACATTTTCTACTTGACTAGCGTAAACTAACGACTTCAGAAGGCCGCATAGAAAAATTCCAAGGGATTTAATTCGAATAGGCCATAAGTGAGCGGTCTTGATATACTGCATTTAAAAACTAACGAGCAAACACACTAAAATGCGCTGATGCACCATCGTGCATAAACCACGTTACATTTCTTGTTGTCAGTAATATATCCTCTAGAAAAACAGGTACTAGTGTTCCAAAAAATTTCGACACACCTCACCGGTAAATCTTCCTGTTAGAAAAACCGGTCCAATTAGCTAATCACTCAGAATTCCAATATGTATGAAATCCACGGGTTAACTCATAGCGTTTTCAATATGTGCACTAACCTGGTGTCTGTGCAGCCGTTTTTAGTAAAAGATCCTTAAAATAACCGAAAGAATCGCCTATTGAATTTTTGCCGTATGTTTAGTAAACACCCTGTATAAGTTACACGTTACTGTAGAAGAATAAGAGAGTTGCAATTCCCAAATTTCTGAGTAAGGATATTTCTAGAGAAAATCGAGGCAGTGTTTTTATATCAGAATAATAATAAATATACTGTATTGCTCAATACATTAAATGCTTACCCTCGCTAGAGTAAAATTATTATTTAAAGAATTTAACGGGGGTCATGTCTTTCAATAGTAATTGTTTTGGCTATAGTTTACATTGGATTTGCAAAATTATTTTTAATCTTTGAAAGTTTAGAAATCAGTTATTTATTCTGATAATTTGATGTTAATCAGAATCCTGGATGAAAGTTTTTCAAATCCTGGATGAAAAGATCAAGGATTTGACACTACCTTTAAAAATTATAAAAATAAAAAATTAAAAAAATTAAGCTGGAAGCAATTTTATTAAGAGGAACTCGTTTTTTGTTCGAGAAGTTACATTTGAAGCTTGATGAAAGATTTAATTAACCCCTTTCAGAGAACAAAGTTCTTGCTTTTCAAAGTTATCTCAGAAACTCTATCTTGTGGAAATGCATGATACATCAAAGAAAAAAAATGAAGTTTTATTGAATTACAGAAACATTTTTTTAAAATACTTAAAATGGCGTAATACTTTCACTCTACGAAGAAAAACCTACAAATTTAAACGAAGGTTTTGCATGCAAAATATATCCTTAAAATTTCATATAAAAATGATTATTTAGCAACTTTATATACGTTCCAGTAAACATCGTTTTAGTGTATTTTTTCGTTGTCTCTTTCCGTAAATTATTTATCCTTCTTTTTTATCTGTTGGCAAATAGCTCCCGGATTTAATTTTGTTATCGCCTACAGAACGGTTTTGCTTAACTTGTTCAAGACCTCGCATTGTTTCAACTTCATTTTCTGCAGTCTTTTGGTTAAGCGGTTTAATTTTTGTGCTTTAAATTCGGTTGTATGTCTGTTATTGTCTAATTCAATTGCGTGTACTTTTAATTAATAAGTCGTTAATAATTATTGTATGCACGTTTTTTTTAATTAATTAATGAACAATTGATTGATTAATTTACAGTATTTTAGAAAGCTTTGTTATATACAAGATATTAATTCGAACTCTTTTTATTCATAAAACAGAGAAACAGTATAGCATTATCTTTATAACTGTATTTGTAATGTAATCGCTCTACTCAAATCAGTTTCTTAAAGGACGACAACTCGCACATATAGAGTTTTATTTAAATTGGAAGACTGACATGTAAATAATAAATAAAAATTAATTAACATAAATAAACAATTCAGTTATGAATTCTAAATATTTAAAAATAATGAAAATAAGGAAGATCAAGGTCACCAGCGGCCATTCATTCTGCTTTAAGGATGTGGCATCAAGGGGAAAACCTTTCTTTCTACGCTGTAGCAGGGACATTCAAGCAGATGATTGAATGACTCTTGCTGTACCAACGAATCTATCATAGGAGGCGTTGGTTGTACTAAACATAAACATTATTCACGGTGCTGCTTTTGGAAGATTAATGTAAGAGAGGTTAATGCAACGCTTCGGAAGCAGATGTTAATAATTTTATTTTTTTTATTTTATTTATTTATTTTATTTATTTTTTTTTCATACTTACTCTCATGTCAATAACCACCACCAAATATGAAGCCTTTATTTGTAAAATTATATAGTCATATGAAAACGCCTCTAATAATAATAGGGTATATTCAAGACAAAAAATTTCAATAACTGTCCTTTTTAATTTTCAATTTTTTTACCATCAGAAAGAGCACTTATTCCACTTTCAGAATCATATCTGCTCGTCTGGAAGCACCCAATAAGGGATTAAAAATGTCTTTGAGTATGAGAATTTTTTTTGAAGCAAAGTATCTTTTAGGCCATTGTAAATGACTGTTAATTGTTTTGATGACGAGAGCAAAACCATCTTTGGATAAGAGTACTGTATGCTATATATTGATGTTGCATTAGGAGCTGGAAGAATTGAGATAATGTGCTGTTCAGAAAACCAGCATTTATCTTGCCTTATAAGCCAGTGAGATGAGGTTGCTGGCGCTTCAGGGTGTATGAAATTAACAAGCAATTGACCAACAACAGTAACATTATAAAATACTTTATACCCAAAATGTAAGGCTTGCAACTATGTAAATCTGTGAAATTAAATACCAAATTTAATCCTATAACTTTTTTAGTTATGCAATAAGTGCTAAAACCATAATCGTAAAGTAAACAAAATCTTAAGTTACTTTATTGCATCACCGATATCTTAATGTTCAAAGACAATTTTCACCCCTTATACTCATGAGTGCTCCCAGATGAGCAAATATGCATATGAAAGTAGATGATGTGCTCGTTCAAATGGTATAAAAACTTAAATATTAAAAGGTCGATTTGCTCTGAAGATAACCTATTTTTAAAATGCTTATTAATAGAGACATATTCATAAGACCATAACCTTGCAAATACAGTTTAGGAATGTTCATGTTTGGTGGCATTATTAACAGGCATGAAGAGAGTAAGTATGTAAAGTTGTGAGCAATAAAATCAATTTGCCTTTATGATACATCCTTCTAAATTATGACCAAAATTTCTCGCGAACGCGAAGCGACAATTTATTTGGCCATGTTTGAGCTTTACCTGTACAAAATAAATCTTAATGGGAATCTCCAAACTGCAATATTTGAATTCTACATAAAAAGTTGTTCGTATAATTTCTTGCCAACAGTTGCAATAATTATGGAATGACATCTTATGAAACATCCCTTTTTTGTCGTTTAGTGTCGGCCATTGTGAAAGTGACCCCTCTTAGAGGGACCCTAGCTCAACAGCTATATAAAATATAGCTTTAATATTTTGTACAACTTCATTTGAAGACCTAAAAATCATATATACAAAATTTGAAAGAATTTGAAGAAATTAAGGTGGGGACGATTTTCTTGACATGGAGTGACCCAAAAGTAACTTTGATTATACTTGATTCCTGGTAATAAAATCATTTTGCTTTTCATACTTGTCTTTATTTTATGATTCATCAGAAGTTGAAAAAATAGCCCTCGAGCACGACATTCTGAATAATTCAATATTTATATCTTGCATTCATACTCAATATATAAAATTTCTTATGAAGGGGAAAAAAAAGAAAGATACACAAGTGTAAATTTGTTTAAACACATTTTAACTTTTCAGAATTTTTGTTTTGAATTGGTATAATACATTGTGAAAATATAATTGCATTGACAATTAATAATTTAACAATCAACTTTAAAATCTTAATTAAACAAAATCACAAAATAATGGATTGACGTCAGCAGCCTCTAGGATTTTACAAACATACAAAAGATCTTTCTGTCGCAGCAAATCTATTGACCTTCCTTACTTTAATCATTCTTTCAAGTGCAATTGAAATTGCAATGTTCCCTTTCCACTTATTTTCTCGATTGTAAAACTAAATTCCAAGAGCTAATTGTATGATTGTCATTTATTTATTGACGTTTTTAATTGATTATAGATTAATTACTTAGGCCTTTGTTCTTTAGCCGATATTAATTTAATCTTGATTACATAATACAAGGAAATAAAAAAGCTGTAATGGTAGGAAGGCTTTTCAGTTCGAGCTGAAATCGATGGGAAATGTTATTTTGAGTGCAGCGTTTCAAGGGATCCTTCAAAATATTGTTTTGTATTTAGTTGCATTCGAAAATCGTAAATCTTTATTTAAAAAATTATGAAATTAAATTATAATTTAAAGCCAAGATTATTTGAAAAATTTCAATAAATCCATGTTTCAAGCAGATTATTTAAGCAAGCTTTCTAAGCACAATGTTTAAGATTTTAAGAATGTCACTAGGAACAATTTTCTCTATCATCCTCCATATGGTTAATCACCCTTCAAAATAATTGCCAATATCATACACGACTGAGAATATCTTTCCGTTTTTCCTCGACAATTGAGAAGAAGCGTGTCATCAATATTTACTCTCCATATATTTCTTTTAACACGGTTCAAGAAAACATGCCTAAATCCAAAGGGGACATCGATTTATAAAACAATCGATTTAGAATGTAATTTCATCTTATGAAATATGATTTCTAGACAAAGAAGTAGAATGCAGAAAACCGAGAAAACCAGCGTCTATAAACATGTAG
Organism: Rhysida immarginata; assembly: GCA_023313115.1. Classification (NCBI taxonomy): domain Eukaryota; kingdom Metazoa; phylum Arthropoda; class Chilopoda; order Scolopendromorpha; family Scolopendridae; genus Rhysida; species Rhysida immarginata. The sequence continues at coordinate 1,692,930 of JAHWFO010013848.1, forward strand.
GTTGAAACCAAAAGTGACCGTAAGTGCACACATCACATGACTCGATTAGTTGCGGTCAGTATTATTTAACAGACCCTAGGTGGTATGGTAAATTGGTCAATGGTTTAAGTGCATTCTTGCAATAATTAATAAGTGTAACTTTTACAAAAGTGTTGGAATTGCCTAGCAATTTTTATTGTTGATGGCTTTTTTATCCAATATGTTGGTTGGTATGCCCATTAAACTGGACACACACAAAAACAGGATCATATACTGTTGCCTTCCTAGAATAGGAACATCATGAATATCTTTTGGAATTTCCGGACCTTAATAAGAGCTTCTAAACAACATAAGCTTCTGATCTTACATGCAACCAGTGATGGTATGACTGGGAGCTTCTGATAAATTCACGTTGTCTGGCTGTCACTAAAGCATCATTCGCCAAGCCACCCATATAATAATAAAACTAGGAGTTTTCTTTTGTTTTTGAGAAAATGATTTGAAACTAGAACTCAATAATTTTGAGTATTTCTGTAAGAAACTTTGAGGTCTTTATGGGAGTTCTAAGAGCTATATTTTCCTGAGGATAATTTAGTTTTAGAAACCTCGATATTGGACTGAGGAATTTGATTTCTTTGAATGGGTTTCTTTTTTACATTCAGAATGCGGCCATTGATATCATGTACAAGCGGGACGGTATTTTTGCGACTCTACATAGCTATGCTTATAGTTGTTAGTTTGTTCGAGCCGGGTTGAGAGCATGATTTTTTCTGAAACTTCGTTAAAAGATCGAATCGTGTTCGCACCATGATATTGCAAATACCTTTGAGCTCGAAGTTCGAATTACTGTCGCAGTTGCAGCAATGACGCAAAGGTGCTATGTGCCATGTGACAAGAAATTAATTACAGAAACTATAGATGGGAGATCGGCCTCCTTGCCAATGGAAGTCACGTCGATCCAGATGTAGCGAGGTAAAGCTCTTTCAGAGTTGTTAAGCTCTTTTTGACACAAGTCGAAGCTTTGAATGTGTGCGATTATATCGGTTTATCCAAAATTATAATTGCTAACAGAATTCTAATAAAATCTTCATCAATAGGAATATAATACGGATGCGAATTATATCTTTGTCTGCTTACATTCGTTTTTATCGTTTTTACAGTTTACAATAGTGCTAATGTTGAAATCACAAGATAGGTGTCATCATTCAAGTTTAAATTTTTAATTAATTTTATAGTGCTTCCATTTATAGCAGATATATTTCTTCAAAACAATACAATTAATTCTATTGTATTATTGTGTGCGATTTTCCTTTCAAGAATTTTTTTCTTTCAAGTGGTTTTGAAGGGGAGATCTCAGTAGATGGTTTTATTGAGTTATGCAGAAGTCCTCTTTAACACTTATATAATAATACTTTATACCGACAAATAAAAAACAAATGATGCTTTAATATAGAATTGCCTTTTTTATATGCTGAAGGTTCACAAGAACAATAAAACTCATACATGCATTAAATTATGAGTTTTATTGTTTCAGGAGTTAATGTGTTTTATATTACAGGGTGATTATAAAGTCACTATATATTTTGGTGAAATCATTAACGAATTTCATTTATTTGCACACCCAAACACACCCAAAGTGAATGTGTGGATGGGAGTCACGCAGTCAAAGGTCAATGGGCCCTTCATGTTTGCCCAGGGGGCTATCAATGGTACCGTGTACCTCGACATGTTGGAGCAATTCCTGGAACCACAGTTACGAGATGAAGGATTTAGGATACCGTTGTGTTCCAACAGGATGGGATACTACCCCATTTGGCTAACATCGTTGGGACTACCTGAATCGCGCATTCCCAGGCAGATGGATTGGTCAGGGCTTGCCAAGACTGTGGGCTCCACAGTCCCCAGATTTGACCCCCATGGATTTCTTTGCGTGGGGTTTTATCAAGTCCAAGGTGTACCAGGTCAGGATTACGCACCATTGCACAGCTGAAACAACGGATTACAGCCGCGGTGGAGGACATTACACCGCAATGTTACGCAATGTTTTCCGCGCCACGGTGGAACGCTGGGAGCTGTGTCGGGATGTGCAAGGGGGACACATTGAAATTTACTAAGAATGTATCCTGGTATGATATCTGGTTGATGCATACTGCAATTGCTGCAATAAAACGGAGTTTTCACCAAAATGTATAGTGACTTTATAATCACTGTATAATCCAGGTACAATTATATATGCTGTAGATACCTGTCATTGCCATTCTAACATATTTTGCTTGTTAGAATCACTCATAAAAGTTATAAATTGGAATGGTTCCTAAACATTAATGAACTACTACTATTTCCTTTTATCTTTTATTTAGTAATTGCAATTGCATAATTCTTAACACTTCGAATAAATTTTATTTGCAAATTTTTATTTAGTTAATATGAATATTTTAAGAGAAAGTGATTCACTGATATTATAAGAAAAAAAAAGTGTATGTGCCTGTCTATTTATAAGTAAAAAAATAAATCATGATAAAGTTTATATCACAGAAATATTGATGGGATATAATTTGAAAAAAAAATCAGTGCATTGTAATTTTAATGTATTCAAGAAAGATAAAAGTTTAATATTAAAATTGAAACGTATTAAAATTAAATTTTTGAATGAGAGAGAGTGGTTTTTTTAAGTTGTTTGAACGTATTTGTAAAGAGAACGTGTGGCCCAACCTTTTAAAGAGCGATATTCAAATAGTAATTTTTTATTTATAAAAGCCTGTATTTTTATTTTTTAAATATTTTTTAATTTTTATAAATTATACACAAGTAGATTGGTAATTCTTTTAACATATTTTGTATATTTTAGTTTAAAATTCAAAAGGATAAGATTACTATATATCATCGAATGGATGCGAATAAAAAATGAAAACGTTTGTTTAAAAATAAAATATAAAAAATCTATTATTAAAGATATTTGAAATGATAGAAAACTGAAAAATTAAAATTACTGAAATTCTTAAGGCTTTTGAAAGTTTTTAATACGACTCCAAAATCAGAGTTCGGTAATTTCACGCTTAAGCTTTTCAGAAATGCAATAATAAAATGAGTATTGATAACAGCTTTTAGTCAAGAAGAATGCCAGTTAGCATTTTATACTTATATGCTTCGGTTAAAAATTATTACAAAAACAATCAATAACAAATTGAAATAGTCCCACTTGTTCAACGAAGTAATTTTTTTGTCTGTTCGTTTAAAAGTATGTTCATGATTATTGTTTAGTGCCAGAAACGCTTTAATACACAGATATCGTATTCTTGGACACGTTTTCAAAAAAAATTGGCCCCTTTCGCCACTAACCTATTTTAGAATAAAATAGCAAATCGTGCAATTTTTCACTTGCAAACCAAAAAAAACATGCAAGAAAGTACGCACTTATCATTGCCGCACACCAAATGTCATTGCAGATGAGAATGGTAAAAGAAAAGAAAAAAGCTTGTCCCAAAGAACAAATTAAGTTTTAAGATGATTAGGGAATTGGAATAATACTAAAAACTTAACAATTTTTTTAATTCAAAATGCTAGATACGTGATTTAAACTTCGTTTTGTTCTCATTGTCTTCTCTTCCGCTGTCGTTATCGTCTAATGAAATTCTAAAGACTTTACGGTTAAGCTGGTAGCTCCATCGAGACAGGGCTACATTAGCGAATTGCTTTCAGCTAAAGAAGAGAGAAATGAATAATTAACTGAAGGTAATCTAATTTTCGGGAGCAATGAATGAAATAGAAAATCAATAAAACGCAAACGCTGCCATACTACTACTCAACTTGGAAATGGTAAGTTTGCTTTGCCCATGTTGTTTAACTCGTTATTTTGAATAAATACGTTAATAAAATTTCCGCTAGAGTTACTGTGGATTTCCTTCTGTATCTTTTCGTTTTTGGCAGCTGTCCAAAGTTGTGTGTTCGTTCCCCTTTCCCCCTCGACACGGCAATAGGAAAACTCGAACGTCGTCGAGAGAACGGCAAAAAAAAACGGGAAGTGTAATCGCTGACGACGAGAGAGGCAGAAAAGGGTTCATGACAAAGCGAGTATTTTCACAAATAATAAAAATTTCGTTTTATTAGGAAATTTAAAAATGTCGTTCTATTTTGGAATGTAGAGAAAATAACATTAGAACGGTTAGAAATATACAAAAAAAAAAATGAACGGAAACAATTGGCATGGTTCAGCAATACAATATTTACATATTTATTTAATGATAATATAATAAAGAATAATATCAATATGAATTTGCTTGCCTTAATTAGAACCAATTTATCGACTTGGAAGTTGATTTTCTCTTTCCTAAGCAAATTCACCGGCTACATCTTATGTGATTTACTTCACTGCAATTTACAGCAGACTAAATGAATTATTAAAGTAAGGCGGCATTTGTTCATGAATCTTTAAAGGTTTTACCTAGAATATAGACAGCCAACAGCTGGTCCACATGATCTATTCGAGGAACTTTCTTTTTCACGCATACTCGCGAATATTTAATAAAAATTCCTTTATTGACTATGACAGCTGAGACTACGATCGATAGATGATCGAAACATTTTGAACGTTACTTGAAAGTGCCATTCGATTGCTACGAATAATCTACATAATATATAACATTTTCGCTGAAATTTAAGTCGCTGTAGCCAATCTTCGAATAAAATTAGGAAAAGGCTGGAATCGATCATTACTCAAACGATTTTTCAATTACTTTTCTTTATATTTTCCTCCCAAAAACGTTCAAAGCAAACAAAAAATTTTGTACTTAAGTAGTAGCAATAAAATTCGAATCACTTCAAATATAAGAAAATTTCAATGATTCACCATTTTTTTTTTCTTTCGCTCTAATATTGGAAAAATTCAATGGTTTAACCAAGAATGGGTGCGTGACCGCATCGCGTTTATTCCTTGTTCGAAAAGGAGGGAAAAAAATCTTTTAATGGCAACGTAGTTATTAACGAAACTTAAGTTGATTAAATATAATGGAATTTAAACCTGAAAAAAGATTTCGAGCGATTATATCTCTAAAGGAGCACCTATAAAAAAATAAGAGTATATCCGAAACAAATAATCAATCCTCAAAAGTCACGGAATATGTTGTTGAAATTCGGTGGAGTTGACTTGTAAGGCATAGGAATTTTAGCCCTTTAAGAAAACTCGAGGGTCTACTATAAAATCCCACCCTTTTTCTCGACTTTAAATATATGTCCCCAATTATAGACCGCGTTCTTGGGAATAAACAAAGATAACCGCGCTGAGAAACGCTGACCTAAGAGCTGACGATGTCATAATCTGACAAACGAGCCCTCTAAATCGAGTTCAAAGACCTCCAAAGGAAACTGGTTGCGATGGTCATGGCCCGTTTTAAATTTAATTAATTAATACGTCACTTGAAATTGGTTTGTATATAATTTAATTTTACTGCCTTAAACTGATTTCCGTGGATTGCGATCAAGCGCTCCATTGAGCGTTTATACTTCGCTTGATTTTAATTTTAGTAATTAGATCGTGGAGATAACAACAAGCGAGCACTCTTTCAAGATATTTTCCCTATTCACCTAAAATTTAACAAATTAAGTGGACATACGAATAGTATTAATTTTTAATTAACTATTGAAATCGGGATTCTTGAACCTTTCGTGAGAAACATTGGCAAGAAACTTCGTACTAAATCAAACTTAAGGGGGAAAATTTGATATTAGAATATTTAACAAGTTAAAGCGTAATCAAAGAATAGAAGTCAGTCTCGTCTTAGAAAGTTAAGAATTATAAAAATCCATTTTTATAATTCTTGCAGACAACATTATATATTAAATTTCTTATCAGTTTTGGAATGTATTAAACGTAAGGGCAGCAATCTAATTTAGCCATTTCTCAAATAATCATTTATAATATTGTGCTCTATTTTATTTATTTTTTGATCTAGATGTATCGGTCAAACTCAAGGGATGTCTTAAAAGCTTTTCGAGGAAAAAAGAGAAGATGAACGAAAGTACACGTCGGCCTTTCGTTGTAGATGCAGAAGATTCTTAGGAACATAGAAAGAATTTTTTTCTAAATAATGAAGTAATTTTAATATAAAAGTAGTTTAAAAACGATCATTGATTAGAATGAAATTCGAAATTTTTATCAACGTCTTTATCTGCAGATTGAAACAAAAAAAAACATTTGAGTAATTTATTATTCAGGGTTTTTTTTTCGCTTTAATTTAAATATAGTTATATTGTTAATTTTAAAGCCTCGATATCGAGAAAAAAAAAGTACTTCCTCTTCAAAGCGTTAAAAATAGAGTATTGATATTAAAAAGAGTAGACTAATTTTAAGTAAATGTATAAATGATATTTACTTTATAAAAAAATATTTTAATGCCAAAGAAACATCTATGTTGGAAGCCTAAGCGTTGGTATGATCAATGAATTTTATTCTTCATTATTATTCATGAGGTTGCAGCTATTCCACCCCTTCTGAGCTATTCTCAATTTTTAATAATAATTTTCATTGAGAAACTTGATAAAATACTTTGTTTTGGAATATATAGTGCCCAATTTAATTGATTCTTTCATAAGACTTTATGAAAATTGCATCAATAATGAATGTAGAATTCCGAGAAAATTTTATTTCAAAAATTACAAAGACTGCCAAGTTTGTTAACATGATTTGTATAGAGTCCGTATACATGAAGTTTAATCCATAGATGAGATAGATTAATAATGCATATATTAATTTTCCATTGAGTTTGTTTTGGGTTCATTTTACTCTGAGCCCCTAATTCTTACGGAACGCACACACCTTTTAAAAGATTTAGTGCAAAGCCGCAAGGCGTTTAACGGCACTTCCTTTATGGACAATAAATTATGTTCGAAAACCTTCTTGTTCGTGATAAATATTAACATTTCATGTTTTAATTTACAACGGTGAAAGATCGATAACATCTTCGGAATGAACCCCCCCCCCCCCCCCCCCCGGGGTTTCCTTCTTTTAATTTTTTTTCTTCCATTTCCCTGCCTCCCTTCTCTTTCAACTTTTACTTCGCCGCATCGCTGTAGTACGTGACACAACAGGAGTGGTTGAGCTGCGGCTCGGTTGTACGATGGCGGTGCCTGGTGACGCAATCGAGCAACGCGGGACCGTATTCGTTCGCCGCCGCTTCGTCTGCGTTCAGGCTCCGAGAGACGACGACGACGTCTGCCGCAGTTTTTGTGCCTAGATCCTTGCGCTGTGAATTTATCTCTCGTTTCCCTCCATTTCAGATGATTTTCGAAGCTGTAACCAGGTCTCTAAGCTCGACTGAACATACAAAATTAGGGATAAGAGATTATGCGGTTGCTTTTTCTTTGCCATTTCATTCTCTTGTTTGAGATTGAATATAAGTGCATGTCGACTTCCTTCCTGGTTTCTTCTTTCTTTCTTTTTTTACTCCCGACGTCGAATTCAATTTGAGTAATCCTCTCCGTTTCTTTTTTCTTCTCATGTCTTGCAGGTGGCTAAGAAATCGAAAATACAGCGAACATAAAATCGTGCAGAGAGTGGATCTATTTTTTGGTCACTACTACCGAATTCTCGTAAGTAAATCAGTTTATCTTAACATCAAATTGCTGAACACGAGTTCATTTCATTCTCGATACCATCGAGCATCGCAATCGATATTTATTTCCAAAGATTAACCTAAGAAACCTGCACTTGTGAAAATACATTTTTCTAATGTATGCTTGTCGCATCCATGAGCATGTTTGTTTATGTCAAGCTTTTTTCATACGATACAAACCAAGTGTACGTTAATGTATAAAAAATGCATGAACACGGAAAAATTTGCCAAATTTTAAATGGAACGAAAAATGAGCGCAACTTGAAGAGAATGGTCTCAATCGATATAAATCTTATTCACGGTCATGACATAGCTTTCCCAAATATATGTGACTCTATTGACATTGAAAATTGTCGAGCGAGTTGACATTTTCAATTTGCACATTCAAAGAAAAGCTCCGCTCTAGTGGTTGGCTTTCCTGCATGATTTGGAATTCGTTTCATATATTGGATTTACATATAATCGCGATGTTTATAGACAAATCATAAATATCGCGATAACAGTTTAATAAATTCGTTTTCAGGTATTACTCTATGAACTAGAGCAACGATGTATCGGCATCTACTCCTTTGAAGTCTCCAACAAGGAAATCAAAGGCTCTGTAAAGCGATTGAAGCAGCAGCTGAAGAAAAACAACTTCGAAGGTTTAAATAAATACTCGACAACCGTTCTCCTCTCCACCCTCCAGGTAAATTCAAAAGTCATAATCCTCTTCTTATATATCAAAGATCAACATCCTTTAGACTTAACGTTTAATTTCAGTTTGATTTAGCAATAGACATTGCAGATTTATCATTATCCAGTGACGTGGCAGATGATTTCAGATAATTTAGAATTTTAAATACTCTTTTTGGTGTTAATAAAATATTGTCTGATTTTCTGCCAAGTTTAAAATTGAAAATCTGTTGTTTTTAATTGGTTTTAATAAGCCTCTTAGACGACTTATCAGATGATGATAATACAGGTCGTATGTATTCCTAAACGTTTTTTTCTTTCTTGGGTAATACTTTAGGCAATTAAGACTTACTGCAAATGATTATAAGTCAATCTATTCAAGAAAGCAATTCCTTTTAAGTCTAGTTATCTAGGCAGATTTCGTGTAGTATCGCATTCGCTTGTTATTTCTGTTTGTTGTTTTACTCATTATATATTGCTTAATTTGCCCTCCTTTGTGAATGTATTTTCTGTCACAAAGTCTTAAAATTTTCTTTTGTATTATATAATGAAGTAAATAGAATAATTACGCTAGGTGACAATAATTTCTCCATTATTAAACCCAGACTACTTGTTTTTTCCTATACGATGTTGGATTCTACCTATGAAGTCTAAGAAATTATTTATTTTGATATGTGATGGCTCATATGTCCTTGTATTGATTTTATTTTATAAACATAAACACACAAATGCCTTCTAAAGAGTTATAAATATTCATGTTGACATAGGAACGCTTACTTGTAAATGGAGCACATACATTTTCATTTCATTGACTTGATACACGAGTGACATAACAATTTTTATTTATTTCAATTAAAACGTTTTTATTCTGTCTAAGTTTCTAATGGCTGTCTGGTGTCAAGAAACTGGAATTAGGAGCTAGAGCTCGAGGATGTCAGGGTTGCGGGTTCAAATCCCGCTGCATGATCTTCATGTATGTGATTGACCTACAGCCATAAGATAACGGCAGCCAATATCATGAAAATCTGCTGCGAACCGCTAATTTTCATTCACTCAAACCGTTTTTTAGCACTCAAGGGTTGCACCCGTATATGAAATGAGAACCGTTATTATTTTTATTATTATTTGATAATTCTTGAACACTTTGAAGGTGATTATGTAAAATATATTTTTACAGATTTAAAAAAAAAATCATTTTTGGTCGCATTTATGCTCCCGAACCTTCGAGTTAACTTAGATTTGCGTTAATCGCTCCCGCTTAAAATTAGAGTCCCCTTTTTATATAAATACAATTGACTGGATCGTGCCAACTAATCTGCGTGTTACGTTTATTACTATTTTTAGCCAAAATTCTAATTTTTAATCTATTTTATTACTCTTATATGTTCTGTTTCTAACTTGGCAAGTCCTTCTTGGAATATTTCTTTTATTAAATGTTCTATCATGATTCATTCTCTATCAATAGTAGAGCTGTTATAGTATCCATCTCTCCATCGATCTATCTATCTATCTATTTATTCATTTATTTATTTATTCATTTATTTATTTCCTTAATACAATTAAGGGATTTATATTTATCAAATTGCATTTCTAAAAAGGTACATGATCTTCCCAGACCTCCTTATTGCATATTAAACCACTGCACAGTGATGATGTAAACCACATACATTATTCTACACATTTTTTCTCCGGCACTACGTAAAACTCACTCAGTTATATACAGCATTTCAACAGAGCGAAGTCATGTAGAACTGCTAAAAGGCCATAGTTGGCCATGAATTTTTACTTATTATACATAAGCTTGTTAATGTGTTCATTTTAATGTATAGTCGCATTCAGATATTTCATCAAAAATAAAGAGCCCGAGCAAGGCCTATGAGCTAAGTAATTAATATTACTTAGCATAGTTGTTCTTCGTTGGTAGGATGTTAAACGTTAAATTCAATTTAATAGGAATTCTAGTATTCTTTGTTTTACTATCATAACTTTCGTATTTTATCACTCAAAGGTTATATCCGTCTTTTATCAAATAACAACCTTAAATACTTATAGAGGATTCTGTTCACAGAAAATGCTCCAGCTACACAGCTACTTTACTTCAAAGTATGTTTATAATGGGCGTTTGTAAGATAGTAGGACGCGTTAGACTTCGGTCACGATGGAGATGAACTATGCAATTCAAGTAGGCCAATATTTCGAAATACATGTATGTCAACCAATGGAAAGCAAACATTGAGGAATTTAATAATAACAATTTCTAATAGGAATTTATTACCCTCAACAAAAAATTATTCACTAACTTATATCAAAAATACGTTACAGAAGGAATAGAAAAACTGACAATTAATAATAAAAATGATAAGGGAATAAATCAAATGGCTAACGAATATATTAAAACTAAAAATAATCATACATTTATTTCAAAAACAAATAAGCACAAAATAAGATGTAAAATTGTGATAAGTCTTACGCAGGCCAAGTGGAAGACTTTTTAAAATTGAGATAGTCCTGATTGGGAAAACGATTCTAAATAAAACCGAGGCAGTTTTACAAAAGCGACTAATAAAAGAAGCTTTTATCATTAAAAATGATCAAAACGACTTGGCCAAGCCATCATATGACCCGAGTGAAGATTGGCTTCTTTGGTATCACTTCGCATTACTTATGTTTGCAATTTATTAACATTGCAGTGTGACCTGATGATAAACAAGCAAGTTGTTCGATAAACGTTATAAAAACTATGTTTAAAGTTTATATATATAATTTTTTGTTGAGGTTAATAAATTCTTATAACAAATTGTTATAATGTATACCGTGAAGCAGAGCTTTCACTTTCAGAACTACTGATCACGTGAAATCATTTGCGTTACCATAGCACTGAATCAAGCGTCTGCAGAAAATTACACGTGTGAGCAGAATAATAAAAAAAAAAACATGATTTAGAAATAAAAATTGCGTTTCTGGTTTCAGGATATTGACAAAATAATTATACATTCCAAAAACTTAAGAGCCTATATCTGCTAATTGAAAAATGCTTTAATTCGCATCACCACATTGATAAATTCCTTGAATATTAGTTTTAAACTTTAAATAATAGAACACGTACACTCAAAAATTATACCATGAGAAAACACAACTTTGGTATTTTATGTCTAGGTTATATATGTAAGTGTTTATTATTTATTCTACAAATAATGGTATAGTGTTTAAAAAATCATATGACATTATTTGATTTACTGAAAATTTTTTACCTGAGTTAAAGGCGAACCCAAAGAAATGGAATTATTTCAAAAACCCTGCGAAGATGCAGTCTTCTGACTAACAAGGGAATCCCTCGAACATGTATGTCACAGATTTCAACCAAATTGAAATATGTTACTCATCTGAAGCTGCTATAGATGCTTGCAAAACAAGAGAGTTCGAAATTGTGTTTCTTTCAAAATAAACCGCGAAAACGAAAAAAATTTCAGCATATATAGCCATACAAGGACTCCATTGTTAAAGCGGTTAGGCTATGTGAGGTTCCCTTGTAAGCTAAGCATCTATCTCTAGAAGAATTGTTCTCCAATACGCTATTAGGTATAAACGGGTTCTAAGTTGCAAATAATCATTCACTTTTTATCTATAGAAATATTTTTTTCTTTTCTTTCTGCTCTCATTGCCGTAGAATGCCGCTAATCGCAACTCCATAATTGATTCCACGTTTAATTTCGTAACTTCTTGAAAATTTATAAGAACTAGATAGAGGGCAAATTTCTTTCTCATAATAAATTTTGAAATTCTCAGTTTTTACGAAAAGACTTCTAAAGCAGACGTGTTTTCTGACTTTTTTTCGTTTATGATTTGTTATAATAAATACATTATTTGAATTCATTCCTAATGAATCTTCTCCAATTATGATTTTCTTTTTATAAGAGAAATACAAGACAGAACGGGGTAATTGGTTAATGATTTCTCATTGATAGAATATTTCATTTCTTTTTGCTCTAACTACTTCGATTACGTATAAAAGAAGAGAAGATTATTCACGTGATTTAGGATTTTGTTTTAATCCGTGCAAAACTAACTTAATATGTTCATTAAAATAATGATTTTGCTGATTGCCGTTTCAAATAGCGACGCTATACGGATTGGATGTTGTTGGCTTCAAGTTAGTCGTTGGGTCTTTTTTAACTCGATGTGGCACGAATGGTTCCGTTGCGTGCAACCTTTTGTCCCACTCGTCACTCGGTGCATTATTCAAAGGCCGATGGGTTCACTTCGAGTTCATCACGTGCAAATAAAATCACATGCTTATCCTCTGCCTCTCTCTTTTAAACATATTTTTAATTAAAATAGAAGCCGCATAATTGCATTCATTGTTATTGATGAAAAATTCACGGTTTCGGAGAAGCCTAGAAACATACAAATGCGTGTTTTTAGTGAATCGACAACATTAATTAAGAAAAAAAAGTTAAGGCTACTGTTGTAGTTACACGCTATACTTTTATTAGAGATAAGAACAACATATTGATATGTGTCACAGTTATTTTCCATTGCCTTCTTGTAAGAAGCATGAACCTCCAAGTTGATCTGCATGATGATTTTTTAATTTGATTTTTAATTAATATTTTGAAAGTATTCGCCATGAATTCCGGAAATTTAATCGAAACTACTGGGATTCCTTATGAGTGAATTTCACGAATATTAATATTCAATTCTAAGTTGAAATTTTTGGGGATTCATTATTGGTAGGGGAAACCGGGTAAGTTGATACGGGAGCACATTGATTTACATCGTGGTTTAACAATGCGTTATTATAAATTATTTAAATCACCAATGAAACTCTTCTTCTTCGTTTTCAAACAGAGTGTGTGCTCGTTATTTTTTAATTACTTCCAATTGACGGGAGAGCTTGTTGTGGTGTTTAACCAGTTTGAAGTAAATTTCCATGTAGCTGTTCCAGTCTCAATACACCTTGTAAGTGAAAGTGGAGAATTTCTTCCGAATAATAACCTAACAGGTGAAATCATCAGAAAATTGGGCTAGTTTCTTTATTTGGCTGCGTGTAAGTGGGGCATGTTGAGACATTTCTCATGGAGTAGGTTGATACACAATATGCGCATGCAACCAATGGTAGTGGAAGCAAATAGCTGCGCTGAATAGAATATTTAGAGGAAAGGCGCATTCACACCAATTTTTCAATTCAATTTAACAACACAAATATTATTCTAAACCTTTAATTCCAGGTTGTTAGAGTGAGTCCTTATGGAGCTCAAGTTTCATTTTTTTAAACTTCAAAATGTAATTTTTCTACTCCTGACATTTGTTTGTTCATTATCTCAAAAGTTGAAATTTCTTAATGAATAGTTGTTTGCTAAAATGAATAGGGCATTATTTTCTACTAAGATGTTAGAGTAGAAATGAGGTACATTGAAACATCTTCACATAGTCGAATAAAGATTTTTTTTTACAGACAATAAGCTTCATATATGAAAATGAATATTGGTAAATTAAAAAAACTAAACAATAAGCTGTTATTTCAAACAGTTATTTCAAGCTATTATTTCAAACAAAAATATTTAATAAAAATTAAAAACTGAAAAATGTATCAACTGTTTTCCCTTGTTCATTTATAAACGGTCCGAAATGCAGTTTTAGATATTGACTGATATTTAAAACTCAATGTCTCCTATATAATGTCCTAGCTACAATATTTATCTTCCTTTCCCTGTTTACCTTCTTTATAGCGCTGTAAATATTATTAGCGTGTGTGAGAGAGGGAGGAAAATAATCAAAAGATTTTTGTGTTTAGCGAATTTTAGGAAGCTTAAAAACTTAATTGAACCACATTCACTTACATTGGTTTTTGGTTTGCATATAAGCAAGCTGGGTATGTAAATAGTTTTATTTGTGCAATATATTTCCCATTAAATATTTAAAGCTCACTTTTTCCCCATTAACATCTTTACCTTATGCTTGGAGCATTAACTCCAGTTTTCAGTTACTAATTTCTCACTTCTTATAGGAAAATCATTTTATTGTAAATAATTAATTTTACACATATTTGGTGCGCTCAGTTCTAAGCTTCGAATTCGTTGGTTCAGAATTTAATTCCACATATAATCAATTTTAAGGTCACATGATATAAAGATTCACCCATTTTTATGTTAGATTGTAAACACAATTCATTTTATTATGTGAATACAGTTATTCCCTCCATAAAGCTTCCGGATTTTATTTTTTTTCCCTTTTGTTTACCGTTTTTGCGCTCAAATTAAAGTGGAAAATGTCTTGGGAGAGGGGAGGCTACAAATGCATGATATTTTTGACGACCGTAAAAATGTTTAACTCTTTAACAATTTCAGAAAATGCTTTAAATATTTGAGAAAATATTTGCTAGTGATTTATTATCCATTTGAAAAATGTATGTTTGCAATTCGGATAAAGCTAAATAAATAAACCAAACCTATTAACGTATTTTTAAGCTTAATTGGTGGAATGCTTGCATTTTAATATAATATTTTAAAAACTCATCATGATTTATTTGTTTTACCGTTATAATATAATAACAAGATGGTGCGTCTAGTCATACTTTTATATACACAAAAGAATGGCTTCTACGACGAAATATCTATTACCATCACGACCAAGTAATTCACCAGACATGAATCCAATTAAAAATTTATAGAAATTGATGAACGCTAGACTTCAGCAAAGATCCCCCACAAACTAAACAGATGTTGATTTCGACAATCAACCGTAATTGATCTACTGTAATATCAATTGTGAAGAATGTGCTAAGTTGGTCAACAACACTAGTTTGGCAATGTAAGCGTATAGTTTTCATTTGTTTATAAAGATGTTGTAAAGATTCAAGCAATTTTGCAGGATAAATTGGTCTCCAATCTTCACAGGTTTTTGGAAATTTTACTTAGGTTATGGGCCAAAAATTAATCGATTTCCAGGCTAAAGGTCAATTAAAGATGGATTAAATAATTTGCATAAAGGCTATAAGATAGGATAACAGTCTTATAAAAATAAATAGTCAAATAGTTATATAGACCTAACTCTTCGAGGCTTCGGTCTTTTTTTTCAATTAGTCATATATCAATTTCATTAATTTTAAAATTATTAAAATTTATTCAACATTGTAATTTAGGTTTTTAAGGTACAAAAATATTTTAACGTATTGTCTGTCATGTTTTGTAGGTTATATATAATTTAAATCATGAAATTTAAAGCACTGGAAATTTCGTGCTTTATTTTTATAAAACAGTTAAATAAGACTCATTTTTAGAGCAAATTTATTATTTTAAAATGCTCAGAAAGTTTGTGGATTGCTTTTTAATTTTAAATTTTTAAAATAACATCATAATCATCTTTATTTTTTTTTTCTTAAAATCGTATCTCAAATTTAAGTGTTATTGATAATGTATTGAATTTTTAATTTCATTTTAAATTTATGAAAAAATATTTTCAGTCTTCATGTAGATATTGTGTTATAAGATGTCCAAATCGGAAAATGATAATCTTATTTATTCAAACACCATTCTGGGACATAATTGTAATATCTGTAAATGAATCTTTTTCTGTTGTCTTCTAACTTTCTTCGGGAAAATGAGTGTAAAATAAATTTAATATCTTGAATTAAACTTCGGAGGAATATTTTTGAATATAAATGAAATGAAATAAAAATATAAACCAGAAACTGGAACCTTTGATTTAACCTGAATGTCCTCAGGGTAACGTAAAATCGTTTGTTTGTTATCGACGCCATCTTTGAAAGAAATAGCTTGATGGATAAATTGAAATGGTGCATGTTTTTACTGACATTTTATTGGGTTGGCAAATACGTTCATTCGGTTTTTTGGATTGTAACAAAACACACTTTACTGAAACGTAAGGTAAATTTCAATTAATTCCATGTTGTCTATTTTTATCAATTTCATTTATGCCACGTTCATAAAATGCCTGGGATTTATTGGCAAAAAACAGTCTAGGTGTTTTCCCATTCAGAGAGTTCTACAGTGACCTGAATAAATGGTAATCTGGAGCGCCCAGTTCAGGTGAATACAGAGGATGAGCAATTAGTTTCGAGTGATTAAAGATATATGCGGTATCTGGCATTTTCATATTGGAATATTGATACGACACCCTTGCGATTACCCAATCCTGGACCTTTTGTGAGGATTGATTTGTCCAGTTTCTTTAATTGTGAACAGCATACAGTTGACAATCTCTCGCATCGGTTGGGATAGGATTCACTTCGATCATGGCCTTAATGTTACTTGAATTATTTTCGTAGGACGACCAGAGCGGGATGCATCATTAAGTAAAAATCTCGAGAACAATCTTGGCATACCACTTTTTCTATGAGCATCTGCACCTCGTTTGCCGTTTTTAAAATAATATAGCAAAATCTGACGATAATGCTACTTTTCCCTTCCATATTCACAGCTATGCAGCACGCATAATACTATCCAACTTCACAGACACATGGTGTAAAACAAATACTTTCAAATGTGCACTGAAGCAAAAACCAAATGAACTTATTTGTTAACCCAATAATTTTTACATTTTAATAAGAATTGTCCTTAAAATCTTTAATGTTTATAGAGCTTGCTGGTTACCATTTTCTGGGTCCATTTGGGTTTATTATTACTATGTAATATAATTTGATGTCTGCTCCTAAGATTTTTTTTAGTGAAATAGTCTTACATCTAGATTTGATTCTAGCCCTGTGGGATTGTTAGATCCGTATTTGATTTAAAAATAATAAATGTAAAATACAATGCTACAATGACAATAGGAATAGACATTCGCCATACGGTTTTACACTTTAGATAGGGCATAAATTAATGTTAAATTCGAACGATGGGCCTAAAGCTGCTCTAAATTCGGGTTTATGCCAGTAAAGCAAGTTTAGAATTAGATTCTCTCATATTGCCCAGTTTCCATGTTTTGCCTCCTCTTTGTCTGAAAGACGAAAGTTTTCAAACAAGCATTTTCTACTACCATTCCTAACAAAGAGCAAGAACAACTTGAAATACCATCCAAAAATTACTATTTTCCCTTCATACAAATCTTTGCTTCGAATCAGGACTTGAAGTCCGTAAGGATTGATTATCTTCGTCTTTGCCATGGAGGTTTCATCCTATTTGATATCGTTATTTGAGACTACAGTGAGCGCCGCTTAATGTAATCACGGTTAATGTTATCAATCGATTATCATCATTTTTGCTTGGTAATGAATGCTTGTATCTAAATACATTACTAAATATGCCGTTTATTGTGATCAAAATTTCAGGTATTATTATCAAATTTTCCCTAAATGTAGTAAAAATATTTGGATTGGCTCCCGAATTCTGCTTATAATAGCCATTTTTCATATCCCTCTAAGGCCGGCCAGGTGGCCGAGAGGGCTAGGGAGTAGGCTTTCTAGTTCTCGAGTCCGCCTGGTCGTGGGTTCGAATCCCGCCGTGGGCATGGGTGCTTGTGCTTGTGTTTGTCCCGGGCTGCGTACAGATATAACTTGTGTAAAAGGCGAAAAATGACCTTAGTAGTCGACGCCAAAAACTTCTAACAAACCAACCAACCATATCCCTCTAAGTCAATGGGCACTGGCCCAAAATTACTGATTGGTATTAACGTATCGTTATATATTGTAGAATTTTACAATAGGTATAAAGACTGTACAATATAATGTAAAGATCCCACTGCCCTTTTTTTTGAGCTTCGGTTATTGTTATCAATTTGGCTTGGTCCCAAAGTGATCACATTAAGCGACGCCCACTGTAGTTATCTAGCTTCTCGAAATAAAAGTGTCTCTTAATTGAAGATATTTTTGTTGAATATATCCCATGTACCAAAAGACATACGGCAGCTGAGGTGGATTAAAGAGACAGTCACCTATTCCCATTACATGAGAAGGAGCAGGCTGCCAATCTAACAAACGACAACGGTGATGTTAGTCTGACTAAGGATATATTTTTGTAAAGTATTCAAATGCTCATCCCTAGGTTTAATCTGGCTCTCGCCATAGCATCCAATGAAGTATTCCGCTTTATCTTTATCACACTGTTTTTGGCAAGCACTCTGGATCCTTGACCTCAGGCTCTCGTCCGTTATGATTTTCATACAATCCTTACTAAACTTTTAACTCTGTGTAGGATGAGCACAAGACAACAGTCATTTTAAAGATATAAATCCTGCACGGATAGTAAATTGAATTCTCTTACTGATCAATCGGATTCTGTTTCCTAAAAATCGTAAGAGTATCGAAAAAAAAAATAGAAATTCTGTAAAAGTACGCCATTTTACGCGTACATTCAACAACCTTCTCCATCAAGTTACTGATTCTAAGCGTACATGATACGAGTTCTTTATTATTCCATTTATTTATAAGGAATCTTAAAGTGGAAAGGCTCTTTTTACGATTTTTATTGATCAGTTCTTCCCTCCCTCAATCTTTTTAATATGATTAAAAAGGGATTGAGAGGAAAGAGAAAATCGTTAAAGCTTAAGTCTAAAAACTTGACAGGTAGCCATTAAAACTGTATTCGCATTTATGTTATTAATGTATGCAATCTTGTTCCTTTTTTTTAGAATATGCTGAAGGAACTTCCCCAACCTTTGCTGACAGGAAGTTCGTCTCTATTCCGCCGGTGGATGGAGATCGGTGACTACCTGGTCCAGGCCATCGAGGAGGGTTGGGACGACATCTTTCCCGACCTCGTCATTCATTTGGCCAGGTAGGACCCTTTGAATTATCTCAGTTAGCCTCAGAAAATCAATTTAAATGAAATTAGCATTTGATGAGGAAAACTGGTGCGTGTAAAAATAGTATCGCGAAGAGTTGCGATGTTAAAGAAATTACAAAATTTGCGGATTAAAAAAAATTCTCTTCGTTTTTCATTCTAAATGCGACTGCGATAGATAACTTAAAGCTAAAGATTTTTGACTTAAATTTGCTCGTTCCAAATAAAAATCGTGTATTAAACGCGTATCATTTTCTTCCCTGTTTTTACATTGTTTGCACTAAATTTCCGCATTGCTGGTTGCATCATATGGAATAAACCTTAAAGAATAGAATTGACATATAGAGGATGATTCAATAGGTGCTAACTCAAATACGAAATATGTTATATGATTTTAATGTATAAATATACGATTTACTTCATTTTTAATGGCTTAGGCCTCTTTCACACGGTCCGGGTAAACGTCCGGATGGGCAGCACCCGGATGCTGTCGCTATGCTGTCTTCACACGGGCGAGTGCACGGGCCCGGAGCTTCCCTGCTGCCCCTTGAGTCCACATTGTTGCGGCTTCTCTGGATTTCTTTATCACTCGGACGAAAGATCCGGATCATGTGAAGCGAGGCCTTCGAGATTAACAAGGCCTGAGCATGCTGCTCCGTTCCAATGCTAAAATGCGTGCGAGAGCGATTTCCCCAATCTGTCGCCAGATGTCCTCTTTTCACTATAAAATCTCTGTAAAACCATGTTGAACAACGGAAAAACATCGATGTTTGCGAGGCTTTTTCAAATTCAGTGAGTCTTCAAATAAAACATAGGTTTCATATATTGCTTCCATTGAGCACAGAGCTAACTAATGTACAATACTCATTTCCAAAAAAGTTGGGACAGTGCAAAATATATAGAAAAAACAAAAAGGGATGATGTAACAAAACTTTCTCGCGAATACAAAATAACAGATACGTTTATGAAATGACATAAATATACTGTGTGCACCAAAACATTTTGTATCGTGGCCAGGACGTTCATTTTGAATGGGGGTGTTGCAACACGTTCCAAAATAGTAGGGACATACGTTGTAGAAAGCGCCGTTGGTAGTGGAACCTTCCGAATTGTTCGGGAATAATCTAGAATGATGACGTCGTACTACATTCCGTATAAATAACAGTTGCCATCCGTCGTTCAGGTAACTTATTCGGAACGATGGGTCGAGGCAAGCCAGTTAGCGAAGATCTTCGTGTTCGAATCATTCAAGAATTCACAAACAACGTTTCTCAGCGTGCAATAGCCAGAAGATTTAACCTGTCATCATTTACAGTACATAATATTATCAAGCGCTACCGAAATAGTGGTGAGATCACAGTTCGGAAAGGCCAAGGTAGAAAACCTATTCTGAATGCTCGAGCTCTTCGGATCCTCCGACGTCACTGCGTCACGCATAGGAATGCTGCGATTACTGACATAGCCGCGTGGGCCCGCGATTTCTTCGGGAAGCAATTATCGTTGAATACTGTACGCCGGTGCATCCACAAATGCAAACTTAAGTTATACTGTGCACAACGGAAGCCATACATCGACAAACGACAGCAACGTCGCCGTCTGATATGGGCTCGAGCCCATCGCAATTGGTCCCAAGCACGCTGGAAGAACATATTGTGGTCCCATGAATCAACCTTTACGATTGTTTACGGAAATAATGGACGCCGTACACTCCGGACCAAAGACGAAAAGGATATTCCCGCGTGCTACAGGCGTTCGGTACAGAAACCACCGTCTGTCATGGTCTGGGGCTGTATTAGTGGCCATGGAATGGGAGACTTGCACATCTGCAATGGCACCGTCAATGCTGAAGCATATATACAGATCCTGGAACAAGCTATGGTGCCATCTAAGAGGCGCCTGTTTGGACGATGTCAGTGTATATTTCAACAAGACAACGCCAGACCGCATGCAGCGCGCATAACTTCTGCATGGCTACGTCGGCAGTGCATTTGGATTGGCCCCCTTGCAGCCCGGTTCTGTCGCCTATAGAAAACGTTTGGCGTATTATTAAACGAAAACTACGACAGCGACGACCCCGGACAGTTGAACAGCTGAAAACCTATATCCAACAGGAATGGGACAGAATTCCGGTTACGGTGTTAGAAAGATTGGTGTCATCGATGCCCAGAAGATTACAGTGTGTCATCAAGAGGAGAGGTGACGCCACACCGTGGTAAACGCCGTGCTGTCCCAACTTTTTTGGGAGTGTGTTGCACGTGCCAGACAGGAAAACCACCTGTATCTTTCTTTAAGCATATAAGATATGTGATCCCATGCCTAATTTATCGTTTATGTATTGTAATGCGTTGAAATAAACGACAATACAATAATCCAAACAAATGTGTTGGGAGTTCTTCTTATATGTTGCACTGTCCCAACTTTTTTGGAAATGAGTATTGTAACTTGTTCATTTTGATAGTTTCAAAACTTTTCGAGAAATAGGCGGTGTTTTCCGTGTTAATGTCGCCCATGATAAAACGGTCAGGGCCAGTCTGTCAGCTGTTATCAATAATATAGACGTCTCTAAAAAAAAAAAAAACCTAGCATAAAGTCTCAATTATATAATAGAGATTTTATCATAATGAATTTACTTGATTTTGACGTCTTTGTTTATTGGGTTGAGGAAAGAACAAATGAAGGGAGGGTGGAGGAGTTTCTTCCTTCATCTGTGGTGGTTTATTGGGTTGAGGTTTACATCCCTAATATTTATACGTAGCTCCTTTAAATTTCGTAATAAAATACCTTTTCTTGATATGACTGTAGTCCACGTGTTTTTTATATTTTAATCCGATGAGAAAAGCTTGAATTTTTTTTTTTTATTTAATCCGATGGAAAACCATGAAAACTTGTTTTTAATATGTTTTGCGTTAGAAGTGCACTTTGGAACGCGGCAATAACTCATTTTGTTAAATTTCGCGGTAAAAACAAAATCTAAGAAAGATTTTTATTTTTTGCAACTTAAATACATTTATACACGTGTAGCATTTTTTTGACACAGGAGTACTTTATTAAAAAAAAATTTACATAATATTTTATGTATTTATTTATTTTTAAATTATCATGACTTTAAATTGTCATCTGACGGGGAATAAAAATCTTTCGATCGTTTCGTGGTTTAACCATGAGAAGATCTAAAGAATTTTATTTTTTGCATCTGAAATTCATTTATACAGCTATACAGAATTTTTTTTCATAAATGATGGTTTATTTAAAACATTTGCTTAGTGGTATTTTTTTTATTTTTGAATTTATCATGGTTACAAAAGCACATGTAATACAATTGAAATAGCTTGTATATAGAAAAAAGAGGACACCTAGTGATGAAATTTGGAATTCCCTCACGCACGCACTTTTCAGCAGCATGCTCAGGACTTGTTAATCTCGAAGGCCTCGATGTGAAGGCACTCGCTTCCACAGTGGTCCACTAGAGAGTAGTCCGGGCGAACGCCCGTCCGATACCCGGAGATTTGTAGCAGGGAGATCCGGGCGTTTCCTTCGCCCGGACGGGCGCTTGCCCATGCCCGGATAATGTGAAAGAACCTTGTCTTTCCCATGTATTGCTATTTGTCCGGGTGACGGGCAAACGCCCGGACCGTGTGAAAAGAGCCTAGTATGTATTAATCAAAATATTTGGATTAATTATTTAGTGAATCGCCCTAGATAAATTTTTAATTATCACGTTTACTAATAAACAGTATTAGTAAAGTATTTAAATGATCATTATCCCTTGTAGATGAGTAAAGTAGAAAACGACATAAAAGAGGGTAGGCAGCATTAGAAAGAAACTTAGACTAAAAATTTAGTAGGACTAAAATCGCCCAATCAAACAATGCCAAACATTCATTTTTCACAGGCTTTTAACATTCATTCAACTTTTCAAACCTTACAACCTTAAGAACTACTCTGATCCTGTAAAGCTTTCCTAGGCTTCTCTTTCCCATTTTTCCTATACACACAACATCATACAATAAATGTTTATCGCACATTAGTTCCGCATGCTCATCGTAAACAGTCTAAACTATTACATTTCCCTTTACTCCGTACATATCTCATGATTACATTCTCATTCCGAACGTGATCCTATTACTTAGAATTATTCTGTGATTTCAAAAAAATAAAAAACGCAAGTCTGATTATAAAACCATTGAGAATGCATGCATGGTCAGAACGATGTTAAAAGTGTAAGCTAGTTAAAAATATTATTTTTGGAGGCCCGGCTCGAAGGACCAAAATGTTAACTTTAACCCCCATTTTGGCCATATTTCTGAATAGATAGATGTGTGCCTAATATAGCTTTAACTTACTTTTTGATGCTCTATCCGAATCTGAAGTCAAAATCAAAAAAATCGAAAAAAAATTGGCACCAGAACGACCGACTTCGCAAATTCAATAATGATCCACCTCCTGCCCCATCCGGTAACTTCTTTAAGATGAAGTATCCTTTATTTTCCGAATATTTTGCAACAATTTCGTAGAACACTGATGCGCCGTGGAACACCGGACTTACACAAACTACACATTTTAAAATTTCATTTCCGCTACATCCAGACGCTTCATAATTTCAAATGAAAATATGGCGTGAAAATGAATTATATCATGTCCATAACACCTACTTTTCGTTAAGTTTCCATTCGCATTAAGATAAAGGTGTAATTGAAAAATTTAATTAGAATAGGAGCTATTATTAATGATTAAATTAAGAAATTCTCCTTTATGTAGAGCAGTAGTTCCCAAACTTTTTCGACTCGCGAACTCCTTTCACAAAGATCTGAGTTGTGGGAATCCCTGACTTATAAATATACACATACACGTATACAATAATAGGAATCCGCCATTACGGAAAATTTTTGACGAACTCCAGTTTGAGAAACGCTGATGTATAGTATTAAGATGGAAACTAAATAAATAAAATAAACTAAAAATGTTTTTTATCATAAATTTGTTCCACCAAATGATGGTTGATGTATGATGTATGCAATAGTTCATTATTCGAAGAAATGAAGATCCTGAAGAAGTGAATTACAAATTTTGCAGAAATGGAAGATGCTACAGACTCAATATTACAAGATCTCCATTTCTGCAACATCCTCAATACACTTCTACAGGATCTTCCTTTCTGCAACTCTTCAGTTCACCTGCCTTCTTCAAGATCTCCATTTCTTAGGCAATACTTCACATCTTCTTTTCTTCGAATAATTGGACTCGTCACATATATCATATGTCAACCATTATTTGGACTAAATTTGGTGAAGAAAATAGTTTACTTTAAGTTTATTTTATTTATTTATTTATTTATTTATTTATTTATTATTCAATTTCCATTATTATACTCTCTATAAAGGAAGATTTCTTAATTTAATCATTAATATGCGATATAAACACAGAACTTTTAATTTAATGTAAAAATAATTAGATAAATTAAAATTAATAAAATAATAATAATGATGATAGGGGAAGGCTCCCCTTGAAAACGTTATTTGTATTAAAAAAAAAACATTATCATCTATACTTCTACTTCAACCATCCGTAAAAAAAAAAAAAAAAAAATCACTTCTTATCTTGAAATTTCAACGCAAAAAATTGGATCATCAGTGATTATCATCAAGAAAACTACACATCAATTTGGACATCATCTAAAACTCAACATTCTGGACTAAAATGTGACTTTTCATCAAATTATTAATTTTAATTTATCTAATTATTTTTATATATAAAATTAAAGGAAGTTGTGTGCTTATATCGCATGTTCATTCCAGTACAATTCAATAATAAAAATTGTACAATCTTACCATATTCTTAGGTGAAATTAAATGTCTTTATATGCGTCATATGAATAAACAATAAACATAATTTAAAAGGCAAATTTTTATTGTTTCACGTTATTTTGTTAAAGAGTACTGATTATTTTCGTTTTTTTTTTCTCTTCTACATATTCATATGTACACATAGGTTTATGGCAGTGCATACGAAGGTATACGAATTACTTGTGCTCGAGCGTCTCATCCTCGTGTGTCGCCACCTGGCATCAAACTCGAGATCCAGCATCGAAGACAATCTGAAATTCTGTCCAGAGACGGTGGACAAGTTGGCGTGTTTGTTTGCGCCGGCCATCATCTTCCGGCCGCGGCGCTTCGGTCTCCCGCCGTGCAGGGAACCTATGGGCAGTGAGAACTCGCTCGAAAAGAGCATCCAGATATTCCTGTTCCTATTCTACAACATCCACGAGATCTTCGGCAGCGACAACGAAGCGCTTTTGAAGAAAATTCCGCTCGCCCTGCGGAAATATTGGCAGCCGGTTGACGGCGGGCCCAACGCCCGGTTCGACTTCACACAGGATAACCGCAAAGAGAAATAGCCACCGTCATTCGTCGTCATCGTCGGATCTTTATTTTTCATTTTCCTCCGTTTTATTTCCCCCTTTACCGTCTTCTCCTCACACGAAGCGAGAAACTCTTGAGACAACTGTGGCTGTACGTGTCGGATATCCTGGTGTTCGCGGAAACAAAAAAAATTATGTGCACACGCGCAGTGATGGATGTGCCAAGAAAATAAGCAAAACAACAAGATCTTTTTAGAGGAACAACAAATTTTTGTTCTGATAAGCAGAAAAAAAAATTAAAAATAATAAGCGAGTTTATTGTACGATGTTTGAATATAAAGCGGGTAAAAAATTCACAGTGCAAAATAAAGGAAAATTATTTTCTCCTCCTGCTTCTCCTCTTCTTCGAACATTTTTTAAGGCAACTTACTGCTTGGAACTTATCCCCATCCCACACTATCTCGAACGTGTTGGAAGAGAAGAACATCCGCCTATCATTGCACTGCACACACAACTATGTACAGAAGATTATTCCCTTGAGTTTTCTTTTAGAGTTCAAATTTTCCATCCGATAAATTCGTTCTCGTTGGTTTGCCTCAACCACCGATGAAGGGGTTCGAAGTAGCGTAGCAAGGGACGGGAGTCGAACCCGTCGCTTTTGCCGCCCGTCAGGAGGCTCATCACTTCGGGCCACGGCCGAGATGAACCTAGCTGCAGAGCTCCTCTACAGTAAAAATAAAAAAAAAAGTATAGATATATAAATAAAAATCCATCATTAGAATACACTAGTGTAAAAATTAATTCATATTTTTTATCTAAGAAACGAACCTTACTCCCCTTCCCACCTACAGTTCCCCTTGTCGGGAGCAACGAGTAGCGCTACATTCATTCTTGTGAAACAGAAAAATCGAAGAAAAAAAAACCAAAAACAAAACTCTTTCGAGTGCCTCGTAGGGTTGGAATTCTTTTTCATTTTTTTATTAAACGTTCTATTTAATTTATAATAAAGTCAGTGGTCTTCAGAAAGTTCTCGTATACGAGTTCCTGTTACCATGACAACGGCGACTTTGAAACAAGAGAAAAGGTCTTTGGTGAAGAGCAGTTCAAGAAGATTTTCACGCCACTGTTGAACACGCTTATAAACTGTTAAACTAAATCGTCACGAGATAATCATCTCATATCACACTTTGTTAGGTTTCAACTAGTTAAACAAACAAAACTTAACTTATATTAAAATAGACCAAACTAATCCCCTAATGTTTTTTAAAATCAAGTTGCACCTGACCTCTCTTTCTCTCCTCTTTTTAACTGCTTTGACATGGCTTAATTGCTAGTTATCTTCTTCCTTTTAGTTAGTGTTAGTTTGTGTTACAAACTAATATTCTTAAAGTTAACTTCCAAAAAACATTTTGTTGTAATACAGACTTTAAGTATTATTATTATTATTATTATTATTATTATTATTATTATTATTCTGTTAATATTGTTACTCAAACTTGTAAATACAAAATCATATATAATATATATTTTTGTATTGTTAATTTTTGAATTCAACTCTGCTTGAAATAATAATAATAATTAAAAAAAGTTTAGAATATATTGTTTGAAAGAAAATAAAAAAAAGAAAATAAAAATTTTACGTAAAGTTACTCGTTGCGTTTTTCATTTTCTATTTCTCCTTACTTTAGTAGTTTGCCGGCCTTTTCGGAGCCATAGATATCGCACTGGTGTAAGAGCGTCGTTTGGGGTTCAGTAACCGAGCAAAGAGCCTCGTATATTTGAAACTGCATGATTGAGCCGAGGAAATACCTTAGTAACAAAGAAAGGAACACTAATGAATACAGACATCAGATAAATAACAATAAAATATATAAACTAATTCGTTAAGTAGTTAACTGATCTAAATATCAAACTGTAAATCTGGTGTCTTATTCTGTTAGAAGATTGCATGCTTTAATGTAAATGTGGAAATTTATTAATAACATAGTACGCATTAAACATCTGGGTTCACTAGCTAATAGATTTGCCTTATAATTTACCTGAGACTGCTTCATCGAAAAAGGTAGGGTACACGAAACAGAGCCAGATTGATTCTAAGTTTATAAACATTTGAGATACAGTATTTCAAAAAGTTTAAAAAAATTCGTATACTAGCAAGCCTTCCATATTTACAGAATAATCACTTCGTAATACTTCATTTGTTCAAATGAATATTTCTTCAATCAATTAATAAGAGAACTCGCTGAAACCGTCTTTTTAATGACCACTAAGTAAAATCGCTGCAAAGTAAAACCAATTAAGGTCACATTAATTTTAATTCTAAAGGTATTTGTTTAATGGTATGGTTACATAATGTTCCTTTCGAAAATGGTCAAAAGTAAAAGGCCATAATATTTGAAGTTTCATCCAAGGGTTATTGCAAAGAATTGATAACTATGCAAAAAAACCATAAGAATCTTAAACAAGATTAAAAAAAAAAAATAACCTAACTTTTTTTTTAAGTTATTTAATATGCGAATTTTTTAAAATCATGTAATCAAAACTATCGTTTACATAAGCTGCTTGTCAAGACGTTTTTAAGCAACAATGTAATTCCTCATAGTAATGATATAATGTGTATTCCAACTGGGATGAAAAATTAAATTACTATTATTATATAGAGGCTGGAATGTGGTTCTGAATGTGGTTCTGGTCTTTTCAAGACTGCATGCTCGGCGCGCTCTCCGTGTTAGGGAGCCCCACTGAGAAATTCAAGTATCTCGGGACTGTATTTATCGGCGGGATAGAGAATTAGATTCTCGGGTCAGTGCAGCAGCTATGTCAGACGTGAGCTGTGGAGATCCGTAGTAACGAAACGAGCCAAACTGTATTTTCAAGCGCGCTCTATGTCCCCATTCTCACCTATGGTCATCATTATTAACAAAACCACGGCCCATAAATTACAATAACTGCTAATAACAATACGTTTTAATGCATTTCCGTTACCTACATGTATTATCAATAAAAAGTCGAGTCACATTAATGTGGCTACCTCTAAATATCTGGAATAACCACCATAAGTACGAGCTGGGAGAGACTCAATAAGGATTTTGAGCCATGGTGACTGCAGTTCAGTTGACAGTTGTTGGGAAGTGCGAAGTGGAGTTGGGAATGACCTTAGATGCTCGATTGGGTTAAAGTCCAGGGAATTTGGGGGCCAAGGAAGTCTTCCTTGTGCTCTTCTAACTGCTCACGTATAATTCCAGATGTATGAGATGTCGCATTGTCGTGGTGGAAGGTGCCATCATGCCCTGGAAAAAATGTCCATGCATGGGTTACACGGTCAGCAAGGATCGATACGTACTTAAATCAATTCAAATTGCCATGAAATGCCAATTTTCCAGACCATAAATTTAAATGGCTTCCACAAACGGTCGAAGGGAGTTTGTTTTCTGACATTTCTCGCCGTATGCGTCAACGTCCATCCGTCGATGGACCAAAAAAGGAGATTCATCTGAGAAGGCAACTTTTTGTCAATCAGTGGATGTCCAGTGTCGGTATTACCATGAAAATTTCAGCCTTTTCCGCCGATGCACAGTCTTTACCATAGATGCTGTCGTCATTCGTCTACTCCGGATCTCCATACGCAGCAATGTTTGCTGAACTGTCCTTCTGGACACTTGCGGTATACCCCTGGTTCATTTGGGCAGTAAGTTGCTCCAATGTAGCACGTCGATTCGCCCGAACTGATCGCCGCAGCCGCCGTTCCCGTCTTTCATCTATGTCTCGTGGAGGACAATTTCCACCTCACTTATTTTCTCTGGGGCCATTTTGCCATGCGCAGTACGCTTTTAATACAGCAGCACGCGAACAGTTCACAAACTCCGCAGTTTTTGAAATGCTGCCACCCTTGGTTCGAAAGCCAATAATCATTTATTTCTGCATTGCAACAATTAAAACGTTTTCCTCATGCCTACAACATACTATATAAGCTCACCCAATTCGCTCATGACACGTCATTTATTGCTTCATTTATTGAGTGCTTTTGCGATTGGTTATTTAGCGTTCACATTAATGTGAATCGACTGTTTAGATTAGTTTGAAATTGGATTCTACGAACATTTTGATGAAATATTTGACAAATATAACGACAATCGGTGTGATAACTTGTGATAAAGTGAACTGTGACCGAATGAAGTGTGACGGAATGAATAGGAACCATTTACAGAACGTTAAAATCTTTTCTTTGATGAAAATAGGAAAGGAAATTCCACAGCCTAGAACTCGAACCAGGAACCTTCAGCTAATCGCGCCGATGTCTGTAAAATGGAAGCATTACGCTATATACATGTCCTTTGGGCTGGTTAGAGCAGTTACCTAGTCCGCAGGTCAGAACCATCTTTCCTAATGGCATAACATTCATAAGAAGTTCTTGAGTTATTCTTTTGTAATAATATATTACTTAATAAAGATATTGCTTAGTAATTTTTAGGTGAAATTAAGATATTGCTCTTCGAGAATCTTCCAATTTTGAAGGAACGATGCGAATATGCTGAGCATCTCAAGAGGGCTATAAGTATGAAATGGAATGTTTATTAGTTTTTAAAAGCAAACATTTCTAAAACCATTTGTCACGCAATTTAGATATCAAATATTCTGGTGGATTCCTATTTACATAAAAAAGCAATCCATTGATAGATAACGTTCTGTAAGGATATTGCAGAAAAGGCGAATTACAAAAATCACCATCATGGAGATATTCAATGTAGAAGTGCTTTTTTAGAGAATATCAAATTTTAAAGGAGAGCTCTTGGAGAGGAAACTAATATTTTAAGGCCGTTTACTCTATTTCAAACAAAAACGTATTTACAATTTCTTTTAAGTTGTACTTTTACGAAAAATAATTTTATGGATTTTATAATCGTTTGCATTTCATCATCACCGAGATGGTTTTTACGGGTGCTCGATGCGAGAGTAGTTTCAGGAAAAGGAGCGCGAGCTCTTTGACGATAACACCTTGAATGTCCTCCCTGCATCATTTGCACCCGCGTTTCTCCTTGAAATCATGAGCGAGTCCGCACGCTCACCCTCCTCTTTTCTCTCCCTCACTCTTCTTCATGCTTTCCTTCCTTCCTTCCTTCCTTGCCTGGCTTTGACCGTGACCTACTGCTGCTGCTCTACAACAAGCGCTCAGCTTTAATCGCGGCGGCAGCGGCGCTCTTACTTGGCAGCAGCCATTCGATAAATGGAAAAAGGGAGAAAAGGACTTGGCTCGGCAGTTTTTGACAGCGCGAGTCTCATCCGACTGGAATAATTGGCTCTTCGAATGATGTTTGTCGTCAGAATTAAATTTTTTTCGCCCATCCCTATCTGTTAATATTTCCTTAAAAAACAGCCAGTGCTATGTTTTTCTTCAAATATTTTCCATTTATCCACAACTGCAATTAATATCATAATTTCGAAATGGATGAAGGGTTGGCAGCAATAGGTGACGCATATTTTAAATGACGTCCATTCTTTGACGCATATTTTAGATGACGTCAATTCACACGGAATTAAAACCGGATTTTCTTGCCAACAGTCTTTTCTTTCTAGTGCATTTCGTACAGCATTTCTGGATTAGAGCAAAATTTCTTATTCATGAATTTCATAGCATCATTTTAAAGTACATATTATAATACATAGGCTATACATAATTATCGAATCCCCAATAAGTTTAATCGCTTTTTAGAACGAACATCTCAATCCGCAATAGAATCGATAAACGCGACTATAGAATTGGGGGAAAAAAATTCTACGAGAATGTTCTCAAAAAGCTTTGGCTTTTATCTGAAAAAGTTAGTCTTATCTAAGAGAGCTCGTTCCGCTTACTTGATTTGTTCTTTGTTTGCAATGACATGATAGAATGAGCCGAGCTGGAAATGATCCTCCGTCACGTGCACGGGCGACGAGATGCCTTGACTTAGTAATCTATAAGAATAAAAAAAAGAATTCACATTTAGTATTTCTAAGCGCAGTGAATGGTGCGTGAAAAACTGATGTGCTCCTTTATTTCCATCAGTTCTTCTTTAGCAACTCACTCGACTGCAGAGGTAAGAAGGATTCGGTTGGCTAAAGCTAAAACGAGGTATAAGAGACATCTACTTTAACGAGGGTGTAATAAATACAATTAGATTTCATTTATTTGGAGCTTTGCCGTCATTAACTTATTATAATAAAGACAAACATGGGAATTCATTCTGTAATAATGAAAGGGATTGTCTGCGTGCGTGTCCGCAGCAGCCGCACCCCGTGAGAAAATGTAAATCCGACTAATCTAAGAGAAACCACTACTGATATAGTTTCTTCAGCTGTTATCTATATAATATTTGGACTTGTCTCTCCCAAAGTACAATAGAACAATCATGACCTTGAATTTTCTTAAATACAATAACTATAATAATAATTTCAGTATGCTTTCTATTTTTTTCCAAATATTAAGAGCTGAAGAGACTTTTAGCAACAAAAGGATAGCGTTCTAAATTGTTTTTATTACAATTTGCAAACCTTCTTTTAAAAAATCTGATACCAATAAAATGAACTGGAAATCTTAATAAAATGTCTAATGATCCGAAACAGCTGCTCTTATTTCCCGATGAGCCTCCGCTATTCAAGGGCGCGCATGTACATTAAAGATGCTAAATTAACAGAATTGCATCTGATTTTCTAACCGAATGTTTTTTCAATAAAAAATCTTCGAAGATTTTTGCTGAAACAAAGATTTTAATGAACACTTTCACTAAAGCCAGTACATGATGAGACACACAAAAATGATTTACAAAGATATCTTGTCGATATTTCGATACTTAGAAAATATATCTTCATTACAACCAACGCTATACTAATATGCACTTTAGATAAACAGAAATGAATACACATGAATGGCTATTCTCATTTTAAATAACTACTTGAAGCCATCTGCATCATACATTCAGAGAATTTTTATCATCTTCCAACACTTGCATAGGGATGATTTTACTGCCATCGATCACAGCTAAATATTGATTTAAGACCAGTTCCAGCAGCTTTCAGTCTTGATCGACTTTTTTTTAAATCTACTTTTACATACATAATCGCACAAGAATGAAGCAAAATTATAAATTAAGTCTTTATAAGCATAAAGTAATCCATTGTTTACATAGAATCTTTTGACGAATACCTTCAAACTGGACATGAAATTGAAGAACCGATATTAAATTCATTGAGCATTTAACTAGTTCATATATTTTTGAATTAATTTAATAAAGTTTAAACATATTCAAAGAATCTATTCACGAGTATCTATTGAAGCTATAACACAAAAACATTTAAAATAAAATTCCAGTCGAAAGTAAGTAACAGAATAAAAGTTGATATTTTCCATTTACTGAAGTTTTAAGCATTATTTACAAACGCTGCAAAATGTTGAGAGATTACTGTAATCTGTTTGAAAAAATTAAAATGCATTTGCAATACGGCCTTTGACAGAATGTCAATATTTAGATTATCATTTCTATTAAATGTACGTACGCATATTAAATGGACACAAGCTTTCAATATTGATGAAAAACGAAAAACTTTTTAATTTATATTCTTACTTCAATTATGTATTTCTACAACAACGAAGTCAATCCCAAAAAAGTAATTGCTCATTAAAGTATTGATACATACTTTTTTTCAAAATATTTCCATTTAATATAATTAAGACTATGCTTAGATATTAAATAATTATATAGAGAGATGAACAATTGGACTAGAATAATTTCAAAAAAAAGTAAGACAAAAAGGTACTTTCAGTTAATTTTTAATATATATATTATTTTTTCAATTTATTTATCACCAAAACACTTTATTTCATCGAAAGAACAAAAGGGGGAAAAAAAGATCAATTTAATTTATGTTCCCCGCTTACTCGTTATTGTCTTTATACATGATAAATCTCATCGTGTTTTTATTTATATACACCTTTTTCTGTCACCGGCTCATCAGTAAAATGGACGAGATTCGTTGTAAAACAAGGATTGCTTTCCTGGGAGCAACATTTTAGCCGTAATTGCAGATAAAATTTCATTTCAAATTTACTCTCGTGATTTAATTTGCTCCCATCGAGCGCCAGTGTTAATCACGAAGGTCATTGTGTAACAGGAGAACCACGCCTTTATAATTGGATTGCTTGCTCATCAAGAGACGTTCAATCATCACTATCCGAAGTGGCGAGAAAACGCTTCATTTATTTATTCCTTTTGCTTTCAGAACTTATAGTTTTGCGCTTTCTATTAGAAAATACAGCAGGAGGCGCCTGAGGCGCTCGGGAATAGGTAGTAGCTGTTATCAAAGTGGAATAGGGACATTTCGAGTTTCTAGGTTATGGCTTTAATTACTGGTTGTTTCTACTGGTTCTTAAGCTATCTTCTTCTAATCGCCTCTTGACCTCAATAATCACATGATCTTTCCTATATAAGCACCACTTCCATTTCTCTCTGCATCACAATGAACGTAGTCTCTCTGTGTATCGAACACACGTTTTGTATACACAATTTCTATACGTGCCCGTACTGGATAGACGAATTCACCCTAGACACAACAGACGACATCCAACATAATGACAGCCTTCATTCAATATCAATGGCCCTGGACGAATCAGCAGAACAAAAAGGAGGACTCACCGTCAATCACGACTCAGCATGGCAATCAAGTGTACATAGTCCCTCGCAGGTATGTTCTAGAACTTGTTCCCCACGACCCGAAATTGAGCTTCATTCAGACCATACCAAAGACATCAGCTTTATACACACAACTTCAGAACACAATGACACACAACCATTCATACACAATAGCACCGGAACCCCTGAAACAATTAGACAGTCACAGCGCATTATTATTAACAACAATGGACACAACAGTATATCTTTATCTAACCAATATCAGCAGTCAAGTGATCAAGAAACAATTCTTCACAGAGATGACAACACTTTTACTTCCTCACTATACACCCACAATATTATGGATGCAACAATTAAACGAACACCAGCCAGCCAACAAATATTCCGCAACAAACATAGAAGAAGTTCAGGAAGCAGTGACATCGAGCAATTGGACTCTCAATCAGCAGGGACGTCTATTGAATCGCAAAATGTCATTGCCCTGGACGAAACGCACATTAACCATATTCCATCACCACCCAATAGACAGGGACCAAGCACCTCAACCTCGTTGGATGACGCAAATAACATCACCAACAATCCCAATGGAACCACAAACAAAACGTTTAAAACTTTCATCGTCCACAACACAAATCTCCAACATCCAACCGGAAACCCCAACCATAGACGAAGCAGGCCCTCATTCCTCTCATTTGACCACGGAGACCATAAAGGACATATTAGCTAACCCACAACACATACGCAAACACAGTAATTGTAAAACATATACTGATCAAAAAAAAACAACAAAAAGACGAAAGATTTGGAAGACAATATTTGAACTCATTGATTTTTTGATAGACAAACATAATATAAAAACTAAAGCACAATGGAACAACATAGTCGATTTACGAACAAAACAACAATTACTAAAAGAATTTGGATTAAATGAACAAAGCTATGTTGCACGATTACTTCGCTTTCGAAATCAACAACATACAAACATAATCAAAAAAACAACCATGCAATCACATTTTAACAAATTAATACAAAAACGATTAATCAAAAAACCAATAATTAAAAGTTTTACAAAAAAAGATAAAGAAACACAACAATGGTTAGAACAATTTTTTCACGAAAACAACATAGAAATAGCAGAATTTTTTGCATGGCTTGAAATAATCAAAACAAAACAATTAAAAAAAAATCAATACATTCATTTTACAAGGAGATACAAACGCTGGAAAAAGTCTACTCATAGAAACAATAATAGAACCATTACAACCTGAATTAGTTCCCAGAGAACGAGACAATAGCTCATTCCAATTACCAGACGCAGCAATAGTATTATTTGAAGAACCCATACTAACTCCCATAAACGTAGGAACATGGAAACTAATACTCGAAGGGAAACCCATCAAAACAGATATAAAACATAGTGACAAAGAATCCATAGAAAGAATTCCCATCTTCATAACCACAGCAAGACCCATAACCAACAACATAGACGACAAAGAAACAGAACAAATACATCAAAGAGTCAAAATCATAAAATTCAAAAAAACAATACAACACAGACAAGAAGATTATACACGGCCATTAACATTCACACCCGACTACATACAAAAACCTCCCCATTTTATCACGCCACAAGACTTAGCCTTATTACATCACTTACACTACCAACAAATAACACAAAGAACAAAACAACTTATCGAAACTCACACCAGAGACATAAACGGATATGACGACACTAAACGAAAACAGTTAAAAATACGCACACAAGCAAATGCACTCAAAACAGCATGGCAACAGTACACGAAGAAGGACCAGTCGTAAAACGCCCTCGCACAATTGCCATCAAAAATATACCACCAATGACAAACACATCAGAAGAACAACATGGATATGGACCCTCTATATACCCAATCACCCCTTTCAATGTTTGGAATCACGGACACGTGACATTCACATACACTATAAAAACACAAAAATGGTATACGCTCAATTTCAATGACGACCAGGCGCCCTATATACTACCATACGTACATTGGCCTTTCTGGACAGGAGAACGCGACGAAAACGCATACGAAACAGAAAACTACAAAAATTACAAAGCAATCAGCGCAATATCTTGGGGCATAAGACCTATACAAGCGAGACTAACACTTGAAAATCATGCAGTCCTCAGAAAACGACTCATCCAAACCGGACAAACCAAAACAGAAACTTGGGATTTCGAAACCAGTCAAAACCTCGTCGTCGGAAGAGGAACAACACAAGGACATGTCCTCATCGTTGGAAAAAACGCAGAAACAGGACCTTTCACCAAACGACACGACGCAACAGAATGGGAAAAGTCAACAATAGACCACATAACCAAATACGAAATACCCGACAAACATCGATGGGACTACACCATAGACTTTCCAAATGAATCGCCACAAGCATATCAACCGTATCCAACAGACGACAAATCATACACCCGATACATACCTGGACCAACCAACTACACCATGCGACAAGGAACATCAGGAGAACAATCCAATACAAGTAACAATTCAAATTTTCAATCTTTAATAGTGCAAAAAGTGGACAAAAACAAGTGCTTCACGATAAAAAAACCACAACATACATCTCTCCAATCATCCAGCCATCATGATCGGACAACCCAACATACCAGACGAAACCGGAACGATGAAATTCAAGTACAGAATTCGTTTCATCACAGAAATAGACATTCAATTTTGCATAAAACCTGATATTTATGACCAATATGAACAAATAGGCTTAGAACGATTTGTAATAGAACATCCAAAAGCTGCTTTAAATACAAGCAAAACAAATGTCACAACTGTATTTTTTCCTTATAAGATTTAATAAAAAAAAAAAAGAAAAAAAAAGTGCTTTCATTTCAAAAACAAAACAAAAAAAAAAAAGAAAAAAAAGATCATTTTCATACTCTCTGGTCACAGGTGAATAAAAAACATTATGCCTGAAAGGATGAAAATGACCTTAAAAACCACAACCAACAACCGAATGTGAAAAACTCCTACTGTCCGTCGTCCACTTCCTTCGTGACCCTGAGTTAAAGTAGTACAAAGGTCATATTTTCCCGCCAAAAGATCAAACGATAGCGCCTCAGGCGTCTCCTGCTGTCGTTTGCATCTACCTTCCTATCACTCTACTCTCTCAGATGTGATTTTCATGAAACTTTATACGGAAGTAATTAACTAGAATCAAAACGCATTTGTTCAAAGTATTTTGATTCTTCTATCGTACGCACACAGTGGAACAAAAATAAACACAAATGTGATTCGTTCTTTTATCTTTGGGATCACATTTATACGAACAAGAAGCAGATGCCGAGAATTCGTTTTGCCAGCTACATGTATATCTCAGCAAATACTTCACTGAGTTTAATTTTAATTTAACATGGAGCGGTTTTAAAATTTAAGTGTCATTTTCTTTATACTTAAATGTGAACGCCATCCTTCCTGTCATCACACTGTCTATGTTTCAATATGGAACTTCTTAATGCTGTTTTCAATGTGGAACTTCTTAATGCTGTGTATAAGGACACACATCATTTGAAGTTACTGCTTTTAATATTTATAATTGGAAAATGGGTCTTTACAGGAGTTTTTCATGCCATACCTCCTTTCACGGTGGCTTAGTGGTAACCCGAAGGTCCCTGGTTCGAGTCCAGGTCGTGGAATTTTCTTTGCTATCTTTCTCTGTTTAATTTTTAATATTTAGCTATTTCTGTTCTATTTTCACCCTGGTTGCTTGTTCTAAATTCAAAAACACTATAATCTCCAATTCTAAATTTAATGCTCAACCACTGAATGAGGGGTGCTCAGATATCGGTGGTACATTAATCATTTACTTACTTCGACGGTTATGCTAATGTATTAAATCTACTGAAAACTCAGGTGAACTCTTTTTAAAGCTGATAAATGGCAGCAGTTCCACACTATGTGAAAATCAAAGAGTTAACAAGAAAAAGAGAAAACAGATTACCGTCAACTGGGGTTACTTTGGACACAAGTAAGCTGAAAACAGGTGATTAGATCTTTTAAGTTAAATTAGCAAAAATCTTATTTTTTATCTCTATAAGTAGAAGCCAGAGGAATCCTTTTGTGGTGTTTCAGCTAAAAATTCAACGCGGTCAAATACTTATGCACCAACTGCGTCCATATAGTTATAAGTTTTTCTATATCTGTTTACCAAAACTCTTCCTTTCCAAAATACCTGCTTATGGGGGTACATTGGACAGCTAATCTGTTACCATTTTTTTCCAAAAGTACCTTGCAATAACAATAACTTTTGGACAAGAATTATCTTAGGAAATGAACTCTAAATTTATCTGTATATGTCTGTTATAGTGTAACATCAACTCAAATTCTACAATGCCTCTTCTGGTTCAATGTCAGGTGTAGAGAGAATCATTTTAATTTGTTCTTTTGTAACTGTATCATTAGTTACATTAGGTAACTTTAGAGCTTGCGGGGTTATTTTTCGATAAAAAGCAACTTTGTAGACACAGAGTTGGCCCTCTTGGATGATGTTTTTTTTTAGCTGTCCCAAAAAATGCTGTTTAGTTTTCTTGATGGTGTCATATTCTACAATAACTCAGCCATTTTCTTCTGGATTGTCCACATCCTTATCGTGACTTTCTGTTTTGTCTTGTTGTTTTAACGTGTGATTGTTTATCACTCACCATTATCACCTCATTCTCATCAATGACAGACCTTTCTTTCCTCGAGTCCTCATCGTGATCTTGATCAGACAAGCTATGCTTTTCCTTAACAATTAATAAACATTCCATAAATCATTGTACTCATAGTTAAAGAAGCATATACCTCCCAAACAATCAAAGGAGTTTCATATTAGGATTCACTCACAGCCTGGTATGTCCAAAGTTACCCCAACCATGTGAGTGACTTTGAACAAGAGTCACATGAAACTAAAAACACACACAACCTTAATTAAATTTAATTGCGAACAGCAATAAAATTTTCAAAAAGGACAAATTTTACTTTTTTCATATTTGTTGCACCAATATTATTTTTTATAATGATGCTCTAATCACGCAAAATTTAAAGAATAAAACTTAAAGGCGTAATCAACTATGTGTAAGGTGATAATAAAATTAAATTAAAGTTACTATACCGTGTGTTTCAAAAGTTCCCGAACTGCCCCTTCTGTATGTAGGGAAAGCCTAACCTATGACAGCAGGAGTAATGTTCGGCCAACCACTAAAATAAACCATGTGCCGAAATAAATTACATAAAATTTTCTCAAATGTGTTTATTTTATTTTTACATTCCCAACGGAAACGGTACATGTAGGTTACGCCATTTGCTCAAAGTGTTCACCGTTCACCTCTTGGCAATACGCTAGTCGGTGCTCAAACGCACTGCAGGCATTGCATACTGTATTTCATTTGTTTGTTTTCACGCAAGAAACGCTTTTTAAACTGTTACTGTACCGGTATAAATAAAACTTCTATTTTTTTTACTTTAACCTTTTATTTCACTCTCATATTCGCGTATTTGCATTTATGTAAAATAAATAGCGGGATTTGTAACGACTGGGAGCATCCATTAATTGAAAAAAAAAGGTTGAGAGACAGTGGCTCCTGTCTTACCAGTCCTTCAGCATACCTGCACAACAGTACGTTATGCAGGGAAAGTCAACTCCTGCGTTCGGGAACTTTTGAAACACACGATATAAAATATTTATAAGAAAACACGAAGGGACCTCAGACTTAGAATCATATTATAATTGTTGGCCAGAATTTTTGAAAGTAATCTTCAGAAGAAAACTCAGTCCACGCAAAACGAACATATTTTAGAACACTTGCATACATTGCAGCTGAAGTAAGTACAGGGCTACCACAAATGAGTATTCGATTTCAAAAGAGTGCATTTCTCAAAGTATTATATGTACAAATATAATTGATACATGAAAAGAACTGTAAACTCGTTTGCATCGTGGTACACCAGTTTGCAGCACGAGTGCAGTCTCTTTACAAAGTGGCGACAAAACAGGGAAAGGTTTGTGTGTGTTGGAATATTCGAGATGTACGTCTGTTATTATAGTGCAGCGTACATTCAGAAGAGAGTACAGAATAGAATTACTATGCAAACAAAGCGTGTTACGAAGGTATCGGCATACTGGTTCTCTGTGTAAACGGAAAAGCTTCGGTCGACCAAGCGTGTTAGCTGAAAAGTGGAGAGAGAGTGAGGGATCATTGGACGTGTGTCGTGTGACCGGAGGGATACGCATAGAACATTTGTAGAATGTGAGAACAACTTGGTGAGTTTACGGTTCTTTTCATGTATCAATTATATTTTTATGTGTAATACTTTGGAAAATACAGTGTTTTGAAATCGAATGAATCATTTATACAAGCTTTCTAATCTAAGTTTGTTTCTTCTGCTTTACTCCATCGTCTTTCCACAGGGGTTTTATTTTCTTTTTTAAAAGACTTATTTTAAAAAATACAATGTTTCTCACCTGAGTTGCCACCATTCACTGTTGAGGTTTCCTTGGTCGATGTCACCTGCAAAAATCTTCCACCGCCACTGGTCAACGAGGAGGTCAAAAGGCAAAGGAGCCACGATCTCGAGTGCCTGTTCCAATAGGAAGTTAATATCGGTTTCTGAAAATGGCGTTGAGTTTGAGTGACAAGCTGTCGGAAAAGCAAACAAAAAAATGGAAGTGAAACCGGCAGAATTTTTTTTATAGAATTTACGAATAGAACTTATTTTCTGGTCAATAAAATGTAGGCGGCAAATAAATTTTCAAGTGAATATTTTGTAAATCTCTTCAGAAGAAGAAATCATTAACAATAGGAAAGTTTTTTTAATTATTACACAAGTATGATTAACTTATTATGGAATAGTAGAGCTCTAGCAAAAATAAAATATCTTGAAAATGCTTTAAACTTCCATAAAGGAGAATGCCAATACACCTTTGTTATCATTATTATAAAAAATATGACGCACCATTGTTACCGTTGTCAGCGGAAATATTTCTTGAAACCCCGATACGTTGAAAATATTGGCCATTTATCATGGAGAGAGACATAGCTTTGCCTATGGCATCGAAAAAGGCTACAAAAAACAAAAGGAAAGAAATTTTTAACCAAGAATAATGAAGTTTTAAATTGTGAAATAATGTGAAAAATAATCATTTTCAGTATATTATGTATACTCTTTTATAAAATTTAAAACCATATTAATCAATTAATTCTAATTCAGAAATAAACCATTCGATTTTATAAAATATCTTAAGAGAAAGTGTCTAAAAAAAGGCGTCTAAAATTATCGTAAAATAAGGATACTAGGATGTCAGAACAGTTACAGCAGAACTCCAAGACATGTGAGAACAGGACGTGTGGAAGAGGAGCTACTGCAACGGTTGGCAGAGGATCCCTCAACAAGAACCTGTGCAGTCGCACATGCTGTGAGGACCAGTCAAACAACTGTCTGGAACGTCATGCATGACAATGGGCAACTTCCATACCACGTACAGACTGTGCAGGCTTTGCGACCCAACGACTACCAACTACGTGTGCACTTTTCCGACTGGTATCTTCGGAATGTTGTTATGTTGTTGTCAACCCCGCGTTTGGTGAACTTGTTTTGTTTTCTGATGAAGCACAGTTCACCAAGAATGGTCTCTTCAATTGCCACAACCGCCATGTGTGGAACGACACAAACACTTTGAACAACTACTGTAACTGTTCTGTGTTAGTAAATAAATTTTTCTCGCAAAACTTGTATTAAAAAAGTTGTTTGTTTCTACTATTCCTACTAACTCTCCAAGTTTGGCAGTGGAATTAATTTTCACCCTGTAGTGAAATATTCAAACACCCCCCCCCCCCACACACACACAAACACAAATGCACGCACAAACACACAATCACCTTCAAGGAAAAGAGGGTGATCATAATGAATCGAAAATTTGAAATAAAAAAGTTTTTGATTTCTTTTATCAAGGAAAAGAGGTTTAATAATTTATTGCGGTTGTCATTTATGCAGTATTAGGTCACATGAAATCCTTGTTATTATGATGCGGTCGGATCGAACAGGAGGCGTGAGCTAGTGAATCGAATAAATGGACCGCGATGCTCACATAAAAAATAATGACTCTGACTGTGATGAAGGCTGTTATTTTTCTGTATGACATGGACAATCAAGATGGATCTTTCGAATCACTTAACTGAAAATCAATTTAAAGTGAAATCTAATGTTAATATTAGAAGTTTTTAGCAATCTAAATCCAAATAGCAATACCGAAAAAAAATTATACAGTGTTTTACAAATGACCATTTTGGATATTACTGAGTTGTATTTATTATAATAAACTTAATCAGGCGTCTATATATAGAAGGTGGTTTTAATTAAAATTTCCCTACTCAACCGGCTCTATGTGGAAAACGAGCGATCGCACGAACATGATCCGTAATATGTAAGGCTTGAGGAAGATAAATAATGAATAAGCAATTCAAACACTTTTAATGCTATATGACATCATACAATATGCCTGGTTTTTGTGGATGTAGCATCCGTCATATTACAAAGTGCTCTCGAAATGTCCTAGGATAGCAATAACAATAACGCCCGGCTCTTCTTGTCCAGTTCCATGATGACTCTTCAAAGATTGCACTGCTGGTCCGTGAGGCTAGCAAACCCAAGATCTATAAAAGAAGGTCAGGACACGATTCCACAATTGTTTTGCTGGCGGCCATTTTGATGCTAAACTACAGTGCAGTCATGCAGCATTCGAATAGCCTCTAATGAAAATAATGATTCCAGACTGAACGATTCTCAAGTATCAATGAGGTATTGCGTTTCACCGAATTGCAACTGCATGCAATTACCTCCCGGAACTAAGCAACTGGGCTCTAAGGAATTCCTAAAGCCATCTGAATCCGACTACAGTTAAATTAATAATAATAAATAAAGACATGTAATTTAATTAGGAACTCTTTCTTTGTGCGTACTAACAAAAATCTCATCGCAAGACGATTTACACACCGTAACAGTTCCAACGCTACCAAGATGAACTGAACAGTAGCTGAAATGTTGCTGAAAGGTGCGAAATGTGACGCTGTGCAATATAAAATAAAGTTACAAATTATAACAAAAGAACAAAACTGAACGGAAACATAACATAATATTCATGCTGCCCAATATTGCTATAAACATCAAATGACACACAACATAACGCTTACTCAGCACAATCAATAATAATCCTCTTCCATCGCGAATACTCGTGAACGTAAAGCAACTTAACAAAAAACACGCATAGCGGCAACGTAGGAGGTAAAGCAGCAGAACTGGTCATTTCTGAACTTTATTGTTGAATTGACGGCGCTGTTGTAGCCTACATCACCCAAGGTCTTTTATAGACCTTGACATCACCCAAGGTCTTTTATAGACCTTGACATAACCTGTAAATTGCATTAGAAGCATTTAGCTGTCTTTTACTCGAGTTCAGGGATCAGCAATCTTTAAGGACAAAAGAGCCAAACTTACCCAAACAAGGAATTGAAAATGTTTGGACGCCATAAAAATATTTTTACTGACATTAATAATATGATAACAAACCCTAATTTGTTCAATGTTTATCAAACGAAAAAAAAAAAAAAAAACACAAAATAAAGCAATCACTAATGTGAGCATTTACTTTCCATTCCCTTTGAAAGTTTTGCTATTCAACCGCATGCCAATACAATACCCAAAGAGCCGCAGGTTGCCGACCCGTCTCTATAAGAGAAGTCCACAGAAATAGGTCAATCAGACTGAAAGCAATAGAAATCGAGAGCAGTGAGAACAGAAACCGGCTACAAATTTTGCAGACGAACTCTAGGCAAATATACCTGGAGAAAATAAGTCATCTCTATGCTTATTTCTGATTGTTTCCTACTGACTACGCTTCAAGTTCAGTGGACCTCTCTTATGGAAAAGACTATAGTTATCGCCTATCTTGGTTACAGCTGTGCTATATTTCCCCCTATCGGCAACATTTGCAATTACAGAAAATTTTCGCGGAAACCTTCTTCCTAGGACTTGATTAGGCCCCCTATGAAACTTACAAGGGAATCCCTCGAATATGTATGCCACAGATTTCCACCAAATTGAAATATGATACTCAATTGAAGCTACAGTAGATGCTTGCAAAATAAGAGAGTGCGGATTTGTTTCTTTCAAAATAAACCACGAAAACGAAAACATTTGAGCACACATATTCATACAAGGACTCCATTTTTAAAGCGGTGTAT
Source organism: Rhysida immarginata (assembly GCA_023313115.1). NCBI lineage: Eukaryota > Metazoa > Arthropoda > Chilopoda > Scolopendromorpha > Scolopendridae > Rhysida > Rhysida immarginata. The sequence goes on from JAHWFO010013848.1 coordinate 1,737,227, forward strand.
TAATGCGCTTAACGGAACTTCTTTCTTCCACTACTCACAGCAATAAGCACGAATCCAATTCAGATGAAATAGACAGCAGCAGATGGCAATTGAATGGCTTCTCAAATTTCTAAACAAACTTAGTTTTTAAAATAGATTATTACAATTAGCTAATTGCCTTCCAGTAAAAAATGTCTAGAGTAATTAATAACCATTTCCTTAATTTATTATTTCATTTTATTAAGTAATTCGGTAATCAAACACAGGGCTGGCTTCATGTGCAACGTCGAGTAATACGTTGCGTTGGTGAGGGGGTATGTATCGCGGTGCTTTATAATTTTAAACAAAAATAGTATTCATGGATGCCTTGTGACATATCTGATATATCACACGAATACAAATGCAAATATATTCATTTGAATTCGTTTTGAACTTGACTTTATGATCAGTTCCTGTCAATTTCACTTCTTTTGTAATTATCTTATATTCAATTTTATTATGCGTTCTTTTCTCTTGTTTACATTTTTATGCACTTAGTCTTAAAATATAATTAAGCCTATCTCTCGTTGTTCCGACCCGCCAGGTTTCAGAGCGTCATTTGTATCGTGTGCAAAAGAAAGAAACGAAAGTTTCTCACGAACGAACTTTTCTTATCCTTGGTGCGGTCGAGGACAATGATTGGTCGGTTTGAAGATTTCCCGCGCAGCGAGCGTTGTTTATAAAAGGAGAAAAAGCAGAACTCTCTCTCTCTCTCTCTCTCTCTGTGCCTTTTATTCTCATCTCTCTCGCACGTGTGCATTCCTTCGGGGGAGGTCTCTCAACTGAGTCCTGTCACTATGATTCCTATGTCAAAGGTGCTCTTTCAATAATGATTCCCATGCAAAGTAGCATATTTGATTTATCAATTATCTATGATGAACAATTGTGAATATCGAATGATTCGACGTGAACGTTTCATTTAAAACGACGCACGCATGGAACTGTTGCTGTTGAATGGCGAAATCGAAACCAAAGCATCGGAGCTTTGGCAACATTGAAAATCAAGCTAGGCAGATCAACCAGGTTTCAAAGGCATTGAACAAATGCAAATAAAAGCGGTTCAACCGGGTGACAATTGTCCACGACATGGTGCAAGGATCAACCAGGTCTCTTGCGAGTGATTAAGCTGAGAGCAAGCTGTTAAATCCACGAGGTAACGGCGGTGGTAGCCGTGGGGTGGAGGAGCAGCAACGGCCAAGTTCTATGAGAGGAGAAGCGGATCGGATCAAGATCTCAACGGTTGACAAAAGCAACACCACAGCAAGTTCATCAGGTTCCTTAACATACTGTCTAGAAGTGTGACAGCATAATACACAGATAAGTGATAAGTGAACATATGTTTCCTGTTTACAATTAAAATGAGCTCACTTCGATTCTATAAGAGAGAGAACATAGAACTTAAATTGAACTATTGCATTTGCGCGTTTAAATGATAGTCTTGGGAAAGCTTTTAAATAAGTATAGTCTATTATCATAAAATTTCAATTCTTGGAAATTCAGAAGTATTGCGAATTGTTTACATGCTATGTTCATATATATTTGACTAAATCTAAGTTTGCTAAATTGAATCTTTGAATAAATACAACGATACAATTTGAATCATCATAATTGATTGTTTTCTTTCTTTAAATAATTAGTTCCAATCTTTAAATTACTATGCATTTATTTGTTATAACTGATCATAAAGGATATTGATACTGCAGTAGTTAATTAATTAAATGATAAGAATAAGTAAGAATTATTATTGCGGGCACAACACAAAAAATAAATTTGAGAAACTGAGAAGAGTAAGTCTATTACCTGGGTGGGACTGTTAACGTGACGTAGCCTCATGGAAGGGAACACAGACTTAGAATATCTTCATAAGTGATACTAATAAGAGAATTTAGACTAAGCTTCTATTACATGGGTGTATTGTAACTGTTATCTCATAAGTATTCAATGGTTGTTTTTTGTTGTGGAGGAGTGTGTTTGAGTGTGCTTATATAATAAATTGTGAAACCCCAACTGTACCACTCATTGTTGCATAGCAAACAACACATCACAGCCTACCTCATCTTATAAATTATTTCGAGACGAATAATTGTACAGCAAAATTAAGGTTTTATGCTTAATAACAGTGTTCTAACTGCAATTCTTTGGCGATCGCCGCTAACAAGTTTGCTTCCCCTCTTTCCGCCATGTTTTTTGAACTCTGCGCACTTCCGGGGCGCTTCACTGCTGCGCAACGCTATCGCTTCCACGGTGTGCTTGCGCGCAAAAAAATCCTGAGGTTCCCTTGTTAGTGTCCTTCCGGTTGGTAAGTTGCTCTATATATATAGCCCCGAATTATGTCAAACTTTGCAAAAACTTCCTACTGAATTTATTTAATGCAAAGGAAAAAGGAAATTAGTGTATAATCACCAGACGTAGTTCAACCAGGGATTTAAATTAACCATTGTATAATAATATAAATTAGTACCGATTTTAATTGTATTAATAGATGTATTTCGAAGCAATATCGATTATATTATAAGCTGAACGAATTCATTAAAATTAGTAAACCACTAAGCTAAAAACTTAAGAAATGTTTTCCAACTGTTGTTAATATAAATTAATATATATAGAGAGATAGTCCCCAAAAAGTGTTTTCCATCCTATTTAATACCTGAATTAGCTTGGTCCCTGAAGACGAATGGTTGAAAGGAATAGCTCATGTAGTATTCGATCCGACTGAGCTCCCTGAGGGCATTCACCAGGTGGTCGTGGCTGATTTCGGTGCACTGCTTCACCCTGGAAATGGAAATCCAATAAGTTTATCAGCAAAGGTGAACGACACGGATTTCAATCGCTCTAAAGTAAAATTTCACCTGAAATCTCTGCCATTGCAAAAATCCCAAGCGGAAGGGTTGCAGACGAAGTCCGGGTCGTAGGGCTTCTGAAGAACGGACCCTTCCCAAAATTCCCTCGTCATCGGTTCCATGCCCAGTGAGGTGTAAAACGATTCCACCAATTTGAACATTCTTACGGGAGTGAAATCCTGAGTCAATAAAATAAATATCCTGTCAAATATTTATTTCTAAAAAACAAGCTTAGATAATAAAAAAAAATGATTCTTTAATAGCATAAATCCTAAATCAAAAAATCCTAAATGATATACGCATTTGAAATATACTTGAATTTCTCCCTTAGAGAATTTATTTATTCATAATTTCTTACAACTTTCAAATATAGCGTTAAATAATTTTTCTCTTCATAGATTCTACTCTTTAAGGAGCATCGAATTCGGCTTTTCTTCAAAGGAAAAAAAAATATTAATGCAAATTCGTGTGGATCGCCCAACTTGGCAGGAATCGATCGTTTCGGCTTACAACTGTGCCTCCGAGAATTAATACCAACATTTAAATGCAATTCACAAAAAAGAAGAGAATTTTTACGGCCCCATCATAAAAGCATTTTTTGAATATTTTATAATATTCGATTTTTATTAAGACAACATATTTTGATTCGAGTATGCGTCCATTTATACTCCTAGGCCTACTGCTTATATCATTACCATTATAAAAATATTTTTATAATTTTTTTTAATATTTTTTTAATTTTTCAAAAATATTTTTAAATTAAGCTTATTTTATTCTCATATTAACTGCAATTAATGAAAAAAATTGTTGTAATCAAATTATAATAGAATGAAAATTCTAAATCATTAATTAAACACTGTTTTAATTGCATTTATTTTTACTAGAATAATTAGAAAAATAGTTTTACCCACCAGGTTTTTTAATATGTCGTCGTAATTTTCTATCGTGTTATTTGGAAACGGCCGAGTAATATTGAACAGATTCTTCCAGTTATCAGCAAACATGCTTCCTACATATTAAGAAAATATATAGTTTAAATGCACATAAGAAATAACTTAAAACTTAATAGAGATATGTACAATCTTTACTTGATAACAGAAAAAAAATCCTAAATTTTTAATTGACCGCGGTTAATTTTGGTATATTCTAAACGGACTAAGTTTCTTTTTTTTCATAATTTATTTCGATTCTTGTTACCTAACAAACTCTAAGACCATGAATTAAGTTGCTTTATAAGGCTTCCAGATACATTATTTATCTGATGGTTATTGTTGAAGTATGAACGTCGTTATCAATTGAGTATGTCTGGGCCGCTTGAGAAAATAATTCGTTCTCAATTGGTCCATTACGAAACCATCGTTTCGATTAATCATTGTTTATATATTTTTTAAATACAGGGTGTCCATAAAATCCGATCTCATGGGGAATACTGAAATGCTGCAGATTGAGAATTAGATTAATACTTAAGTATAATATAACGAAATTATAAGAAAAGCATTACGGCCACAAATGTTCGAATTGATATTCCTCTTGAGCCTTGATACGAGCAGGAAAATCTCGTTTTACATTGCGTAAATTCTGGGTGTGATAGTGTGGCAAAGCGCATGAATGTTGTTCTTGGATATCTGCAATGGAACGTGAACCTGTGTTGTACTCAAAAAAAAAAATCGGGGACCGTGAGGGCTATTAGGAAAGATGCGTCTTTGGCCTAATCTTGAGGCCTCCAGGAAAGATGTCTTAGCAAACACCATTCGTGCCTTTCTGTTTTTTTGCGCTGATCTATGGCTTCTTCATAGGGACACGACATGAAGTCCACCAGAGCAGAGAACGACGTCCAACAATCTGCCGACAAACATTAAGTCCATATTCATTTTTCTATTCACGGGAAATTTCTGCTGCATTTTTTTTTTGATGTCACTAACTGCTTTTCGTCTGATTATCCAATCAAATGTGAGGGATAGTCTTTCGAGGTCGGTCAGTTCGTTTTTTATCCGCCAGTCCTGCACGGTTGTGATGCTTCCTCATGATATGTGATATTGCACTTTGGGAGCAATGAAATTGTTCTGCGACATTTTTTCCCACCCTTCACAGCTTCCATAATGGGGCGATGAATTTCCTCATATAAATTAATTCTAATTTTGACCATACTGGGCTCAAAAATTACTTTATAAATCAATTATGAGTACTGAGAAACCTCAACAGATCAATAAAACATGCAACTTACCGAAAACAGCGCGTTATTATGTTCAGGAACAGAATGGGTTGTTCCTTAACTATTTATTAAGGAGCTACTTATTGTTTTCACAATGTCCGTCTGTCTGTCCGTCCGTCCGTCCCCTTCATAATTTCCGCATTTTTTGAGGTAGAAGGTTGAAATTCAGAATGTAGCTTATTATGGGCATGGGCACCTTCACTATTTAATTTGGTTTTGATTGGCCCACTGGGGTCGGAGTTTCGGGGGCGGAAATTAGAGGGGACCAAAAGGTCTACGCGTATTTATGCATATAAAGGAGTGAAATTCGGTACGCAGATTCCTCTAAGCAAGATCAACATTACTGTAAAGTTTGGGCAAAATTGTCCCAATAGGGTCGGAGTTGTGGGGCAATCACTTGGTCTTAAAAAATTTATGGCTATACACAGTGTGTGATGTATCATTCGATCGAAAATGATGAGAAAGGAAAGAAGATAGGGTTCTTTTATATTTTCTAAATACAAGGTTCGAGAAAATCAATTTTAGATTTAAAAAAATGGGGGGGTTAAAAAGTGCAGATGAAGGAATTAAAAAAAAATAGATGAACTCAGGGCTTCCTATACCTTCCTCGGGAGGCTTAATTTCTTGTTTAATTTTTAAACTTAACCACCACCGACTTAATGTCAGCGAGTTTGGGGGCGATGGATACAGATGATAACATTGATTATCATCCGCCCACCCCCGCTGCGAGATGTGGAACCAGCGAGCAACGATTGGCGGAAAGAACAGGGAACGAGCCAATGAGGAGGAGGAGCGAGCGACGCGGGAGATACGTCGTTTCACGTGGAAGGAGCGAGAAGGACGGGGAGAAAAAGAATGGCGGTGATGGTGAGAGGACGGAGAAGATTGAAGCTGGTTTTCCCGAAGGAAAAAGTGGAAAGGGGACGAGGCAACTGAAGCCAACGGGGAGCGAGACGAAAAAACCGTCGGAGGACGATAGCAAGGACGGTCGCCCGCTGCCACGTCGTCGCCGCCGCCACGGAGGAGGAACGGAAGAGTTTCCACGACGTTACAACGACGCAATAACGAGAGGAAACCCGAAACGAGGGAGCTCAAGCGTAACCAGCCCGCCACAACGCCAAAGACGTTGGAAATCCGAGGACAGACGAAATCCTCAACAAAGAGTCCGCCACACGCCAGGCCAAGACGACGGCAACGATTTAGCGAGAGACGAGAGGAAGGCCCGTCGTCAGCCAACCGCATCAGCTCGCCGCGAGGGAGACGACGTTACCGAAGCCGTATTTTCTACGGAGCAACGGAGCCACATATCGCCGCCGTAGCAGTGCCTAACGCCCGCAACGAGGGACGGACGGACGAGAGGATATTCCCGGACAATATAGCAGGTAACGGGGGGCTTAAGTTATCACGTGATACGCGGCCGCTTCGTTCCTGGCTATCCAGGAAACCTTTACCCTGTAAGAGGATATTTACCGTTGACGAAACTATTCTTAAGTAGACATTAGGTAATTTAAGTATCCTTGCCCTTCGCCCCTCAAAATTAACGCTGCCTTCTGTTTGTTTTTCTCTACTTGCAGCAGCAGCGCCCATTGCTCTCGCAACAATACTGCCCTACAATATGAAGGATTATCCCGAGCCCGCCATACAAATTGTACCACAAGTTGTGCAAGGCTGCAATACCATAGAAGTGGTGTAGTTAATCACCTGGACTAGAACTTTATATTGGCATAAGTTACTGCCTGCTTTACTTTTATATGTTGATCTCAATTATAATATTTAGTCAGCTTAAATTGATTTATTAAAGTTTTGATGACATTCAATTTTGTAGGCTGTTTGTTCCCCCTCTCTTCACAATCATAAGCGTGACAAATTTTAGTTATTATCATAAACTTTGGAAACCTCCATTTTACGTATTCCACTGCGCACGTGAGACTTAAGTAGTACTGGATTAGCGTGAATAATTTCTGTGCTGAAAATGTGTCAATAATTGATCCGGGGAACAGCAAATCTCTTACGGTTAGAATATGACAAATTTTTGAGCGCTGCTGCACGTGAACAGTTTATATGAAGTACTGTATCAATGACTGATTCAGGAAGAAGCTTCTCCAAGAGTTCTAACGATACATAACAAACTTTGTGAATGAAGAGTCAGAAGGAAGTTGAATTGGTAAAACAATTATAAACTACGTTACCCAGTTCCACTTCTAGATATAGAAGTTGGTACCGGTAAAGAACTTGATAAATTTCTTGCAAAACTCGGAATGATTAAACGCTCCCAACGTATGAAGAATTTACAAGAATGGGATCAGATTCTAGTTATTTTCAATGATCTCCATTCCACCTGTCAGAATTATATAAAAACTGCTAATAGTCCTAATTGCTCAATATTCAGCAAAAAGCATCATATACATTATGCGGTCAGCGACATGTTTTCAGGGGGAAATCCTGAGATCACGCACTTCCTTCGGAAGGGAAGTAAAGCCGTTGGTCCCTTGTAGTCGTTTGCCGGCTGCACGTTAAAGAACCCTTGCGAGTCAAAATTTGCGGCCCTTATAACGCCATCCTGAAATGACGATAGCAGTTGAAAAGGACGTTAATACCAAACAAACCAACCAACCATCAGCGACATGTTCGATCTTTCAGTATTTTTAGAGAGCGAGATTATAACTTACGTCGATGATAATTTTTAACACACTTTATTCTACTTGCTTTGTCTGTCTGTTTGTTTGGGTGGAATTTTGTAATCGATATTAAAGTTACTTCCTATTAACCGACTGACTTGAAATTTTGCATACTTACCTACTCCTGATGACAATACACGAAGCAATTAAAATATCCATTAAATAATTGATCAATTAGTGGCAATTAATTAATTTAATTTTTATATGAAGACTTTACCAATAGATGGCGTTAAAGTGTGTTTTTAAAAAAAATTTTTAATCCTTACTTTTATTTTTAACAGTGGTCCGTTTCCTAATGTTTGGATGCTTCAGCGATTCTGTGAGCTATGCTGGCTATAACACTGCTACTTTAGAAAACCCTTGCCAGAAAGGTCATGATTGAGAAGTGAGACGAAAAGCATCCAAGTTAGTAATCTTATGTTGCTAGAAATGAGAAATTTCATACTGATGTCAGCCACCGGTTTTTGCATAGCCCGCTCCCTGTCCTTATTGGCCCTACTCGGTGGCTTCGAATGATTTATTTTTGGCAAATCTGGGCGGTACGTCGATTATCCTCAGTTATGGGGGACTCTTAAGCTTTGACACTATTTTAAGCATCGGATGTGGCGCAGGTTAAAGTTACCCGCGTTCGGCAATCAGGCAGAGGCCCTGTTCGAAAAATAGTCGACAGTCTCCCGGGTCAATGATTACGGGGCAATGGGTCCAAGAAGCCCCACTACTCGCTATGCTCTTGCGGAAAAGATCGGGGACAGGGCATGCCATTACGCTGGAGGAGAAACTGATAAAGCGACGATAGATTCGGGTGCTGTCAATCGGCACGTGGAATGTACACTCCATGACAGGAAAGGAATCCGAGTTAGTGGAGGAAGCCAAACGTTATCGACTGGAACCTCTACAAAACGTCCGGGTTCCGGAACTGTGGACCTAGAAGGAGGGTGGAAGCTTTTCTACTTCGGGCGTCAACCCTATCATGACCTTAGATTGTGTTGTAGATTGGACTGCTTTGGGTGAAAGACTGTGTTTCCTGAGGACTCTATCTCTAATCGTGCACATGTTCCGAATTCAGTCACAGACTACCTGCTCTTTTTAGCCGAAGTTGATCTTGCTTTCAGCATAAGAGGAAGTGCAGATTCTATCATCGTAATAGGCGACTTCAATGTACGTACTGGGGCTGATGACCAAACGTGGAAACGCGTGACTGGGAGAAATACTGACCCTAATTTAAATGCGAATGGGATCTGTTGGATCTCTGTTGTAACAATGGAGTTTCTATCATGAAGACCTTCTTCTAGCAGAAGGATGTCAATAAAGTATATTTGGTACAGAAGTGCAACGGACCAGAAGTCACGGATTGATTTTGTAATCGTGTCAGCTGAGTTATTCCAATCAGTATTGGATATTCGTGTGAGAAGGGCAGAATTGTCAACTGGTCGCCATCTTGTTATCTGCACCTTGCCAACCAAACGGACTTAGCGAATCAAATGGGAGGCATTGGAGGACAGAGATGTCAGGAAGATATTACAGATAACATATATGTTCAAGTTATAATGAACTACCCAGTAATCGTGGGAATTTTGAAACTGAGTGGCAATTGTTTAAGATAGTTGTGATCGCTTCGGCTGCATTGTAAGATAGTGATAAAAAAACTGCACGGTGTGACGCCTAAGAAGGAAGGCTATTTGCTATGACTTACAAATAGTTCATCTTCGATTCTCCGGGTGTAGTACACCGAGGCGCGAAAAATAACAGCTAAAAGGCCGTAGCAATAGCTAAAACCAAGGCCTGGGAAAAGTTTGGGGAGAAATTAGAGGTAGACTACAGTTCGGCTTCTGAAAGGGGGGAGAATGTATAGGGCAGGTGGAAGGAGTACTTTGAATCTCATCTTAACCCGGTAACAGCAACAACTGAAGCAAATGAGGTGCATCTTGGAGCGGAGAATAGTCACGGTATTATCACCGAAACAGGAGTCAGATGGATGATTAAATCGGTGAATACTGGCAAAGCTGCAGGTGACGATGAAATGTTAAAGGTGTGAAATGTTATAATGATATCCTATGGCTGACTCCGTGTGTATCAAGTTGCTAGGATAACCGGCCAGGTCCCTAAGCAATGGCAGACAAGTATTGTGGTCCCTGGCTTTAAAAAGAGGGATCGAACGGATTTCAGCAATTATCGCAGCATCTCTTTGCTCAGCATTCTAGGGTATATTTACGCTAAGTGTCGAGAGAGCAGTGTAATTTCCGACCTGGCCGGCCACAACGGATCACATCTTCGCTCTGAAGCAAATCTTTGAGAAATTCTGAGACCATGCAAAAGATGTCTGCACTTGCTTTGTGGACCTCGAAAAAGCATATGACAGAGTTCATTGGGAGAAGCGCTGGACTGTGTCGTAGGTGTTCGGAATAGATGGGCAATTACTGGTTGCTATCATCTGTTAGTACGAAAGCTCTGAGATGTGTGTCCGGATAAATAGCATTAAGTCAAGGGCGTTCACCGTGGGTGTCGGACTCCGCCAAGGGTGCATACTGTCGCCCATCTTGTTCGTTATCTTTATGGACTGAATAGACAGGGTCAATCGAGGCGATGAGCGTGTTAGTGTTGGTGACTGCTTGGTGGAGGGTTTGATCTTTGCTGATGATCTTGTCCTCCTTGGGTCTTCTTGCATTGGCCTTCACATATACCTAAACTGTGCTTTGCGAGCCCGCAGTGGATTCACCAAAACTTTTCCGTAATGGCGGATTACTGCATTATATGCATGTATATATGTATTTTTATAACTCAATGATATTTCGATTCTCTTATGGAATCTACGATTTTCATTGCCTTTGAGATGTTCTATCGATTAGGACAGGAATGACTCTGCTAATTTGGATTCGTCTCGTGTCCTTGAGAAGCTTAAATTCAAAAGTAGCGCCCTATTCTTTAAAATTCAATGTGCTATTTGATTTAATTCCAGATTTAGATTTTTTTTGCCGAGTTGATGATAATTTTTTTCGTGCGTGTATTCGTTGCGTATAAAAAAAAGTTGGTCGCTTTGCATCTAATCATTAAAAAAAGGAATCTTTAAAGTTCAAAAGCATATCGTTAACGGAATATTGATTTTAGATGTAAGAAAATTCCAAAGGAATAGATCATTCCCTTGATTCATAAAGATCGTTAACGGGCAATTTAAATTCCTTTAATACACTTTAAAAATGGGGGCTTTCAAGTTTAAAATATTATGCCGCACTTCCTCCCACGGGCTCAGATTCTGAAGCACCCTGCATAAAAATAAAAAAGATAAAAAAAAATACCGATGCTTCTTTGCATAATGGAACTGTAAATTTAATGAGATGAATTTTTCCCATTAAAGTGAGAATGTTAACGTTTTGATATTCGGGGAGACATTAATTTTGTCTTTGTGCAGAACGATAAAGCGACGAGCGAGAGAGAGGGAGAGATTAAATGGTGAAATGTTGTTCCATTTTTCGCTTACCGAGTGCGTGGGCGGGAATTGGTCCGTCAGCCTTTATTCCCATGTCGGGATGGTTTTCGAAAAGTTTCCGTCTCACGTATGCGTGCAGTTGTGCGTACAAAGGTCGGATTTCCTTCCACAGTTGCCACGCTGTGCTCTCCAAATCGTCCACCTCATATCGATCTCTCCATAATTCGCCCCAATCATTGAATCCTATTTAAAATTTAAAAAAAAAAACGCAATCACAATATTACCAAAAATTAATATAATTCGCGTTAACGTAAAATAAAATTATTATTCTAATGTAACTTACTTCATCAAAATTGCTAACAAAACTCTAAGGAAATTAAAACTTTATTGTGAGATATGACGATAGATTTTTCTAGCGAATAATTAACAAAATAATTTTTACAAACAGAAAACTCCAAATAGGGTTCTTTATGTAGGGTTTTTGTGGAACTGCTTTTTATGTAAGATTTTTGATATAAAATGTAGGTGAACCTGCATTTAATCTTTATCGTTATTTGATTCAGTTTAGTGAATAAATAATTCAAGTTTGTGACTAAATGGTTCATAGTAACCGTTTTTAAGAGCAGTATTTCCTAGAGCTCCAAAAAGAGATGAATAGCCTAATAATAAGAATTGTAATGATACACGTTGTAATTATCCATCCCCAGTGAAATTCGAAACCCGCAGCCTAGGAAAGGAAATCAGAAGTTAACACTTCAGCCATGTAGCAAAATTTTAATTTTACACAGGGTAATTCTTTCGGAACTAGATCCAAGAAAATGCAAATATTTCAGCAAGTTAAGAATGTGTAATTAAGAAATTTGCGTCAAAGGAACGTAGGAAACTGGAAAAGAAAGAGGGGGGAATCCTGGCATCGTTAGGATAACGACTGTCGTCTGATGCCAAGTTGCACTGCCGTTGTACCACACTCCCCTCTCATATTGTATGGTAGTGAAGGAGAATGATGTACACTAGGTGACAGTCCCCTTTAAGCAATGTCAGGAAGCATACACAGATTAGGGGGGTGGCCGTGGCCTGGTTGTCTCGTCGGTTGGCTTTCTAATCGATGGAGTTCAGCAACTTCAGGCGCGGCCAGCTGCTGGCTGGGTGACGGCCAGGGCTTGAGGGCCACTGCTGGCGGGACAGCTATTTGGGGCACGGCTGTTGGAGGACTTTCGTCTGACCCATTTGCCAAGTGACCATAGCTGGTTTTCCAGCAGTTGGTGACAGCCACTGGTTTGTTTGTCCGCCAGCAGCTCTTCCATCATGTAACCCCCCGTGCTTCGGAGGGCACGTTAAGCCGTCGGTCCCGGCTGCTACTGTCATCTCGTAGCAGTCGTTATTTACTGGGATGGCGCAAAACTCCCTCTGTACTAGATACTAGATACACAGATTAGCCAAAACATTATGACCACCGCTTCCCTATGAGTATGCGCTCGTCGAAATGACGTAAGTGGCACCTGACAAGATGCAAATGGTATTTAACTGCGCCCAGGGAAGGTGAGTCATCATTTTGTCGACTACGTGTGTAAAGGGAAAGTCTGCTGATTTAGCAACTTTGATAAAGTCCAGATTGTAATGGTCCGAGGGCTAGGAACGAGTATCTTCGGGTATGGCACGGCTCGTCGGGTGTTCGTGAGCTGCCGCTATATGAAAAGTGGAAGAAGGACGGTGAAGCCGAGGCGTCGGACGTCCATCCCTAATCAACGAATGCGAACATTGGTGACTTCCCGCTTGATGAAGGCAAATAGGTGGCTGCCAGAGAGATTACTGATTACCTGGGACTTCAAATTGTTTAGTAAAAACTCGGAGCATAGAAACCATAAATTCACATCGAACTTCTTTATTGATTCGGATATACATTTCGGTGGCATCCACCTCATTTTAATAGGTAGTTTCTTAATAACCCTCGGCTTTTAACGCATGCTTATGATTCTTGTCGTGTTGGAAACTCAAATCATGAGGCATGTTTTCCTTAGCATATGGTACCATTTGAATCTATAGTATATTCTTAACCATGAGTTTTTATTTTCTAACATGAATCCACCTCATTTATTGTTAAAACTTCTGCAATTTTGAAGTCAGTACCTTGAAACATGTGCGAAAAGAATTACAAATGGATCAATCAAATTATATTCCCATTCATGAAAATTCAAGACGTTGTACACTCTGTAGCACGGCAAAAGAACCACATAGAACAAGATGGTATTGCTGTGTTTGCAACGGTAGGATATGCCTACCCCTTCAATAAATTACTTCATTCCCTACCAATCATGCACAGTGGATTTCATTGTTTAAAAATACATTGTTTCATTGTTTTTAATTTTGTCTATTTATTCAGTTGTTAAATAAGTATAGTAATAAAATCTTGTAAACATTCCAAGGAGGAGCTTTAGCAGTGAAGCAGAAATACATTTATACGTTTATTAAAAAGAAATTAACCCCCCCCCCCCGCCTCCCGAGTAGGATAAGGCAAGTCATCTATTTTTACCCCTTCATCTGCACTTTTACCTCTCCCCAAGTTTTTTTAATCAATAAATTGATTTTCTCGAACGTAATATGTAAAAAATGTAAAAAACCTCGTATCTTCTTTCCTTTCTCATCATTTCCGAACGTATGATATATCACATGCCATATGTTGCCATAGTTCTAAGGACCAAGTGACTGCCACCCCCGCAAATCCGATCCCCCTGGAACAATTGGGCCTAAACTTCATAGTAATGTAGATCTTGCCTAGAGGAATCTGGATACTGGATTTTACGCCTTTACGTACCTAAATAGCACATAGATATGTTGCCCTCTCTGAATCCCGCCCCCGTAATTCCGATCCCCGTATACCAATCAAAACCAAACTAAATAGTGCAGATGGACATACCCATAGTAAGCTACATTCCGAATTTCAACCTTTTACCTCAAAAAAAATGTAGGAATTATGAAGGGGACGGACTGACATTATAAAACCAATAAGTAGCTCCATTCTTACTCTACTTACGAGGGTCAGTCAAATGAAAATCGGAAATATTTTTTTACAGCTCCTTTATTACAGACAGAGTTGGTACACTATTTTTCAATGTAGTCCCCATCTTTTCGATGCATTTCCGCCACCGAGTCGGGAAGGCATGGATACCTCGGGAAAAAAAATCTTCATATAATGGAGATCTTGATTATAGGAATATGCATACCGAATTTCACTCCTTTATATGTATAAATACACCTAGACCTTTTGGTCCCCTCTAATTTTCACCCCCAAAATTCCGACCTTACTAGGCTAATCAAAACCAAACTAAATAGTGAAGGTGCACTTGCCCATAGTAAGCTACATTCCGAATTTCAACCTTCTACTTCAAAAAATGTAGAAATGATGAAGGGTGATTCAAATCGTGTGTAAAATAAAACCAATAAGTAGCTCCATTTTACCGCCACTTAATAATAAGCTTATGGATTATGAGCACTTGAGCAATCTTGCGTCGACAAAGCGATTTCACGTGCGCGCGCCGATGTCAGTAATGCTTAAAAGATGAACAGAAAGTAACAATGTATTCCTTCTTGACAAATCGATTATTATATGATATGCCAGTATCTTTGAATTCTTTACACTCACTGTTTTAGCACGTGAATTCGACTTGAAGGGGTCCACGAAAAATTCTGAAAAATTGATACGGCCGAGCTAAGACTTTGATGGTCATATTTCTGAAAACAGAACTTGACAGAGTTAATCCGTTTTCAAGTTATCGTGCAAACGGCGGACGGCCGGCCGGATAAACGTACAGACCAAGGGCGCATTCTTATAAGTAGCTTTTATGCTAAAGCTCCTAATAAAGAAGCCATTCCATCCCGACTGAAAAATCTCCAAACCATTATCTTTCTACCGCCATGCTTTCCAAAGGATAATTGGTTAAAAGGATTCAATCTTTTATTGTCCGGACGTTGAACATACTGGATTCCATCAATTTGATGAGAGAAAACTTGGATTCATAGTTCCATAATATTTTAACCAGTCTTTTGAAGTCCATCCTTTGCCAAAATTGACTCGAGCCTTGCGACCCTTGAAAGGAAAACGTTTGATTTCTTAGCAGGTCTGCGACTATGAATATGTGCATTAGCAAGCCATCTTTTAGCAGTAGAACACTAACGTCGACATTATATGAAACCCTCATTCCCTGTTCAATTCGATACATTCATCCTAGGTTATAATTTGCTGATCTTTGTAAGAGTTTTATCCTGACGCTCAATTGTTTTCTCCTCTCTACCACTTCCAGATATTCGAAATTCTGGAAGAATCCTGCCATTACAGAACAACATTCGAATACTCTCCAATGTGCTGACTTGGATGAGAAAGAATTTTTACATGCAAGTGTATTGAATAAAGCTAGAATTTAAGATAACATAAGCACAAACAGCGATCTGCCCACTGAAGATGAGACAACCATGATATTACCACGTTCTTTGTAGGGTTTCATTATCCTTCCAGCAAAAGACCTTAGCACACTAATTTTTTTATAAATTGGTTAGCAATCACACAGTACAGTAACGTTATGGGAAAATATTATAAATTCACTGAAATATAACAACTCACAAAGAATCCAGAAAAATTGTGAAATTCTTGATTTTGTAGAAAATTCACTGATAAAAAAATTTGTCTGTACAATTGCCACTTGTAATCGAAACTTACATATTATAAACAAATTCTAATACAAAAACAATTTGATTCATTATCCTATTATAAGTTTATAAAGCACTCACTGAAGCTCAATTAACCAAGCCATTGAGACGTATATTAAGTTATTCAAATAAAATATATAGTCAATATTAAATACAGGGTCAATGGACTGTTACATTCAATGTTAGGTGTGACAATGGACTCGTCTACTATTTTTGAGCGCTACAGTATATCCGAATCAATAAAAGTAGTTATATGTGAATCTGCGGTTTCTATGCTCCGTGTTTTTACTGATGGCGTCCACAGGCTCACTTTGTATACTTTAATCAAATTATTCTTTAGGAGATAATCATCATAATTTGACTGGAAATACACAGTTCAAGTTTTTTTCCAGGTTACAGGTGCTCGATATGAGCCCCTTTAGTGACTCTACAGATGTGAAATCTGTAATCGAGTTCATCCCATATTCAATGAAGCATGTCCCTGTCAATTGGAGCAAAAGATCGGTGATACGAGCCAGGTAATGGCAGATCACCCGGTAATAGTAGCACAAACACTAAGTTCTTCAAATTTCCCCATAAAAATAAATCACAGGGAAGCGTAGAGGCCATGGCAGCTTCTTTGACCATTTCCGAAACGACTGATCCATCAATTTTGCGACTGTAGCAGTCTTGTGGAAAATTAGATCTGCCGGGCATTTTTCAAAAAAAAAAAACAAAAAAAAAACGTGCTATATGTATTTGTAAAGTTTCGTAATGATATGTTAAATAACACTTGCAATAAAAATTATGAAACTGTTTCAGTCATTTGTATACATCCTGTATAATGTCAAAGAAGTTCATAGGTATATAAAATCCAAAAAAGATCTTGATTTACTTCATGCGAATTATCTTAGATCAGTTCGAAAACTACCAGAATCAAAAAGTAACCTTAATATAGTAATAAAAAGTCAATGGCAAAATTAAGGTTCTTTTTTTAGTTTGACTCCTATACCAGTGTTAAAAGTTAACAGTTGACTGTAGCATTCTATTTTCCGTAGCCTGTTTATCTTAATAGAATCGGACAATTATAATATAACAAACATAAGATGAGTTACTCTTTTGCAGATATTTTTACTCGCACAATGTAGAATGTAATTTAAACTGATTTGAAGAAGGGTTTTTCTCCATTTTGATTAGAGTTATTTATATTTAATATAGTTTACATGTATTGTCAATAATACCATTAAGTCGGGCGGCTTTATTCAAATAGGGAATCAAACGAGAGAAAGGTTTTCTGTTCCGTGAGCCAACACTTTCGTGCCACGAGATCCACGAAGAGAGAGTGTCATTCGGATCCGAGTTAAACTTCAGGGAAGGAGAAATATCTGTATAAAAAGACAAAAAAAGATAGGATTATTCGAAGGGAAGTGAATTCCTATATTATCATATTGGCTTAAAAATGAACATAAACAACAACATTTTAAAAATCGAATTTACTAAACATTTATAAATCTATAAATAAACGCAGAAATCATAATTTTTGTATGAATTAATTCTTCAAATGACCGCCGGAATTTTTATTTTTACTACTTAGCGATTT
The DNA here is from genome assembly GCA_023313115.1 of Rhysida immarginata. Taxonomy (NCBI): domain Eukaryota; kingdom Metazoa; phylum Arthropoda; class Chilopoda; order Scolopendromorpha; family Scolopendridae; genus Rhysida; species Rhysida immarginata. The sequence continues at coordinate 1,754,679 of JAHWFO010013848.1, forward strand.
CTATTTGCATGGAGAGTTAAAATCAATTAATAAAGTATGAATTGAAATTAATTTTAATTGAAAATTCTGCTTGTTCTAAATTAATATGCTTTCTATACTTCTTAAAATTTAGTTGAAATAGGTTAAAACAAACTGAAGAACGTAAATATGGAGCAGCATAATAATGGATGCATTCAGCGACAGGTTTTTTTGAAAATTCAGATATAAACCAATTTTGATGTTTAAAATGATGATTTTTATACTTTTTTTTTTCTTCATAAATTTTTCTTACATTGTACCTTATGCATTATCGTCTACGAGTTTTGGCGCTACGTTTTCATTGAAGAGTAATAAAATATTTTCGATCAAGGTGTCGAATAATTCGCCTTAGATAACAATGTGCAATAAAGATTCAGTCACCATTTTAAAAACTGAATTTAAATCATAAGGTTAGGTAAGCTAATCCCTTGGAAAGTGCATTCTCCAAAATTGTGGCGTTCTCAATTAGATTTTTGCTCTGCGTTAGAGTACTCAATGAGAGCCTTATAAAATCATGTTCTCGTGTTACTGAATGTACTCAGGGTACTTTGCTTTTCTGTATTTCTTAACGTTCTGAAAATAAATTCTTAAAAACAAAGTATTATACAGGGTGGCGCAAAATTAATCACTCTATCGGAAGATGGCACAATTATTGCAAATGGCGTCGTACGTCAACCATATTTGACATTTGTGAACTAGACAGCTGCAGAATACAAACAGACAAGCAATGGAACGCTATACTGTATTTTTTTGAGGACGCCATTGGCAATACGGAAAGTGTTACTGGCGAACGCTACAGGGCCATAATAAACGACTTCTTACTGCCAGAATTGGAGGAGCGGGGCTTGGTGAACATGTGGTTTCAACAACACGGTGCAACCGCACACACACAGCACGAGCCACAATGGATATTGTGAAGGATGCGTTTCCTGGTCGCGTAATCTCCCGTTTTGGCGATTTGGCATGGCCAGCAAGATCGCCCGATTTAACCGCCCCAGACTTCTTTCTTTGGGGCTACTTGAAGTCGCGGGTTTATGCTAACAAGCCTCAGACAATCGCAGACCTTAAAGAGAATATTCGACAGGAATGCGAACAGTTATCACCGGAAATCTTGCGGAAAGTCATGGAAAATGCGATAAAACGGGTACAAATGTGTATCAACACTGGCGGCAGCCACTTGACGGATGTCATCTTTTCCACTTAACAGAAAAAAATTGTAAAGGTCCTAATAAAGATTTCCATCACTCAAAATCATTTTTTTTTATTTAGTAAAAAAGTTATACGAAAACAAAATTGGATGATTAATTTTGCGCCACCTTGTATATTTAATGGAATAAGAAAGACTATCCGATCTTTCATCTCGTTAATGATTTTCGTTAAAATCCACAGAATATATTTTTGAAATTCAAATTTATAACATAAATTAATTTAATTTCTTTTTAATTGTAAAAGAAAACCTAAAATTATAATTAAATACTAAGCTTCTGTGAAGCATCTGAAACCATTAAGTGTAAAAACATGAACAAACTCTTCAAGTTTGTAAAAAAATTAAAAGTCAATACTAGAGCATCTATGTAAAAGGCCTAATCATTCTGTCCCTAAAAAAGTTGTTACTCTCATGAAATTATTTCGTGGTCGAGAAAAGAGTTTCATGCCAGTCGTCTTTTACTCTGAACCAAATATACCCTTCAAATTAGCAGTTTGCTAACCAAGCGTTAAAAGAGTTTCTGATAAGAAAAAATTTCTTTCAAGAAATGCCCCCACTGTACTTGACCTCAGCAATTTAAAGGAATTGCTAAATTAAACACATCCAATCCAATGCGTTCGAAAGATCTCCTGCGATACTGAAACGAACAAGATCATTTAACCTTTAGAACAGGTCCTTAATGTCTGCTTTAATGGTTAATTGGGCCGATAAACTTCACATTTAGACCTATTCTAATTAGGAATTCGAATTCTAATGGCTCAGTTTCATCAGTTCGTGAAGGAAAATGAAACCTTCCTTTCATTTTGCCCAGAGGGAGACCCTTTTCTAGTGAACTATTGATATTAAAGCCGTATCCAAAATTCGTATCGAATCGGCGAATAGGAAACGTAAGAAGATGATTTCAGATATTATAAAATTTTAATTGAATATTAATTCTATTTCAAACGTTTCTTTATTAAAAAATCTTATCTAAGCATCATTTACTGTGATGATTTACAGATAATATGCGAGTTGAACAAAAGATAATTATTTCAAAATTTTAATATACTCATGTTCCTTCAGAATTGAAGTGCGACGATTGAATTCTGAATTTCCAAGACAAGTAAGAAAGGATAAAGAACAGTACCTGAACAAAGAATGCAAAGAAATAGAAGCAAATAATAAAAATGGTAAAACGAGAGACCTTTTCAATAAAATTAAGAAAATCACGGGGAAGTTTACACCAAAATACGGAATGATTGCTGATAGACAGGGAAACTGTCTTATGGAAACAACACATATCAAGAAAAGGTGGAAAGAATACACTGAAGCACTTTATGCTCAAAATGATATAGAAACAGAGAAATTTAACAAAACTGACTGTACCATCGAACCACCTCCCCTAGACGATGAAATCAGATTAGCACTACAAGATATGAGTAATGGTAAGGCCCCAAGAAATGACGAAATTCCTATAGAATTGTTCAAAGAAATTGGAGATGAGGCCATAGAAGTCCTAAGAACCTTGTTCCATCAAATCTGGACGACAGGAATTTGGCCCAGAGATTGGAAAAAGTCGGTATTTTTACCAATATATAAGAAAGGGAATCCCAAAGAATGCGGAAATTACCGCACTATAGCACTAATCCCACATGAAAGTAAAGTGCTTCTTAAAGTAATTCAAAGAAGAATTGAACCATACTTGGAGAACGAATTACCAAGAGAACAGGCAAGATTCAGAAGAGGGAGGGGAACTCGTGACCAAATATTCAATCTTAGATGGATCATGGAGAGATGCAAGGAGTTTAATAAAGATATCTATCTCTGCTTCATCGATTACATCAAAGCATTTGACTGCGTGAACCATGAAAAACTATGGAAGATTCTAGGTAAAATGGGAGTACCAGAACACTTGATCCTGTTAATACGAAATCTTTGAGGAACAAGAAGCAACTGTAAGAACAATTTTTGGAGAAACTGAATGCTTCAAGATTAAAAGGGGAGTGAGACAAGGGTGCATTTTGTCTCCATACCTGTTCAACTTTTACAGTGAATATATTTTGAGGAAAGCTGGGTTGGAACATATGAAAGCTGGAATTAGAATTGGCGGATGCACCATTAATAATTTGAGACATGCCGATGATACCACACTGCTTGCAGAAAGTCAAGAAGACCTTAAAGCTCTCATTATAGAACTAAAAGTGGAAAGTGAAAGATTTGGACTTTTCCTAAACATTAAGAAAACCAAGATAATGACAACAACTAATCTGGACAATCTTGCAATTGATGGAGAAAGTATAGAGGTTGTTGGAAAATACAATTACTTGGGATCCATTATTGAGAGCAATGGCCAATGTGATGGCGAGATTTCAAGAAGATTGACTCTGGGAAGAAAAGCAATGAAAAATCTTGAGAAGATTATGAAAGACAGATATTTCCATCTCAACGAAGATAAGACTAGTGGAGGCGCTGGTATTCTCTGTGGCGATGTACGGATGTGAGAGCTGGACCACACGAAAAAAGGAGAGGAAAAAGATTGACGCATTTGAACTCGGACTTGGAGACGATTGCTAAGAGTTCCATGGACAGCAAGGAGAACAAATCAATCAATTCTCGACCAAATTCGGCCTCTTTGCACATTGGAATCAAAAATTTGCAGACAGAGATTATCCTATTTTGGTCACTTAATGCGAAGACCGGATGGACTGGAGAAAATGATCATGTTGGGAAAGGTAGAGGGCAGCAGAGGAAGAGGAAGGCAGAGAACCAGATGGCTGGATGGAGTCAGGGAGATCACTGGAAGGAACTTGGAGGAGCTCCGAAAGCTCAGCGAAGACAGAACTGGGTGGAGGTCTTATGTTCACGACGTCACCAGGAGTCGGCCACGACTCGATGGAACATAACAACAACATGTTCCTTCAATATTTAGGTTTATTTCTTTTTCTTGCCGGGTTTTTTTTTTCGCCGACCACTCATTAAGAGTCCGGTCCCCTTTGTTTTCGTCTCCCCAGCTCAATTTTTTTTCCTCTGAAATTCACTTAAAAACCCATGATTCGCAAAGATATGTTGAAATTTTGAAAAACAAATTCCGTCTGTACGTATTTACCCTATTTTCCCAGAAGTATCCGGACAAATGCACATAAGGAAACAACATATTAATTTGACGTGACCAATATGTCGTTGGATCTCATTTCACTGCATTCTGCTGGGGAGACTTTCGACTAGTTTTTGATAAGTTTCTGCACGAATTGCGCTCCACTTCTAAGTGCGTTAGCGAGGTCAGCAGTAGATGTTGATCGATTCGATCTGGCCCGCAATCGGCGTTCCAAATCATCCCAATGAGCTTTGATTGAATTTAGATCCGGGCTCTGAGCGAGCAAACATTCTTCTTCATCCATGTCATGGAACCATTCTTGTATACGCTCGTTTTATGGGCTGGGGCATTATCATGTTGAAACGGAAAAGGGCCTCCCTCGAATTGTTCCCACAATGTTGGAAATCGTGAATTGTCCAGAATATCTTTATACCGTACACTGTAGTTTCAATAGCTGTATCAATGGTTTCCGAAATACAGCTATTGGTTAAGTATTGAATAATTTAATACGCTTCCGGAACAACTGGAAGACATTCCTCTGACTATACAAATAACAATGTATTTTCAGCATAATTCGTGTGCGATTACACTTAAATGCAGTTTTTCCTAATCCTAAATGCAGGCGCGCAACTCGCCATGTTCTCATAAGAATTGAAAAATTCATCGAAGTACGTTGTGGAATATTAGAAAATTTATTATGATAAAGTTATTAGAATGTTAATGAAGTAAAATAAAAATAGATTAGAAACTTCAAAATTTTAATTTAAAATAGCTACTATAAATAAAAGACTACGTTTCATTATTTTACACACGTTGTATTGTATAGTGTATATAGTTATAATTTCATAACGTCCATTTTATTGTATTGTAAAATGGACGTTATGAAAAAAAGACTACGTGTTTATATGAACTTTTTGACATAACAATAATTCATTCTATACCCAAGCAAAATATTGACTTTCCTCCCAGGACACCCTGTTTACGAAGGTAATTCGAAAAGCGTCACCTAAATAATAAATCGCATACCGTATTGCTTAAGAAGTCCTGTTTCTTTGAAAAAATTCATTACTTCACATACAGGTCCAGCAGGGGAGTCTAATGATTCTCGAAATCATAGTAAAAGATGTAATGTAATTTTATACAAAATAAAATTTGATATTTCATAACGAAAAGCAGAATGAAGAACGTCTACTTTTTAATGACGAAAAATGAGAACCGTTTTTGCTAACGCACTCTCGTAACCTGTCAGGGAAATTCCGCATAGCGCGTTGAACTATATCTTGTGAAATTGCCGCTATTCCCTACGAATTGCGTTTTATAGTACTTCCGTAATGCGTGGTTTGTTCATGAAAAGTTTTCATTTAAGGTTCACAAGAATTTGGGTGCAATAAAAGAAATTCTTTCCGGAAATATGTTTCATCATTCGGAAGCCCCTGATCTTCAACATCAACGGATAAATTATACCGACACTGTATTTAAAATGGAGATAAATCCTACTGATAAATTGGAAGAGTCGTGAACAATTCAGATACGACGTAACATTTTAAAAATCAGAAACGGAATAATTTAATTAGAGTTGAATTTTAAAGGTTACAAGATATGCTAGAGACCAAAAAAGAAATATAGACACTGTATGTTTTACAGTGAACATGGATATTATTAGAAACACCTAATGATGATTGAACATGCGCTGGTCTCACTGGTGTAAATATTTATTGCACAAAGCAAGTTTGTAATTGAGGTTGCCGGGAAGGACCTCCATAAGTCTGAATGTTGGAATGCTGTAAAATGGGAAAGATACTTGATTTAAGCGACTTCGAAAGAGGTGTGAATGTATGTGCTTAAATGTCTGATCGAATATCTCAAATACGGCAAGACCTACTAGTTTTTCAAGAAAAACTGTATCAAGAGTGTTCAATGGGCGGTCCGAGAAACAAAAAAACAAGAAGCGAGAGATCTTTCTACGGCAAAAGCACCTAGTCGCTCACGAGCAACTGCGAGTAAAGAGGATCATAAAAGAGGACAGACGTGCAACCAATTGAACCGCTCAACTCAACAGAGGTAAAACGAGACAAACATTTTTACTGATACCATTTGCCGCGTAGTCACAAATAGGATTTAACCATTCGAGTTCCATTGACTTCTGCTGCACACAGCAAAATCTGAACTGAAAACGACTGGTGCAAGGTAGATGACAAATCACGATTTTAATTGTTGCATGCCGATAAGAGGACCAAAATATGGCGCCAACAGCCAACACCTCCTAGACGTAACCACCAAGAAGGCCTAATAAGAAGGCCTAATAACGGAAACTCATACATTGTTATATCAATAGTCATCAGGCCTTCTGTCTAGGTCAACACAAAAACAATGAATGCTACCTGGATAATATCAAGTGTTCGAGATGGAGGAATTACTAATACAATCTCGTCAGGATTCATTCATTTGCAGAGTGAATCCTGACGAGATTCTTTAGTAATTCAGGATTGACGAGATTTCTTTTGATCTACCACGTTTTGGGTATTAGCAGTTAGAAAGTTTCTTCTATGTACTAGAAATTAATCCCCCCCGAGGGGGGTATAAGAAAGTAGCGGAAGCCCTGAGGTCATCTATTTTTACTCCTTTGTATGCACTTTTTAACCCCCCTCCCAATTTTCTTTAATCAAAAAATTGATTTTCTCGAACGTAGTATTTAAAAAGTATAAAAGAGCTCTCTCTTCTTTCGTTTCTCATCATTCCCGATGACATATCACATGACATAAGTTGCCATAGTTCTAAACAAACATTAAGCAAACACTATGAAATGGAACAACCAAAAAATGAACACTCAATTAAACAGCTTTGAGAGTATAGAAATCTATAAAATGGATTCTAAAAAGTTATTAAATATGGACAAAGGGCCGATCTCAAACTCTGTTGTGTTTGATTTATTGAATTGATTCTGTCTTCTTGTTTGTTTGTTTTTTCTTTTTGTATTTTTATTATTATTTACTGTTATTGTTTATTGTCACTTATTATTTTTTGTTTATTATAGTTTAAGTTTAATTTTTAATGTTTTTTTTTTTTTTTTTTTTTTTTTACTTTTACAGTGGGGATATAAGAGCCATGTCCTCTGTTCCCGATGCGGCACATATAACAGGACTCTACTATTTTTTCCTTTCTTTATTATTCAACCTTTTGTTTTAGTTTACTTCCCCTCTCCCTAATGACAAGATATCTCCTCTTATTTTATTGGGTCATTGTTTTAACCATGTCCAGTAGTCATTATTATCCCTTCCGCTTAACAATGGGAGATATTCTTGGTAAGCCCCCCCCCCCCCCCCTTGTCTATTTAAGTTCTTTTTTACTTTTGTCTCTCACCGCTGAAGATGGCTACTTGGTATTTAATTTCTTCTTGTGGATTAGAGGTTCCCCTTTTTGATTCTCTAAAGACCAAATGACTACCAATCCCACAATTCCGATCCCACTGGGACAATTTGGCCCAAACTTCATAGTAATAGAGATCTTGCCTAGAGGAATCTGCATACCGAATTTCACTCCTTTACATAACTAAATACCACGTAGACCTTTTGGTCCCCTCTAAATTTGCTCCCCTCTTTACTCCCATCCCCGTAACTTCGACCCCAGTAGGCCAAGAAAACCAAATTATATAGTGAAGGAGGACATGCCCATGGTAAGCTACCTTCCAAATTTCAACTTTCTACGTGAAAAAATGTAGAAAATATGAAGGGAGCAGACAGACAGACGGATAGACGGACATTGTGAAAACAATAAGTGCTCCATTCTTCCGCTACTTAAGTAATAATGAAATCAAAACAAAATAAAATCGATACCGATAAATGCCATTATTTAACATAAAAAGAGAGAATTTTTCTTTAGGAAAGCTGTATGTAAACTTGAAACCAGAAAACTGCTTTAACAAAAGCTTCTTTTTATTTACAGTTAATATTTTTTTAAATCAATATTCTTTAATATTCTGTCAAAGTGGAGAATAATGCTTGCTTGTCAAATATCCCAGGGGGCTCGCTCGAAATATTAGATACGCCTTCGTCGAACCCTTATTCTTTCTAACAGCGTATCGCTTTATTCTTTTGAAATTAAGCTTTCTGTCTGGCAAAATATAAAGAAAAAATTATTGATTTAGCGATATCTGGATAAATTCGATCTTACCCTAGTGGGCGGAATTCACTTGTTAAAGGTTCGATAAAACGGATGAGGCGTTAGGCGCGTTATCCATGAACGCTGACGTGAGATTCGATTTCGCAGCGGAGGCCGAAGACGGATAGTATAACTTCGTACCTTGGGCGTCATCCAATCATTTGGGAATCCCTTATAACATCATTCCACGCTTCAGCGGAAGTCTGCTGTGTGACGGGTCGTTTGGTCATGACAAGGAGCTCTTCTTTTTCCGTCTCTCCTTTCCTTTTATCTTTCTGCACGTCGTTGACATTCTGTCGTCCTTTTCTTATGCGCCTCTTTTTATCTTGGCTTTCTGCCAATCAGAAGACGGGAAGGTCGGCTCTTAAGATCAAAAGAAGAGCGTTTTGCATATGAAGAGCGTTCTAAGCTTCGACCTTTTTCGTCTTTATCAAGACGAATTCGAGCGGACGGTTGACAGTGTCCAAGACAAACTTTCTTGGACACCGAGTGGGAGGGGGTTTCTCTTCGCAGGCTGTGGATATTGGCATGATAATGTCCAACAGCCAGCAGAACAAAATCATTCAAACAAGAACAACTGCACACTTTATAACAAACTATTTTTCTCTGTACAACAACATAAACGGCAAGTGCCTGAAAATAACACTACCATCGTCTTTAAGGTAGCTTTTCTAAATTTTCCTGAAATATATATAATCTTATATTGTGTGCTTGATAAGATTACTAGTTCGGTTTATTTTCCTCTCACCTGATTCATCATCGATGTCGCATTTCCTCTCGGTATAATTTGAAGTCCCGAAGGCGCAATTTTTTCCATCATTGAGATTTTGCAACATGCTATCGATCACGTCTGAAACCTGCAGGAAAAAGGAAACAAAATTAATTGGATTGCTCAAATATTCACACATTTCTTTACATACGTAAAAAACATGTTTTGTGTATTTCTCGGAAAATATTTTTAACAGAATTTCTTGCATAAAAGTTTATAAGGATTTCAAATTAAGAATTCTAATGCTAATTCTACTTTTTTTCATATTCATTTTTGTATTCATCGTGTTATATTTGGTAAAGTTATTAAAAATATTAGTTAATAAATATTTAAAATAAAATTAAAAGCTGCCAGAGCGGTGTGACAAACCTCTTCGAAGTCGGTGGCGTTCAGAGCCAGCAAATCGATGACAGACAATTTCTCAAATTGCCGTCGAACCTCTGGATCCTTGAGGCACGTGATGTCAAAACGCTGCACGTTCTCCCAAGTGTCCTTCACCAAGTTTACCTCGTCCAGCTGAGCCTCCATCTGCAAGAAATAGAGCTATGAAATTAAAGTGATATTCGAAACCTTCATCGATATTCAATTTACTAAGATGAATCCACAAAATGCAACTCATTGAAATAATTCCTCTGAATACTAATATACTGGGGGAAAATTAGATAAAACACCAAATCATCGATGCAGCAAAAATGAATCAAAAGATAAGAAGCTATACGTGAACATCTTTGATATGTCTGAATAAAGTTTCTATAATTTAAAAAAGCTTAAAGATAATGAAGTAAATTATATGAAAGACAGAAATGGAGTGTGTATGCAGCAAAGAAGGAAATTAATATGGAAATGAACAACAGCATTCTTTTAAATTGGAACAGCAATTTGGAGATTTCGAAAATAGAGGCAATTTTTCTTTACCTATTCCTATCGCTTTAAACGAAAAGAGCGCGATTGCAGAAAATGGAGAGCAAATTATTTTTCTATTTCATGGGAAAAAAAAACTTCATTTAATGCACTTTCATATTAAGATAGTGAGCTAGTGCATTGTCATGGGTAACGGGAGAGAATTAACCTTTGAGCGGTAACATTGGGTCTGACCTTCAAGCACAAAAATAGAAAGTCGGAAAGGGTCTATTTTTATGCTCGAAGGGTCTGATAGACCCCACAATCCTCTTCTCAATGTGATAAAGTACTATAGAGTCCGCCAAAAAATGTATATACACATTAAGGAACGAAAACTATTTATTATGTGTTTGTTTTATATTTAAATACTGATCACACATGTAGTACTGTCTTCGCTGCACATGCCGCTGCAATCTCCTCCCGAAGGTACTCCAGCGTGCTCGGCTTACGTCGATAGACTTGATCTTTCACAGTTCCCCACCAGAAAAAGTCCATAGGTGTTAGATCTGGCGAGTCCTCTTCGTCCAATCCAATGTCCCTACAGATTGCCATCCAGGAAAGCTCGTACGGCTAGGTGGTTGTGGTGGCGCCCTGTCCTGTTGGTAGAAGACCTCTTCATCATCTCCATAAAGCGATGTGACAATATCAATATCCTGATACAGTCTGACAAAGAGTGTATACATTTTTTGGTGGACTCTGTATAAATGAGTTTTTCACTGTCAATCTCGCTGTATCTTACTGTCTGCCCATTCTCTCAAAACACATATTCCCAAGTTTCGTTACATTTAGTTTTCTTTCAGTTATTAATGTGTAAAGTGCACTTGGGTCTCTCATTCCCAACGTTACCACTCGCCAATTTTTTTTTATTAAGATTATGTCTATGGTAAAAATTCCACAATTAAAAAATTTGTAAATTATATTGTAAACATACAGTAAATATACAGTATATGCTGAAAATATTCAAACATTTTTTTAAAAATTTATGTGCAGGAGAACTGTAGTAAATATAATATTTTTGAGAAAATATACTTTTTCTTGCAAATTTTTATATTAAAAATCATATCCTATTTAATAGAAAAGCATTCTTCAATAAAAATCACGTTTATTTCATTAGCAATCTTCGTGCGATAAGCGTGAAAATGCTGATAGCAATTATCATTAGTTATTCCATAATTTTTTAACATTTTTATACACTGGGTTCCACAGACCAAACTTTACCTCTGGCTGGAGTTTTTCCCGTTCAAGAATTAACTTGTAGCTTCTATTCAAGGTCGCCTTTAATTCATAGTAATCTACTCAAAGCCCCTTAACCCATGTGAATGAAATCACCACATGTAAATATAGGGCGCTGACATTTGGAAACTACTGACTAGTTTGATTGGCTGAATTTGAACTATAACAAGGGAAGAAAATACGAAAACACTAATCCACAAAAACAAACAAAAAAATACGAAAATACTTGTTTTTGTGGATTAGTGTTTTCGTATTTTCTTCCTTTAGATTTGTGTTCACAGTTTTTGGCTTGTATAACTTGTATTTGAGCTATGATGTTTATCACATAGACAAGGTCACACGCCAAGATATGGAGTCAATAATTTTCGGCATTTATTCCCGCCTTCATTAGGATATACAGAAAAGTAGCACACAGCCTGAGACAAGAAAATCCTAATATATATATAGGAGAATAAATGGTTTCTATTATGATCTATAAGTTCTTTTATTATTAATCTTGTTAAGAAATATTGTGTTACGGAAGACTTTCATATTGTTTAGGAGTGAATGCCTGGCGTGTGAGTTATGTCTTCTTAAAACTAAAATATATTAAAATTTATTTATTTATTTACATTTACATTTATTTACATTTTGATAGAAGAGTAAATACTTGTTTATTGTAAAAAGAATATTAAAGTCTAAACCCTGCTTATAATTTCACATGTTGCGTTTGCCTCCAAATATTACAGAAGTGCGTAGGGTCGTTCCGAAATATTACTTTTATGTTATGAAAAGGCGGATCACCTAGGCAGTGTCCTATTTTTTATGTTGTCAAAGACGGAAGTTGATGGTAAATATTACAGGTTAAACCTTCCGTTAAATTTTGTTACCGTGCGACAGATGACAGAAGAGAGGTAATCTGCGGAAATGGCGTGTGACATGAATCGAAGGGCGTATGAAGCAAAGGTGTGTAATTGATTCCTCCAAAAGGAAAAGTTTGTAGCCATGAACATTCAATGACATTTACTGAACTTCACGGAGACCGGAAAAAAAATCATTTAACATAGAAGCATACACTGACTGGCCAGATTATTATGCCCACCCCATTAGTACTTCGTTGGGCCACCTTTTGCCTTCAATATTGTGGCGATTCATCTTGGCATTGACTCCACGAGATGTTGAAAGGTGATGCGAGAAATCTGACACCATGCCTGATAAATAACACTGTCCAGTTGTGTGAGATTTGATGGTTGTGGAACCAGCTGCCTGATGGCTCTTTCAATTTCGTCCCACAAATGCTCAATTCGATTGAGATCTGGTGATTGTGGGGACCACCTAAACAAGGTAAAGTCTCTCTCGTATTCTTGGAACCAATCCTGCACAATAAGAGCACCGTGGCATGGCGCGTTGTCTTGTTGGAGGAAGCCCGTCTCCATTGGGATACGCTGTCAACATGATATGACGAACTTGATCAGCAAGGATTCTTAGATATGTTGTGGTATTCAGACGTTGATCCACACGAAATAAAGGATCCAAGAATGCCCCAAACCATAATACTGTCCCCACCAGCTTGAGGGGCAGTACTCATGCATGTGGGAGTCCATGCTTTGATGTTGTATCCGCTAAAGATGCAACCGGAAACGTGATTCTTCGGACCACATGACTTTTTTCCAAGGCTCGACTGTCCAATCCTTGTGTTCCTGTGCGAATTGGAGACATTTTATCTTGTTAACTGCAGACAGCAAAGGTGTTCGAACAGGCCTTCGCTTTCCATATCCCATACGAGGCAGTGTACGGCGAACAGTGCGTTCGGAGATCATTTGAGAGGACCCCTGATTAAGATCTGCAGTAATTTGATGCACTATTGCCCTTCTGTTGTCTTGTATCAGTCTTGCCACTCTCTGTTCTGCCCGAACATTGACTAGTCGCTGACGGCCACAACTCGCGCGCTAAGGCCCAGTTTTTCGGCTGACAGTCCACTTTAACAACAGCTGCTCTTGAACATTTAACGAATGCAGCTGTTTTGCTGATACTCGCTCTATGGCTCCGAGCGTCAACAATCATCCCATGTTCAAAGGCTGTTAAATCGCGTTGTTTACCCATATCTTCAGAAACAAATCATTTCTATTGTGGTAAACAACCTGCTTCCCTGTTTATAATGGTCTGGCCCTCTGGCAACTTCAGCACGAAATCATAGCTAATTTGCCTACACAGGTGGTCGTAATAACCTGACCAGTCAATTAACAGTGAGGCGATGGCACGTTTTGTTAAATAAGCGTGGTATATTTTCTTTGATTATATGCGATATCCGGTAGACTTTATGTTAAGAGAAACCTTCAGATCAAAACGATGTTAATAGCCCGTTAATCGTTTCAATTTATGCCCATGTACGTCCATTAGTTACGGGGATAGGCGCTCGATGTAGGACTTACAGTTAGTCAAATTTTCGAGTTTGGAGGTTTGTTCGCACGCAGGCACGGAGCAAGGGCGAAAATTGAGGATCGTCCGAATCTGGAGGAAACAGCTAAAGCTTCTATTAACGGGGATAAGCGATAACGAATATAGAGGTCTTATTTTTGCATTTATAAAACTAGTGCACGTTGTTTACAATTCCTTATTAGAAGCTTTAGCTAAAGCTATTTATAAGAATGCACGCTTGATCTGTACGTTTATCCGGATTGAGTTCTCCGGATTAAGCAATTCTACTAACAAGGGAATCCCACATAGCCTATCCGCTTTAACAATGGAGTCCTTGTATGGTTCTGTATGCTCAAATTTTTTTTCCTTTTCGCGGTTTATTTTGAAAGAAACAAAATGTTGCACTTTCTTATTTCGCAAGCATCTATAGTAGCTTCAGATTAGTAACATATTTCAATTTGATGAAAATCTGTGACGTACATGTTCGAGGGATTCCCTTGTAAGAGCAGTGATGCCTGCCGCACTGGTTGGATTCATAATACAATTCCGAATTTGGGCGAATTTCCAGCATTGGAGAATACTGTACATGCATTTGTTTAAAGAAAGGGTGTCAATTTTCACTGGTGCAAGTTCTCTGTATTGTTTGGGACGATTCGCTTGCACGGTGTACATGATAAAGATTTGTTAGAACGATTCAAATGAATATCTCGTAAGCGAATACAGATATTTACATGCAGTTTTCGATAATCAACATCATTTTCGAGAAATTTCATCTACGATGGAGGATCGAAAAGTGATGCACAACAATTTTTTTAAGGAATGCTATTTTGGTCCGGGTGTTCAAAGTTGGCAAATTGATAATTGAATCTTTCGCTACAAACAGCAATTGCTTGATTAAGTGTCGCCGGAAGGTCTGATAACTACTGACTAAAGATGGCGCGTTTCCTAGCATCGTCAGTTTGTGAAGAACAGCGAGGTGCAGTCCATTTTTTGTGGGCCAAACAAAAAAATGCGAGTGAAATCCACAAGGAAATGTTGGAGCGTAGGTTGAGGAATATGGCTGGGAATCGACAGAAAAAAAATTGAGGAATTTGGCTGGGAATCGACAGAAAAAAAATTGAGGAATTTGGCTGGGAGATGCTCAAACACCACTCTACAATCCATTCCTCGCACCATCTGAATATTACCTCTTCGGACCAATGAAGAAATTCCTAGGAGACCGATGCTTTGTTTCGGATGAAGAGGTAAAATCAGGCGTGCGCAGATGGCTCTACAAACAGAAAACGTCTGAGGCGTTAACATAACCAAATGAGAAAGCCAGATCTCAGGGACATAAAAGAGGTCGCCTTATCTGGATCTTGGCCAGTTTTACGACAGAGATAGTGGTAGGTACGATCTTTTTTTTTTTTTTTGATAAAGATCACATTTGTTGATTGACGATAGCAATGCAAGCACTATATGAAGTCTGAACAGGCGATGAAATTCAGTAAATTGTACACCGAAATCCCTTTCGGCATCGTCTCATTCATCCGCAATGAGTCAAAAATTTGGGAGTCGCATTATACACGAATATTCGATTTTTTATATGTTTTCTGGGCTTTAAAAGTGGGAGTCGTTTTATAGACGAGTTGCATTATACATAAATAAATCCAGTAATAGGAGGAAATTCATATTGTAACCTCAATTGATTTTATGCTTTTATTATTAATTAGTGCTTGAAAGATTAATTGCATATTATTTGGAATTGCTACAAGCTTTAAATGTTCTGTTTGCCGATGAATTGTTTTCGTGATGTCATCTTTTCTCATACAACCCCTGGAAGTAAGTATTAGATCACTGCAAGTTGCTTGAATACGTAATTCATTACGTTTTACCCATAATAGAGATAAAAGACACCATACGTATTTAACAAAATTTATCCTTGATCACTATTCGACTTGATAATCATTTTACCATGCAACAAAAAAAAAAGGTTCACCAGGAAATAAAAATGCCAAAAATTAAAGTATTACACCCTTCCAGAGAAAAAAGTATTAAATCACCTTTCAAGCGGGAAATAAGTTTTAGATCAAACTGAAACATCAATAAATAAAATAATATGTGAATATGAATTTCAGTATTTAGTCGGGCCACATTTTTCATTAATGACAGCCATGATTCTTTTCGGGATAGAATCAATTAATTGTTGACAATAACTAATATCAAACTCATCTCAACTTGAACTGAGTGCGTCACAAAGTTCTGCTTTATTATTGAGATTAACACTTTCAACTTATATCAAGCGTTCTTATCGGATTTGAATCAGGCCTGTTTGCTGGCCATGACATTGTAGGAATGTTTTCTGCCGTGAATACGATTTCAGCCGTTTGGCTGCATATGAAGCTGCGCTGTCATCTTGGAAGATAAATTCATCATAATCTCCAAAGTGATCTTCAATCTCCAACTTCATATATGTCGGCAGTTACTGTTATCTTGTTATAACACATAGCGTACCAGATTTATTCCATCCTATATAATCCCACACAACGAGGAAATTTTGTTTTGCCCTTAAATATTTTATCCGCTCTTCTCCATACAAATCTCCCTGCATCATTGCCAACTCCAATACAAACATAAGATTCCTCAGAAAATATCACCTCTTTTAACGTCCAGTGTTTGTGAGTTCCTGCCCATTGCAATCGACGTTTCCGTTGCAGTTTGGTGAGCAATGGTTTCACTTTGGCTTTTCGTAGTGGTATCCCATCTCATGTAGACGGTTGCGAACTGCCCTGTTATTTAGTAACATCCACATGAATTCAGGCTGCCAAGTGTATTTAGGCTGTTTGACGTTTGGTGCTGATATCTTTTGCATATTATTCACAACGCGTGGTCTTGTCTCTTACAAATTAGTGGTCTTTCGTGGGTGTCCACTTCGCTGGCAGGCTTCCACACTTCCAAACGACCGAATTTTCTTCCAAGTATAACACAGTGTACACTGTGAACATCCAAGTTGATATGCAACTTTCCATTGCAATAAATCCGGCTGTTATCAAGTTGACAGTCTTTAACTTAAAGTTAGTCGAATAATAGTTTGTTGGAGCCATATTTTCTGTATACATTATTTTGGTAAAAATGTGCTACAAGTGATGATAAATAGAGAAAAAACTTTGCCTGATTTGAATATAGGATCATCTCAGTAACTTTTTATAGGGAGGTTGAACGTCTATTAAGCGATCTAATACTTTTTACCCCTTCTAATACTTTCATCTCTGGAGGGATGCACATATTTATTTTTAAAAATGTTTGTTTGTGTGTCTCTTATTGAATTGACATTTGGAAGCATGACTCTTTTTTTAATGCATGATTTGGCTATAATGTAATTGCTCTGCATTTAGCTGGCAATGATTTAATACTCATTTCTAGGGGATGTATGTGGTTTTTCACCGTGTAGTGAGGAATGCCACGATGTTCGTTTTTCATAATGCAAAGTGAAGTGTTGGTCAGGACCATCTTTAGAACGACAGCAGAAAAGGTGAACATCTTTATTTACAATTTGTATCCAAGAAACCTACAAAATTCTACAGGCGGGTGCCAGGTCCCGCCTCATATTTGTTCCATAGGAGAAATGTGCGTTAATATGATTCATTAATGCTAACGCATTTTCGCTTAATTTTTTTGTTTAACGTTTTGCTTCAGCCATTTGGAGTGCATCTTTTTGTGTTAAACTGCCAATTACGTTTGAATTACGTTAGTCGACTATGTTTTGTAAATGGTAATTTAAACTTTCACTGCAAATTAAATTATTGTACTTAATTATCACTTTATCATTAACAACCAATTATTAAACTTGGCATTGTTCTCTCTGCGAACCACCGTAAGCGAAAGTACAGGTGAAAGTCCCGCGTATTTGATGTTTGGCTTCGATCCTAAGAACCTGGTCGAATAGGATGAAGACCTGGCAGATGAAATCAAGCGGGAGTTCAACCCTGACAATTAATTCGGAATCTCACTGAAGGACGACAATATGCGAAGGATCGTGACATTGAGTGAACAAGACTCCGGGTAAGACCATTTGTGAATGGCACAAGCTGGTGAAGGGGCGTTATGATCTGGGGAATGTTTTCGTGGTATTCTCTGGGTGCACTCACAAGTATGAATCGATTTAAGTACGTTCCGATCCTTGCTGACCATGGACATTGTTTTTCCTGGGCATGATTGCATCTTCAGACAATACAACATCTCATACAGCTGAATTGTACGAGAATGATTAGAAGAGCACGACGAAGACTTAAAGCCAATCGAGCATCTATGGGACCACCTCGATTGGGTTATTCGCTCCATGGATATTCCACCCCGCACTTTCCAACAGTTGTCAACTGAACTGCAGTCAGCATGGCTCAATGTCACTGTGAACACTTTCCAGCACCTCATTGAATCTCTCCCAACTCGTCTAGCCGCTATCCGAGCTGCGTATGATGCTTATTCCGGTTATCAACTATTTACTATCGGGTTATTTTATATAATTCTATCTATTCTATGTCCGAATGAACTTTTACATCTCTACACAATGTTTGCTGTTTAAAGAAGAATACCTTTTTCTTTCTTAAATAACAACACTTAATATCCTTTATTATTTTCATCTTTTTTAACAGAAACGGATTATATTTTCCCCGAACAGAAATGAAGTACAGTTACCCGAATTTCCGTTACCCGAACTTTTTCACTAAATAAGGACGTTGGAAGGTGAGGGGACGTTGACTTTAATACGGCTCTAGATATCCCGGCTTTAAGATTTTATATGATAAATAAATTTTTTTATAGACTGAAACTTTTTCTTTTCATCTGGCTCTTTTGAAAAGACTTTAACTTTCCGCCCAGTAGTTTATGCTTTTATTCGGAGAAAGATCGACTGCAGCGATAAAAACGTTGGTCAAATAAAGATATACACACACACACTAAGCAAAATATAAAGAAACATAATCTCTAAATATCATCACTTTTGTGGAAATGGTAATAAAATAGAATTTACCATATTGATAATAGAAATAAAAGTTTTCTAAAAAAAAAAGTTCATTTTTGCAATAAAAATACGCACAATAGCCTTTAGAAAGAAAAATTACATGTTTTTCATTATTTATATTTCACAAACAAAGCATCCAAAATTTTTTTACAGTCATTTGGACAGTCATAATGTTAAACCATTTAATTAAATGTTAAGCTCGGAAGGAAAGCAATTACGCCCATTCACAGAATGGCCTTCCAATTCTAAGAATTAGTAATCCTAAGATTTTCCTTGACTTTTTCTTAAAAAAAATCTGCTAAACTTAACTATTTCGTTTTCTTCCTCTCACAGAAAATTATGAAATGGTAAAATAAATTTCAAACAGAATAATATTCATTACACGAAAACAAAATTGCTCTTAGGAATAAAAAAAATAAATTAAACATTTCAAAACACAAAATGAAAAAGTTTACATAATAATAAAAATTGAACAACCTGTATACGTATTTCGGAAGCCACGCTTCCAACTTTCAGCAGGTACAAACATCAAATGAAAAGTGAACAAAAAAAATATGTATTTCTATCCACATTTTGTAACTTAGTTCTGTTGATTAAACCATGATTAATTTCACTTTATAGTTTTTTCACGGTTTTGTTTCCTTCTTATGGCTATTGCAGGCCCCCGTATTTTTGGCTTTAACATAGTCCGTTCTAAATTACTTAATATAAAATACAAAATATCTATTTTGTTAGAATAATCTTCGTTTTAAAAATTTAATTCCTGTTCATTTTGAAATAAAAATTAGACGTCTAAATAACTAATTAATATCAATTTAAGAAATTAATATTATTGATAAATATTAATAGAAAGATGGAGGAAATTCATTTTTTCTCATAGGTGGGATACCAATTAATTGCATCTCAACAAGAAATTATTGCGAAATTTAACATGGTTTAGGTTTAACATTGGTTTAGGTTTACCATTTGGTTTAGGTGGCCATGGATCGTAGGATGTCATGCAATTTTTTTCCCTTCCATTTTAGAAAAAGAAATGGGTGAAACTTATTAGGATAAAATAGTTTGGGGTAGTAAAATTTTCAGAAAATCCTATAGCCACGAATGCCTGTTCGTCGTTGGTGCATTTATCATCTCCATGAAAACTGAGGAAGCTAATATTTGTGATCCAAATTAGCATATTTAAAGAGAGAGAAATGTTATATTTAATAATGTATGTATTAGATTGATGCAAGAAACAAATCGTATTTCGACTGCCACAGAATTACCTTCAACTAATTAACTACATTAATTGTTTAGGTTAAAGAAGAGAGTGGTGAATATCCTAATTTAAGATCGTCAGATATATTTAAGGGCTACTGTTGCATTATGCTATATAACCAACTATGCTGCAAGACTTGAGCAGGGAATTGTCTTAGTGCTCTTCTATTGAAAGGCAAAAAAGATAATGATTTTCAAACTGGAAATTAGTTTCAATATCCTAAAGTTCAGGTTCCTCACTGTCCATCGACCATCACTTTCTCACTCCGATCTCTTCACAATTTGGAGTTGTGGTTAGATTCGTTCGAAATGTTGGTATTCATGACATCTCTCAGAAGTTACGTGCTAAAATTTTGTGTAGGAAAGTGGGAAATATTTGGAAGCTCAAAGTGCTCAAAATTGTACGAGTCGTAACCCTTTTGGATGCAATAAAGTAATTTGGCTGAAAAAATAAAGAGCTCTCCCGGTAGAGTAAACAAAGCATTTCCTCTGAAGAGAATAATGCTGAATATTTCTGACTTATGGATTTTTATATTATAAAACTTACTTTTTTTTCTGAAATACTGACAAAAAAATCACCAAATATTTATTTTGTTAAACGGACGCTAAAATATTCTTTTTTAGTTTTTATATTGTTATTATTGCAACAATTTTTTCTTTTAATTTATTTGTAATTTTGTAACTAAATAAATAAATAAATGATACAAACATTACTATTATTTATTTAATTTTTATGCTGATTTCAAATCTCGCAGTCAAATTTCTTTATCAGGCCGAATTTCAAGTCATCGAGGAAACTATAAAGGCAATAATCAATTTCCACAACCTTTTATTATAATAAGTATGACTACGAAGAAGATTATAATGAAAGCATGTACTGAAACAACAACATTATTTGTTGTCATCACATAACTTAAACTCGCAATTATAAATGTCATCTGGTTGGGCTTAATTGAATTCGTACTGTCTTTATGCAAGTGGCACTATTAAATGGACTTCTACTTAATATTCGGAATTAACAACAGAAAAACATGAAGCAGAATTAGTCATAGTTATTTTTTATCCATTATTTATTATTATTAAAAAATAATTTGAACAACTTTTAAAAGTCTGAGATAACCTATTTATTTCATGTGTATAATATACTGTAAATTTTTTGAAAAATAAATTTAACCATGCCTATAACATAGTTTAAAGAATAAAAAAAGATTACTAAATTAAATTAGTAATAATGAATGGCAACAAAATGACGATGAATGATTTACATTTTTAATGTTAATTGAGATCTTACACCTGAGCACAGCTAATGTTAGAACTGTCCTAATAGAGTAATAAATCTATGAATTAAAAATAAATATGAAGAAAAAACGTGATAGAAACAAGGTATTTCTTACGAGCTGCTTCTTGTTTTCAGCCGAGACATGAAGCAGATATTTCCATCGTTTCTCGGTCAGTCTTCGACAGAGTTTCTCAGCTTTGGCACTGTACTCATCAAGGAAAGTCGGTGCTACGATTTGCAAATCGAGACGTCCGGGCTGGGAGCCTTCGCACGGGGTCGTGGAACCGTCGCCTTCAGGGTCAATGCCGATGGCCACCGACGAAATCGGCGACAAATAGAAGAGTAACAACAAGACGACGCCGACGACATGGAAATTTATGGCGGGGAACATCGTTAGGTACGATCTTCAATTAAACAGTTGTACCACGGCTGTAATTTTCTTTTATATCCTCAGGAGAGCGTGCTAGGATCGTTTCATTCGTACTTGGAATTTTTTAAATTACCTTGAAAAAGGCTAATCTCCTTCTTTTTAAAGCCTGCGGCTAACAAGGAACCCCACCGTAATTCTCGAGGCAACGTTTTACTATAAATTAGACATAAAATTTTATAATGTGCGAAAAAGATATTGAAAATAAACAAAGTACAAAACATACAGAATTTACTTTCAAGAGTGCAAGTTTTTTTTAGATAAGTCGATAGGTATTAGATTACAGCTTGAATAATAAAGTTTGGGCGTTTTACAAACTTTTTAATCCATTGATCGTTACGATAATCGCATTTGTTTTAGTTATATTTGACGATATTAGAAGCCAATTTAGAACTCATACAATTATATTTTGCCTAATCATGACCAAAAGCCAATTTAGAACTCGTACAAGGTTTTACAAAAATGGTAATGGGAATTCGCGAATGGGAACTTTCGCTAACCACATTATCAAAAATGGACCTCCATTTAACAATATTAAAAACAACATCCTAAAAACTTAAGGTGGCCATAACATAATTATCAAAGGCTTAATAGCAAAAACCAGAAAAACTGAAATTTGTTAATGAATAGTCAAACCATGTCTTATTCGAACTTGCTGTTCAGAACTTTAAAATCGTTACCTTAATGGTTTACTATGCTTTGCTAAATTATATATCCATTGTTACATTATATCGTATAAATATATTTTCTTGTATCGTTGACTATGAACTTGCAAAAGCCAGTCGTTATAATAAATTAAATACTGCTGAAATCACCTCTATTTATTTATATATCATATTCGTGCAATGCAAGAACCATATTCGAATAATATCTTCATATTTTATTATTATTTCGTAGCAAATTTGAAGAGAACAGAAGATTTCAAAACAACGTTGACTCCCTGAAATGAAAAGAAGTTCTATTTGTCTGTTAATATTATAAGATTTACATGAAATTTACAACCATCGATGGATGTCGTCACAGAATTGCGCCAAACAAATTTTAATTCGTCGTCTTCCGAAAGCGAGGATTAAAAAAAAAACAAAAAAAAACAAAACTCGCCAAACCGAACTTGTTTCGTGGAAGTGTGACGTTGTCAGTTTCCCTTTGTGAATCACGCAGAGTTCAAAAGAAATCAAAATGCGTTCTCAAGTTACCTCAAAAGAATGAATTAATTTACCGGATAAGAATGGAAATTTAAAGAGAACGGTAATTACAGTATTTAAATGCATCAGAAGTATAATCTGGGTTTTATTTTTTCTTCGTTTGAAAACAAAATATCACAGTTGGTTTTCTTTTTCTTATGTTTTGATGGGTAAACTGTATATCTTTATAGAAGACCAATTGACTATATAAATTGGTTAATATAATCATTACTAATGATGTAAAAAATAACAAAAAAAAAACAACAAAACAACAAGGTGAATGATAGTTAAGAAGAGAATAGTAAAAAAGACATCACAAAATAACAAAGGGAATAAATGATACGAGGCCTTTCGGTCATTTTATTTACAAAGACCTTCTTCAGGTATAAAAATTTTTTTGAAAGTATAACTGAATTCTTCTTTCAGTAAAAGATAAGAATATAAGTTTAAATAGATACATTGTTGAGAGGTATTATTACATCAATTGATTGTTTACATCTTTAGTTTGATCATTTTAAATTGTTATAATCAAAGAATTTTTGTACATTGTTATTTATAATTGATTAAAGTTATATTTACATATTTTTATAATAAATTGATTATGATTATATTTACAAAATATAAAAAATATATAAGAATATAATTAACAAATTTTTTTAATTAATAAGTGAAAAGATAGTAATTAAAAAGATTTATTATAACGTTTAAATTTTTATTACAATATTTCCCATTTTTTATCTAATTTATATGATTGATGGGCTAGACAATTTTTTGATTTGGTTATATAGTAACTTTCTTTAATTAATCTTTTTTGCCAATGTTCTTCAGTTCCTAAAATTTTTGTATTTTCCCAATCAATTTCATGATTTTTGTTATGTAGATATAATTGATTATTTTCATTACATTTTTTTATATCATTTTTGTGTTCATCAATTCTTTTTTTCATAATTCTTTTTGTTTGTCCGATATAATGATCATTGCATTCTTTAGGAACTGAAGAACATTGGCAAAAAAGATTAATTAAAGAAAGTTACTATATAACCAAATCAAAAAATTGTCTAGCCCATCAATCATATAAATTAGATAAAAAATGGGAAATATTGTAATAAAAATTTAAACCTTATAATAAATCTTTTTAATTACTATCTTTTCACTTATTAATTAAAAAATTTGTTAATTATATTCTTATATATTTTTTATATTTTGTAAATATAATCATAATCAATTTATTATAAAAATATGTAAATATAACTTTAATCAATTATAAATAACAATGTACAAAAATTCTTTGATTATAACAATTTAAAATGATGAAACTAAAGATGTAAACAAACAATTGATGTAATAATACCTCTCAACAATTTATCTACTTAAACTTATATTCTTATCTTTTACTGAAAGAAGAATTCAGTTATACTTTCAAAAAATTTTTATACCTGAAGAAGGTCTTTGTAAATAAAATGACCGAAAGGCCTCGTATCATTTATTCCCTTTGTTATTTTGTGATGTCTTTTTTACTATTCTCTTCTTAACTATTATACATCACTTATTTTCCTTTTCTAAGGTGAATAATAATTTATTCATTCATAGATGCTGGCAAAGAGAAGATTTTTGGGGGAAATAAAATATTCAGCAAATAGGATATAAAGTGAGGATTTTAAACGAAAAAAGAAAGACTGTATAAGATAATCACTGAAAGTCTTACAAAAATGTAAGCTTAAGATGGCTGTTCCTGGACATTGCGAAGGGCTGAGTTCGTGAACCGGCAATGGAAGCGACTCAGTGAAAATCGACCATGAAGATAACTTGTGGCGTGCTCTGTTTATGCGAATACAGCCAACGCGTAGTGGTCGTTTTTTTGCTCGCCATAAAAGTTGAACGGCAGTGTATAGTACAGTACAAAAAGCATATACTGTTAATAACCAGACAGAATAACCACCGTTAGCAAGTCCTGGATCAGATATTACGATGTCGAATGAAGTTCATTTTAAGAGAACAATTCGCAAGGAAAAAAGATGTGAACTGCTTCATGAAGAATGGCTTTTCCTTCAGGATAACGCTAGTCCAATACTTTACATCGAATGATCTGCAACATATATTTGAGAAGCTAGTTCATCGCTGAAAGCGGTGTATGGAGTGTGAAGCTCTCTATTACGAAAAGAAGACCCACACCAAACCTTCTGATGACTTAACTCCGTCCTGAATAACCTAACGTCGAATAATAATCTCGGTCCACGAACTTTAGGATCAGTCTTCGTAAATTTTCTTTCGTCAATTGAAAAATGAGGCTAGGTGTTAAAATACAAGGTGAGACCGGAAAGTTCGGTGAATGACTCGGAAAAACAAACAGGGTCAGGTGTTTCAGAGATGATATTTGACTGTCCTTCAAGGTAAGCCCCCAACTGTGAAAAATCCTCTTTCCTTATCGCTTGGAGTTCCCTCGTCACAACCGTTTGAATATCCAGAATGTCGAGAAATCTGTGTCCTTTCATTTTCGAGTCACAGCGTTTTCACCGTACACTTTTATCATTTCGTGGGTTTCCGTTGTGGTTTTACCCAATTTAAAACAGAATTTTATATTGACTCTTTGCTCCATTATCTATACATATAAAAGGCAATGTAAGTATGCTTGTCCGGTTTTAAAAGGCAACTTAGAAGTAAGCTACAAAGTTAAAATTTAACACAGCCATTTAATACTACCACAATGATGGAAAAAATCTAAAACTGGAGATAAGTCTCTTAAAAACGTAGAAATTAATAATTTTTACATCTAGATATTATGAAATAGACTTGGTTTATATTTGTTTCCTTGCATGTGTGAACAATCGGCTGAGTGAACAATGGTTGATGAAATTAATACATGCCGCAGCCGACGAAAAAGACACACCCTGGCAATGAAAAGTTACCTGACCATCTTAGTCCAAGCAACAATGTAATATTCATTGTTTCCATCTTGGATTTTAGCAGTCAGTTTTTTTTCGTTTGTTAGAAACAATGAAGGTTACATTGTTGCTTCGACTAAGAAGATGAGGTGACTTTTCTGTGCCAGAGCCTGTCTTTTTCGTCAGGTACGATGCTTGTCTTAATGGTTCATGTTTTAAGGGGGATCGTTATAAAAAGTAATAAATAAATAAATAAATAAATAAATAAATAAATAAATAAAAAGGCATTATTATTTCTTTTTTTTATTAAAATCTTTGGAGAGATGTAAGAAATTATTCTGAAACAAATAAGAGAATACAACTTCTAGGCGTGCAGCTGCTCAAGCTTCTGCTGAAAAGGTGTAGATACTTTTCCTCATGAGCTAATAACTGGAGAAAATTTATTTTTCATATGGTTTTTGCAATTTAGTAAATTTCTTTAGAGAAGTTATTGATAATGTTTATCTAAACATATTAGAAAATTCTAAAGATCTCAACTCATTGTGTGAGACGCCAGTCCTTGCTGCTAAAACTGATAACTATCATTATAAACAACCACATTCAGGACATGATTCCACGCTCTGTGACTGCATACCACTCTATCGAAACGGTTACATGTTGATGAGAGATTCTGATTGGGCTGTAAACAGAGTTCCTGAACTCTCTTAATCCATCTATTAAGTATTTTTTAATATAGACAGAAATAAATCAATACTCATTGGCTTTCTTTGATATTTTAAAAAGTTAAGGATGCAATGTCGAATTTTCCTGGGTGAACCCGATTGAACACAAAAGTCCTGTGCGAGCATTTAAAAGAATTCTTTTCGTTTTCCAAAGTGAATATAAATTTTATTAAGGCTTTTTCGTTTATACTCAAATTCAGATATTGCAAAATTTTATCAAACAAACTACTCGAGCAACGCCGGGCAAATCAGCTAGTCTATACAGGGTGTTTTTGAATTGAGTACAAATTTTTTGGGAGATGATAGAAGAGGTCCTTAGAAGTATTTTTTGTCATATGAACATGGGGTCCCCGCAGCTCCGTTTGCTTACAATACTGCATTGAACAATCAAATGACACCGGGACGCAGTGTGCGTTGATAGGCCTAGATTATTTTTTTTTAACAATTAACACAAGCAATCTACTGTAACAACTTTTAGAGTAATTGTTTGCAAAGAAATTTCAAGGTGCACGTGCTTGTTTGTTGAAAAGTCTTAGGACAAACTTCGTCAAAGAGATTCCATGGTATCCAACCCCTTTGTAAAATACGATTAGTCTATTGCGAATTGCGAATTGTGCTATGAAGCAAATGGCGGTCATTTCGAACAATTACTTTAAAAGTTATTATAGTAGATTGCTTGTGTTAATTGTTAAAAATAAAATAATCTAGGCCTACCAACGCACACTGCGTCCCGGTGTCATTTGATTGTTCAATGCAGTATTGTAAGTAAACGGAGCTGCGGGGACCCCATGTTCATATGACAAAAAATACTTCTAAGGGCCTCTTCTATCATCTCCCAAAAAATCTGTACTCAATTCAAAAACACCCTGTATATAAATACGGCAACACATTTTTTGTTATGGACTTTTACCTGTGTTAACCATGGACTTTTACATGGTTGGAAAGTTCTGTGCTCTAGATGTGCACAATATATTTTGTTTGCGTATTTGTTGACGTTAACACAAGTAAAAAGCGTTTCAAAAAAGGTAGCATTAAGCAACAGGTTGTGCGCCATATTTGTCAACGCATGTAGCATTGCCTTTACTTACAATAAATATCAACTTAACTCAAATCATTGTTGATGTTCTTTTGAAAGAATTTTAATTGTTGTAATAATAATTGGAAAATGGTCTTTGGAGGATTTTTTCATGCCATTACCTCCGATATTGATGAATAAATTGTTATTAACCAACTATTTAAAATATTTCTATAATTAGTAGGTAAGCATTTTATGTATTTTTCGTCGTTTTCTAAGCTATTTTAAGGTTTTTTCATACATTTTGAAAGTAATATTTTTAGTTAAAAATAAAATAAATACCAATTTTGAAGTTTTTGATTTTTATTTATTTTTTAAAAATTTTGTTAACACTCTTTAGTAACAAAAAAGTTATGGAGAGACGCAGAGATAGGGAGGGACAATTTAGCTTAAATATAAAAGATACCTTTAGATTTTCAAAGTTATCATTGCGGTGAAATGAATCGGGAGTGTCAGTAATGTCATGCAAAGCATTTTGGATATTTAATGTGTTAGATATTTTTCATTCTCCAAAGTTTATTAATAAGCAAGATTGATGCTAGAACAATTACACATATATTTTTTTTTCTTAGAAATGTGATCGAATTTCGTTCATTGGGGAATCCTAGTCAGTGTAAATGTACTGCACTCTAAACACCGCCGCATGAACAAACGCCTGTCAACAATGAAGGCACGTTTGCATATGTTAGCAGAGATACAGAAGAATGTCTTGCGCTTATCGTTGCGAGTCGGACACTTCCCATTATCACATTAAGGGTGATTCACCGAACTTTCCGGTTTCACCTTGTAAATATAGCTTTCAATGAATCAATTGAACTTTCACACAGAAGAGCATATTCAGGGAATTGCTTTTTGATAATCAGACGGTTAGAGAAGCTTAGTAAAGGTTCTAAAACCTAAAATCAAGTTATTTACTAGCAAGTGCACCTCCTTGGTCGCCAAGCGCGACTCTGCTTACTCTTTAATGTAGGAATGTGAATTTAAAACATTTTAGCAGACGTATTTTGATATATCCTGATTTGGTCTAGTTTGCAAAGATTACAATGGGCAAAAGGGTCACCGACTTGTTGTTTTCGAGAGGACAAGACCTGTGCCTCAGCGCTTTCGGCCATTAAACCGATTCAATAAAAACAAGTCGTAGGAGTAAAGAATAAAAATCTAATAAATTGTGGATATTCACGTGAGAAAGGGAAAAAAACGGATCACCATTTGTCCATAATGATTTTTAATGGTCATATATGAACATTTCTTGATTAAGGATACGGACAAGTATATACAGGGTGTTGTAGATAACTACAGGGCAGTATAACGGGAACCCTACCCGCTCGATTGCAGGGGCCGGCTCGACATAAAATGATAATTGGGTAATTTTATCAAAAACATGACAGTTTTGACGTTCACCCTCCCTCCCCAACTGTGGAAACTGCTGGTTGCTGCAAGCCACTTTCATCTCCCTCCATTCTGCCAATCGACCGAGCCAGCCCCTGCAATCAAGCGGGTAGGCTTCCCGTTATACAGCCCTGTAGTTATCTGCAACACCCTGTACACTGCTGGATCTAAGGATACGGATAGAAGGAAATATGTTACGCTTTAGCATATACCGAAAACCCAACTTTGTCCCAGCTTATGTCTATGCCAGCTGCAATCATTGCTATGCACATAAATTGGCAGCATTTAATCAAATGGTACATAGAGCGCTCAACATACCAATGACAAAAAAACGAAATAAATGACGAAATCAAAAAGATACAACAGATTGCTATCTACAATGGATTTCCTGGCACCATGGTTAACCAACTTGTCAAGAAACCTGAAAGAAGGAAGAAAATCGCATCAACCATCAGTTTAGGAACGGGAGAAGAGGAAATTTGTAGTTCTTCCCTAGAAGAGAAATCTCACTAAAGGTCTCCAAAAATGTATCATAATTATGTTCTTATAGGAGTGGCCATAGTTTAATAGATTAAGGAGCATTTTTCCTATATTAGAAATTCGGCCAAAGCTGGCAATTTCAAGATTCTACATCTCTGCAACGACTATAGAACACTAAATTTCCTTGAATCCGTGTAAATCACGAAACGACAGCCACAAGATCTGATGAATTTAGACAGAGTCCCAATGGACCTATTATAGTGGTTTGGTAAATTAAATGTATTAAAAGAAGTTTCCTTTCTATTTATTTCTGATTGTATTGTAACCCAAATGGACCTATCATAGGGTTTATGGGCTCACCAAATTGCCGTCTAATTTTAACTCGGTAACCAATCTTATTTATATTTGTATCTCTTCTCCTATTGGTTAAAAATCGAAAACAGGCTGGTAAGATCCTGAAAAAAAGCTGACGTTTCGGATAGAGGCTATCCTTTGTCAAAACAAAGAGTGGAAGTGCCAAACATCACTTTTACTTTTTGCTTTGACAAAGGATATCCTCTGTCCAAAACATCAGCTTTTTTCAGGGTCTTACCACCCTATGCAATGGCGTAGCAACATTGTAACGGGCCATGGTTCGAACTTTGATAGCCGGGCTCCCTGATCCCATCCCAATATACACCTAACAGTCCCGGTCCCTGGTTCGACTGAACCACTTGGAACCATGCTAGCTACGCCCATGTTCAATTTTTGTTTTACTACAGGATTCTTGTATCTCGTCCTTCTTTTTTTCTGGGAGGGTTATTTTTAAGTAAGGTCCTTGCCGCCGACTGCGAAATACAGTCGGTTATCCGTTTTTTGACAGCAATAAACATAACATCAGCAGATATGCAAGGCCATATCAGTAAGGTGTACGGAACTATTGCAACGGACCAGTAGTGTGGTTGCTCAACGACAATGCAAACCCAGGCTCTGCTCAAACGCAAGCTCTAATCAGGTCTTCTGGTTGGGAACAACTTGAGCACCGTCCTTACAGTCAGGACCTCGCTTCCACTGACTACCACCTGTTCCGGTACCTACAGCTTCTCGGCAGCCTGCGTTTCAGCGACGGTTTTCCTCACAGGTAGCAGACTTCTATGAAGTGCGCATGCAGAAGCTCAATGAGCGCTATGACAAGCGTTTAAATAAACTTGGAAACTGTGTAGAAAAAGTTAAAAGTAAGCAGAACATGGCAAACAATATACTATATACTGCGGCGATTCTTCATGACACCCTGTCCATGATGATGCGAGGAATCTGAGACCATGTTTGATTGTAGGGGCCATCTAAGCAAGGTAAAGTCTCCATCATTTTCTTGAAACCACTTCTGCACAATACCAGCACCGTGGCATGGCGCATTGTCTTGTTGGAAGAAGCCATCTCCATTGGGATACGCCATCAACATGATAGAATGAACTTGATCAGCAACTTAGGTATATTGTGCTATTCAGATGCTTTTCAACACGAATTAAAGGGCCCAAATCATGCCAGGAAAACATGCCCCAAAGCATACAACTGTCCCCGTCAGTTTGAAGGAATCCATGCTTTCATGTTGTTTCCGCCAAATTCTCACTTTACCATCTGCATGATGCAACTGGAAACGTGATTCATCGGACCACATGATTTATCCAATGCTCGACTGTCCAATCCTTGTGATCCTGTGCGAATTGGAGACGTTTTTTCTTATTAACTGCAGACAGCAAAGGCCTGCGGCTTCCATATCCCATACGAAGCTATGTATGGGGAACAGTGCGTTCAGAGATTATTTGAGAGAATCCCTGATTAACAACTGTAGTAATTTAATGAACTGTTGTCCTTCTGTTGTCTTGTACCAGTCTTTTCACTCTCTGTTCTGCCCGAACATTGACTAGTTGCTGATGGCCACAACTCGCACGTTCAGACCCAGTTTTCCGGCTGACAGTCCAGTCTTTAAACACTTTAATGACAGATGCTCTTGAACATTTAACGAAAGCAGCTGTTTTGCTGATACTCGCTCTATGGCTCCGAGCGTCAACAATCATCCCATGTTCAAAGGCTGTTAAATCGCGTCGTTTACCCATATCTTCAGAAACAAATCACTTCTACTGTCGTGGTAAACAACCTGTTTTCCTATTTATGATGGTCTGGACCTCAGCAACTTCAGCGCGAAATCGTAGCTAATTTACCTATAAACGTCAGGTGGTCATAACCTGGTCACTCAGTGATAAGCCCGGCATTGCTCGTGCTATTTCTTTGATGAAATTTTGCAATATCCGAATTTGAATACATGTGTGAACACATGAAAAATCCTTAGAATTAATACAGTAATATCCTCTTTGAAAAAATAAAAGAATTCTTTAAAATGCTCGTAGTGGAATTTTTTTGGCCAGGAAAAATTTGACATTGATATATGTAAAAAGAGAAAGAACTTTTTGTAAAAGTTTTACATTTGTTGCTGTGTCAGCTCTAGTTAATGAGTAAGTAATTTGCATTACTTTTTGAACTTATTAAGGATTTCACGCAGAAAAAGGGTCTCCAACATCGCAACTGAGTGGCCATTTTGAATTGCTACTAAGAAAACCGAAATGTTGCAGCTAAAAGATTGCAGAGAGTTACCAATATTAATAAAATCTTGTAAACATTCCAAGGAGGAGCTTTAGCAGTGAAGCAGAAATACATTTATACGTTTATTAAAAAGAAATTAACCCCCCCTCCCCGCCTCCCGAGTAGGATAAGGCAAGTCATCTATTTTTACCCCTTCATGGGTATTCTTTATGGTCACTGTTTTAGCACGTGAATTCGACTTGAAGGGGTCCACGAAAAATTCTGAAAAGTTGATACGGCCGAGCTAAGACATTGATGGTCATACTTCTGAAAACAGAATTTAAAAAAGTTAATCCGTTTTTAAGTTATCGTGCAAACGGCGGACGGCCGGACGGATAAACGTACAGACCAAAGGCGCATTCTTATAAGTAGCTTTTATGCTAAAGCTCCTAATAATTAATCATGTTTATTTAGGAATTATGGAAATTAAAGGATTATTTCTGATAATTTGTAGAAGAATATAGGACAGTGTTTCTTAAAGTGGGGTGTTGGAAAAATTCTTGGGGGATGCGAAAATTCATGGAACACACAAAACATAAAACATGGGAGCCGCGAAAACAAGGACCCCCGACCCGAATATAAACCCACAGTTATTGGGTCCGTTGGATTTTTTAAGTGTGAAAGGGGGTGGCGAGACACAAAGTTTAAGAAACACTGCTCTAGGAGGTTTTTATTTGTCCTGCCAAATAGTGCGACTTTTACAGTGAATGCGACTTATATAGTTTCACGATTTCTCTTGAATTTTCGCTAGTGCGACATATAGTTCGGAAAATATGGTACTTCACAGCTACACTGCCCGATACATCATAGTTTGTATATGAAAGAAAACTTATCACAAAACATCCAAGATGTGGAATGCCGGATATGTATTTCAAAGCTATGCCTTCGTTCTCAGCGGCAAGATCGAAACTAACCATAAAATTTATCATAATATTAGGATATTAAAAAAGGAGGATGGGGTAAATGACTTATACCACTTTCTCATAGGCAAGAACTCTATTCCGAGAACAGTTTTATGAACGGCCTGTCCCCTTCTCATGTGTGTTAAACAGGTGGTGGCCTTACAGTATAACAGAGGGACATCAGGAGTTCCAACTAGTTTCGCCATTTATTCCCGGCTTTGTCAAGGATATATACAGCAAGAGGCATGCAAGCCTTTATATACAGGACAGTGGTACAAATTATGCAAATACATGAACCAATAGGATACAAAAGAATTAAAAAGGAAATAATTGCCAATAGGATAAATAGAATAAGCACAGATTTTTGAATTATAATGGCCAATAGAATAAAAAGAGTGTAAACGCAAATTTTTTTTTAAATTATACAAAAAGAAAATATACAAAGGGATGGTGCGCGTTTACGCGGACCGAAAAGAGAACTTATCCGGTTGTCTGAGGACAAGAGGATTTACAGAAAATAAAATAAACAGGCAAGAAATAACAAAATGCAAAAGAAAACATAAACCATAATAAAGAAATCGAGAAAAAAGGAATCATAATAGATCAGACAAAGAGTTAAGTATTGCATAAACATTAAAGTCTGTTTGACAATTGAAGGTGGGGGGGAGGACTTCTTGGCCTTGAATATTTCGATCGCTTCGAGGGTAGCAGTTTTTTCTGGTCTATTGCAGATATGTAAGACAGACATAACATCTTCTTGTGTCTTTACAGCGTGTCCGGAATCTTCGAGGTGGTTTGCATAGTGGGAAATACGATCTCGTTTTCTATACGAGTCAATGTGTTTTTTGAATCGTACTGCAAAATTGCGGGTCGATAATCCTACATAGAATCTGTCGCAAAACGCACAATTCAGGCGGTAAACTCCGGATTGGGAATATTTGTCGGTGGTGACGGCGGCGGGTGGGTTCAGGATGCGGGCTGATGGTGTAGGAGTACGAAAAGATATTCGAAGGCCGAGGGATGACAGGAAGTTAGAGAGCTGGGAGAAATTAGGGCCCAGATACAATAAGGACGTCATGTGTGTTCCCGGAACCGTTCCGAGTAGTACTACACTTCTTCCTGGTCCGAGAGCGATATGGGACCAGTCTCCCTCAGAACGTCTCTGAAACTATTCCTGGAATTTGTTTCTAAATTTTATTCTTTTTATTTCCACTCTTATTGTAATACTTAAATTTATTATAAATAATCACAAATATATGGCTACAAATAGCTCGCGTGGGACGAAGCAGAAATTAAAACATTTCTGTATGGTCGGAAGACAATATACAAGCAGCATTAAAAACTTCCGTCCGTAACCAACAAGTTTTTGAAAATATTTCAAATCAAATGCGATGCAAAGGTTTTACAAAATCTTGGACACAATGTCGTGATAAAATACTGAGATTTGAATATCAGCGAACGAGGGATCACAATACAAGCGGTAATAACAGAAACTTGTAAATACTATGAGGAATTGGACAGAATTTTAGGAACAAGGCCTTCTTCGCAATCACGAGCGGTGATCGATTCGTTAATAAACGACGAAGATGTTGAAGATGAAGGTAATTGAATTACGAGGGGCGATTGATAAATAAGGTCTCCATGGCTGTAACTTTCTTATTTGTTAACCGATTTTCAAAATTCTTTTTGTATCTTATACTCACATTTGTCCTCTATGTAATGCACTATTCACTAGTCCCCATTCCTTTCCAAGCATTGCGCCAAGGCGTGACTAGTTGGGTGAACCCGTCGGAGATGAATTCCGGAGTTATTGTCGACACCAGGATTGAATGGCAGCTTTGGACCCTCTTCTGGAGTACGATAACGTCCGCCCGCACACGAGTCACCACACACTAGAGGCGTTGCAGCGAGACACCTTATTTATCAATCGCCCCTCGTATTTAAAACCATTGTTTTCTGAACAGATTTTATTTATTCACTAGCAGAGGACCCGGCGTTGCCCGGGATAATAATACTTGCAGGTAAGCAGAACATCTCCAGAAGTTAAATTATAACTCCAAATTGGTTAAATAATAACCCAATCAATACGACACAGAGCGAAGGGCCTATCCATTCTAAGAAAAATACGAAAAACAGGAATTCTAGGTGATATACCGGGACTTTATTTACCCCTTGATATCCATCTTCAGCACCGGGGAACATCACTGGATACTTTAGACCCAAGTTTTTCTTGCCCTTGACGTAGAGGTTCTTATATCCTCTTGCTCATTCGAAACTCCCGTTGTTCAGATGTTTCCAATGCCCGGATTGATTTTTCTATTTTAGCTGCAGAGTTTCTGTGACCAATACTCGTTCTTTCTCTTTCCTTTCCAGGCACATAATTTTTGCTAGTCGTCTGGATTTTTGATAGGGAGTTCAAGGGAGGCACGTGTGACTTCTTTTCCTCCTCAATAGACGCTGCCTTATTAATGCTCTGTCATTGCATTATCAATTTATGCTCATTATTAATAATTCTTGGAATCCAACGTTCAATCATCGCATTATCAACATTTCAGTTTCCTACATATACACATTCCCACAGAATATAGTCAAAATGTATTTTTATGAAATGTTTGGATCTGATGTGCTACCAAATAAGCTAGATGATAACCCTGGGCGTGGCTCGGACTGTTTTTATGATTAAATTTTGAAATATCTTAAAAACAAACACATGAAAACGCTTATAATTAATACAGTAAAAAATCTTAATGAAAATTCGAAAAAAAATTTTTTAAAGGCTCACAATGGATGCACCTCTCCAGGTATGCCACTGCTAGCCTAAATAATTTCTTAGTCACGTAATCTTACTTTAGATGTTCCCATTGATGTTGTTGCAATTCCCACTCTCGATGTCTTGAAGCAAAACTTGGCCATTCATCTCTTTGTGTAGTTTAGTGGTCGCCGATTCTTCTATTGACATGCTTACCATTTGGTCAATACAGCACGGAGCTAAAGGAGTTCTTCCTCTGTCGTCTTTCCACTCTCTCTCAATAGTCTGCTAAGTCTCCATTATCTCCAGTTACTGATCATTTTTAAAGATTTTCAAGAAATTGTTAAGTACTAAGAACCCTCTTTTCTAATAAAAGCCTGAATAACAGGAATTCTATGCATCAAACTTAGCTTTGCTTTGTTGATCATGAGATATATATTGTTGATCCTTACTTAGTGTTGGTGCATTGCGTGTTGACACCATTGTTGATACCTATTGTTGCACAAACTTTTCCTTGCATTATATATTAATAAATTATTAGTAAAGAAATAAATTATAAAAAAAGACTAATAAAAGAAACTATCAACATTATTTCGAATGAAAAAAATTTAGCCAAACCATCAATAGAAATTAATAATAAATGGAAATTACTACTAAAAATATAAAAATATAATATCACTTCCCTTACACCCAACAATCCCGATCACAACAATAAAAATAATCATAAAATCACACATTGTATTAGACAACATTGTTTTATTTTTTTTATTATTATTATCTTCCATTCATTCAAAAAAACTTTAAATCTGAGGATGGGAAAAAAATCCCGAAAACGTTAATTAAAGATAGTCATTTACATCACGAATCATCGAACTTCCATCATAGACCTGTGTACCTCCCTGTGTTCCTGTAACGTTTCTTCGCTGTATCTTCGTCTCTTCTGTATATCTTCTGTGTTTTCATCTGATCTTCGTCTCTTCTATATATCTTCTGTGTCTCTTCGTTCCTGTGTTTCTTCGTCCTGAGTTTCTTCACAAGTCCTGTGTTTCTTCGTCCTTAAACTTTTACTCTGGTGACTTTTTTCATTGTTTTTTTATTATTTATTTTAATTTTGTCCTATTTTAATTAAAGGAGTGTATTCATCTTTATTAATATACTAGAAGAGGTACCCGGCGTTGCCCGGGATAATTACACTTGCACAATCTTTTCCTTTCATTGTTAGTCATGAGATATATATTGTTGGTCCGTGCAGAGTATTTGTGAATTGCGTGTTGACACCATTGTTGATAACTATTGTTGCACAAACTTTGCCTTGCATTGTTGGTCATGGAATGTTTCTCATTAATATGCACTGCAATAACCATGATTATCGATTTTTTATCGATAATTATTATTTTTCCGAAATCTGAGGTAGACAGTGACCTTCCTCATGCTTTGAAAGTCAAGTATGCAAAATTTTATCAAGATTGGAATAAAACTGTAGATTTGTATAAAAAACAAACCACAAACAAAACCACAAACAGCCTTCTTCATATATATAGATAGACTAGAAGAGGCACCCGGCGTTGCCCGGGATAATTACACTTGCACAAACTTTTCCTTTCATTGTTAGTCATGAGATATTGATTGTTGATCCCTGCCTTGTGTTGGTGCATTGCGTGTTGATACCATTGTTGATACCTATTGTTGCACAAACTTTGCCTTGCATTGTTGGTCATGAGATATTTCTCATTAATATGCCCTGCCATAACCATGAATATCGATTTTTTATCGATAATTATTATTTTTCCGAAATCTGAAGTAGACAGTGACCTTCCTCATGCTTTGAAGGTCATGTATGCGAAATTTCATCAAGATCAGAATAAAACTGTAGATTTGTATAAAAAACGTACAGACAAACAGACCCACCTACAAACATCCTTCTTTATATATATAGAAGACTAGAAGAGGTACCCGGCGTTGCCCGGGATTATTACACTTGGGATGTAAACAGAACAATCTCAAAAATTAAAATAAATTTTGCAATATCTTAAAAATAAACACATGAAAATGCTTAGAATTAATACAGTAAAAATTCTTAATGAAAATTCGAAAAAAATCTTTTTAAAGGCTCAAAATGGATGGACTGCTCCAATAATTTCTTACTCAGATAATCTTACTTCAGATCTACACTTGATGTTGTTGCAATTTCCACTCTTCTCTCGCTGTGTTGAAGCAAAATTTGGCCTTTCATCACTTTGGGTAGTCTAGCGGTCGCCAATTCTTCTATTTACTTGCTTCCCATTTGCTCAATACAGCACGGAGCTAAAGGTTTGCTTTCTCTGTCGTCTTTCCACTCTTTCTCAATAGTCTGCTAACTCTTCATTATCTCCAGCTACTGATCATTTTTAAAGATTTTCAAGAAATTGTTAAGTACTAAGAACTCTCTTTTCTAAGAAAAACCTGAATTACAGGAATTCTATGCATTGTTACAAATTGAAACTTATCCATATTGCATCATCATTTTATGTTCATTGTTATAATTCTTGGAAAGGATTGCTTTATCATTGCATCATCATTTTGAGCTCATTGTTATTGGTGAATTGCGTGTTGAAACCATAGTTGATACCTATTGTTGCACAAACTTTTATTTGCATTGTTGGTCATGAGATATATATTGTTGGTCCGTGCAGAGTGTTTGTGAATTGCGTGTTGATACCATTGTTGCAAAAACTTTGTCTTGCATTGTTGGTCATGCGATATTTCTCATTAATATGCCCTGCCATAACCATGAATATCGATTTTTTATCAATAATTATTATTTTTTCGAAATCTGAAGTAGACAGTGACCTTCCTCATGCTTTGAAGGTCATGTATGCGAAATTTCATCAAGATCGGAATAAAACTGTAGATTTATATAAAAAACGTACACACAGACCCACAGACCCACCCACAGACCCACAGACGCACAGACCCACAAACATCCTTCTTTATATATATAGACTAGAAGAGGTACCCGGCGTTGCCCGGGATAATTACACTTGGATGTAAACAGAACAATCTCAAAAAATTAAATTATTGTTTTTACTTGTTTAACGCCTGAGTGCGCCTCATTGTTTTATTGTTACTTGCTTCTCACACTTCCTTTGGCCTTGATTGGAGTTCAGTTAATGTAGTGCTCACAGCACATTCTCTCTTATCCCGCCTGAATAAACAAGTGTAATGAATTTACTCCACATTGTCAGTAAGTTCTTGTCATAACATCAAATCCAGATCCATATGAACTTTTCAGATCCATAGGTATCAGCAAAATGAGCATTGCTATTCTTTATCATCTTTAACAAAGTGAGCATTACTATTTTTAAGTTTTAAACTATTTTTTGGAAAATTACATTAGTTTTAAATTCATTTTTTTCAACATTTTTTACTTAATTGATTCAAATTGAAAATTATAATGAGCCTAAGCTTAATGTACGTTTCAAGAAGATAGCTAAAAAAAATTTAAAACAGTCATGTTCACTTTGTTAAAACTAATAAATTTAATCACATTGTTGTAGTTTATAAAATTGTTTATATAAGAAATTATTATGTGAATTTTTTTAATCCATATATCCATATATATACAAGGTGATTATAATTAAAGTCCCTTTGTAAAAATGCTATAAAAAAACAACCATGAGTCCGAATGACTTCAAATTTGGACTGAGCATTCTTGAAGAAGGGGCATTTGATATGGGATAAGAAAAAAATAGTTCCAAAATTTATCACTAGATGGCGCTGTAAGCGGCATAACGGAAGCGGATTCAGCTAGAAGTGACATTTTGAATTGAAATACGACGGCTTTGGCATGAGTTGTTTATGGCATGATGTTTTTACATTAAAGTTGGTCAAGGAATGCAATTGACACTAAAACAAGTTAAACATGATTTTTTTTTTATTATACAGTACATAATATGCCGCTTACAGCGCCATCTAGTGATAAATTTTGGAACTATTTTTTTCTTATCCCATATCAAATGCCCCTTCTTCAAGAATGCTCAGTCCAAATTTGAAGTCATTCGGACTCATGGTTGTTTTTTTATAGCATTTTTACAAAGGGACTTTAATTATAATCACCTTGTATATATATATTATAAATCAGAGTCCGTTGGAACGTTTGTCCTTTTACAACTCAGAAAATACTCAACGAATCTCCACGAAATTTTCCATGTACGTAGTTAGTGTCACTGTGCTTTAAGTAGGGTACTTTTTATATCGTATTTATATCAATTTTTTAAGTTATTCTTATTTTTCGAAAAGTTGAATTGTTTTTAAAGGATGTCACCAGATGGCGATACTACCTTATCGAAAATAGCAAGGTTAATAAAAGGAGGTTATGACACCAACTATTACAATGCTATCGCCATTTTGTTTCACACTTCTTGATTTTTTTTATTAATTTATACAAAACCTTTTTTACATTAATGTTAACAGATTTAAAATTTCAAGTTTATTTACACTTTAGCATGTTTATATATATAGGGTGTTTCTAAATTATCTCTCGTATTATACATGTTTATTACTTAAAAGCTATTACAGATAATGAAATAGTTTCTTAGCCTTGCGTGAGTTGATAATGAAACACGCGGTCGGCGTTTGTTGCCATTGTTGGCGGTGTGAAACAAAATGGAGAAAAACGCTATGCATCTTGGGATCGTGACATAACCTCCTTTTATAAACCTTGGAAAATAGTGCCTTTATAAAGGCACTCTAATCGAAAAGTTGAAACTGCCAGCTGATGTTACGTATTTGTTGCTGAACACGTAATAGTCAGCTGCGAGCTAACAGTTTTGTTACGTTGTACGATCGTTAAATTATAT
Source organism: Rhysida immarginata (assembly GCA_023313115.1). Lineage (NCBI taxonomy): Eukaryota > Metazoa > Arthropoda > Chilopoda > Scolopendromorpha > Scolopendridae > Rhysida > Rhysida immarginata. The sequence goes on from JAHWFO010013848.1 coordinate 1,795,236, forward strand.
TGTTAAGTTTGAGTCGAATTCATGCAACAGAGGGGGCTAAAATCGCTTTTTCCAAAAATAAAGCAATCCAATTGCTGACAATAACAGCAGAAATTGCGCGTGTGCACAGGGAATTAAAAGACCATACTATTCTAACTTTAATTTGACATATTAATATTACTTTATTAACTAAATTCTTTTATAGAAGCAAAATTACTATATAATGATTAAAGAGACCATAGCTTAATTTCAGCATCAATAATGCAAAATTTCATCATACAAACCAATGACATATATTAAAGATAGACCTGGAAACCTGCCAGCATATTTGAAGTGGTAAGGTCCGTCTTCAAGCACCGTCATGGCCGAAAGTGAGCAAAACACATGGCTAAACACATGGCTGATTAATAATTCTTTCACACACCGATCACGGAATGATAAGTTTATCTTTTCATTAACTTTGTATTTGAAGTATTTTATAATATTTTATAAACAGTTTTTCGATCATGGTTTCAATTTCAATTTCGTTTCGTACGTCTTTTCGATTTATGGTTGTGGTTTGTATGATGAAATCCTCACATAATCCTTTTTCGTGTCTATTTGTATGGTTGTACGCGGAAACTTTGAGGAATGGTTTTGGATTAATTATTCCTCGAGCCCAAAATCGTCAAAAACAAAGAAACCACACAGCTAACAACACCACGGCTCACTCCTGCCGAGAACTGCCATGGCTTCACTTTGGTGGTGATGTTAACAATAGGATTCGGGATCTACCTTTAATATACGTCATTGGAACAAACGGCCCCGAGCAACGCCCGATGGGCATATCAGCTAGACTTTTGTTTTCAAAGGATGTCACTAGATGGTGATGCCAGACGAAGAATGTTTTATTTTATTCATTTTTTCCAGACTTTCAAGGTCGCAGGTATATATTTTCAGGAAGCTTGCTTCTCTCACGGTCAGTTATACGTTGATTGCTCCTGCGTGTCCAGCTGTTGAAATCTACATGTTCTTGCGCCACAGGGGAAGACATACAACGTTGTTTACCGAAATGGACTTGAATGCACAATCTATGCCCAGCTTGCTTGTGTAGCTGATTCATTTATCTTATCATTCTTTTTTCATTATTTACTTCTGTACATATAATTTAATTTTCTTTTGTTTCCAGTTCATTGTTCATAAATCATCATTTTTGGTTTAAAATGATTATGAAAGGTTTGGAGAGGCCTTTCTAGACTGTTTCTCATTTTCTTGCATTTCGTTCATACTTTGTTATTCGTAGTTCAATTTTTAACATAACAAACAATCGTTAAAAAATTACTCAACGCATCTTTTCCACCCGGGCGAAGCCGGGTAATATTGCTAGTTATTTAATAAATTGTTGACTTACATTTAAAATTTATCTTTAATTTCTTTGCATTTCTTTTGATTTACACACTTCTGTTATAATAACGGGCACAATGACGATCACAATAATTGGAAAAAATAACTTTAAAAATAAAAATTTGTTTCAGCTTAATCGTCGGTTTTGTTGAAGATATTGCGAAATTGTATCTCTTATTTCGTATCCACATCCATTTTGAATTTCGTTCTGTGACTGACTTTCTGGTATGATATCGTTTGCATTCTCTGCCCACTCGTCACGAAAAATCTCTTCGTACAGTTCACAAATATTATGCAATACACAGCACGTGGCAATGATATAGTAAATTTTCAAGATCACTATCATTACGTTTTAATAGGCAATGCCATTTGGCTTTCAGTCTTCCGAATGCATTTTCAATCACCATACGACTCCTACTAAGGGTTTTGTTAAATTTCTCCTGCGACGATAAATATTAATATATGGTTTCATCAACCGTGGTCTTATTGGATGAGCGGCCTTACCGAGCAGCAGTGATGGCACATCTTTATTTCCAATGTGCATGGAACTAAAAATATCACAACTGCGTAATTAAATCTATAGATGAATTATTTTTAATTTAAAATTATATATGATTTTTTTTTACCTTAATGTGAATAAAGTGTTGTTTTTTGCCCGATAAAAGAACGGGCTATTAATCAAGATCCTGGCATCATGAACTCTACCAGGCCATCCTGCATATAATGTATGTTTATGAAACGGTAATTACAACCGGCGACACCTTGTAAAACTATCGAATGAAAAGATTTCCTATTAAAATAATCCTGAGGGTCCTCTGGTGGAGCAAGAATAGGTATACGTGTTCCATCAATTGCACCGACACAATTTGGAAAGCCCCACTTTGTTTCAAAGGTTTTACTTATAACTTCTAGCCTAAGGGAATCTGGAATATTAATATACTTTTTTAAAATATTTAATTTTGATGTCTCTACACGTTTCGTTAACTGTATTGCAAGCAGTAGACAATCCAACTCCAAAAAGATGTGCAATTGTTCGGTATTCGATGTTTGTTGCCAATCGCCATATCATTATGGCTTAATTGCTTTCCTCACATGATCCTTACGTTTCAATATTGGTGAAAATTGTTGAATCAGTTGAAAAATATTATTTTAGATACACTACCCTATCAAAAGTCATGGGACAACCCTGGTTTGAATGAAAATGAGACATTCGTTTGCAATTTCACTGTTGGCATTCTTGCCAGCACTACATAACAGAGTATGCTATTATGAGATGATGCTTGCGTGAATGCTGTAAGAATGTCTCAAAGAAAAGAACTTGCACCAGCAACGTAGCGAACCTCACATCAGCACCAGCAACGCAGCGAGCAGATTGCAATTGTGCAAAGAGCGACGACATTGGACTCTGGATCAATGGCAAATGGTTGAATGGAATGATGAGTCCCGCTACACCATCTGGCAATCGGATGGACGGGTTTGGGTATGGCGAACGTTATCTGCCAAGCTGTGTTGTGCCCACGGTGAAGTTCGGCGGAGGGTCGGTGATGGTGTGGAGGTGCTTTTCATAGTATGGGTTCGGTGCAATCGTTTCTGTGGACGGACATCTAAACGCAGAGCGTTACCAAGACATTCTGGACAACGCAGCACTCCCATCTCTCTGGCAGCATTTTGGCAATGGCCTTTTTCTGTTTCAGCACGATAACGCATCTTGCCATAAAGCAAGGGCTGTCGGCACATGGTTTGATAAAAAGGGGGTTCGAGAACTTGACTGGCCTGCCCAGAGCCCATTTCTGAACCCCATCGAACATCTGTGGGACGCGTTGGAACGTAAATTGCGCGCTTGTGCGGAACGCCCGAAATCTGTGACCGAACTGTCCAAGACACTTACGGCAGATGGCGAAAATTACCTGTTGAAACGTATCAAAAACTTGTGGACAGTATGCCCCAGAGAGTAGAAGCTGAGACAGCAGCAAAAGGTGGACCAACAAGATACTAAAATATGTATATTTTTGAGTGTTTCTATTAGTGATGGTGTCCCATGACTTTTGATAGGGTAGTGTATTCTGAAGTTCTCTATCCATTCTTCCGAATTCCAAGTCTCCATCGATATAAAATCAAACCAATACGTGCTTGTTTTTAACCCAAATTTTCTTTTCCGATGCAAACTATTATAAATAATTGTATTGTATAAAACCAGAAAAAATGCCATTCTTTTCAATTTCTGATGATGAAGGAATTTCAGTTTCGACTATCCCTACTACTTCTCCAAGTTTGGCAGTGGAATTAATTTTCACCCTGTATAGCATGAGAAAGGGGTATTAGAATTATTTAAATTGGTTAACCTTAACAAAAGGAGCCAATGAGAGACGATATATAAAGAACACAAGAGAAAATTCTAAAAAAAACTAACGAACAAGAGAATATTCCAGAAATTGAACAGGAAAAATAATCTTAATACATAAATCGCATGTGCATTACTACAATCCATCAATCTAGTGGAGGCAGCATTATGGGAATTTTTCCCGGCATGATCTAGGTCCTTTAATTGATCAGAAGTGTTGATCAACGTCTGAATCACAAAACATATTTAAATATCGTTACTGTCATGTTCAGGATTTATCCCAATGCAAATAGCTACTTTCAACAAGATAATGCGTTCTGCCATAGTGTTCATATTGAATAGGATTAGTTTCAGGAACATGGAGAGTTTACTATGCTTAGGTGACCGCCACAATCTCCAGATATCAATCCCGTTAAGTATTTCTGGGATGAATTTGAAAGAGCCATCAAACAACTGGATCCACAACCATCAAATCTCACAACTGGAAAGTACTATTCATCAGCATGGTCTCAGATTCCACAAAACCCCTATCAATCTCGTGAGTTCCATGCAGAGTTCTCCCCAGAAAATTTTAAAAGGTGGGTGGGAAGATAAAATAGGCGGAGAGACAAAAATTAAAAACAAATAAAACATTATACAGTGCTGTGCAGTTTTTCGTGTATTAAAGGCATAAGGTGCCCAAACGATGAAGTACTGGGGTGATGTCATAAGAAATTGCCCCCCACCCTCTTTTGATGAGGAAATTAACTTTTCAGCTCCCGAACGAGAAATGGTGTCGTTACTTGGAATAAACAAGAAATTTTATCCGTCAATCCGATAAAGGAAACGCAGCTCATCTAAAGGAAACTGGTCCAAGCTTGTAAGCTACGTGGAGTTTTCTAGGATAGGAAGATTATTCATCAGTAGAAGTTTTTACTACTTAAGTTAATTCTTCCGATTCATCATTCAATAAGTTTAAGTTGCCCTTCGTTCCTGATCCGACTAAACCTGTATTACACAATTTTTTGCATATCTTAATTTGAATACCCTATCTTAACTAACGCACCGAAATAAGTGTCTCAATTTTCCGGTGGGCAGTGCCGCCCTTAGCATTCGCGGGGCCCAAGGCAAAACTAATATATTCTCTTCGATCGTGTGAACTGCATCAGGACGGATAGGTTCTTGATCATGGTTTTGATTAACTTCTTCTTCGTTGTCCAAATTCAAATTTTCATTTGAATCCATATCCTCATTTTCGTTAATAAATTGAGGAAGCTGTTCTGAACTGGTGCTAGGAATAACTAAGTCCTGAGTTTCAATTTCTTTAGAATCAGTTTTTAAAACTTTTGGGGAATCCCTAAGGGCGGTTCTGCTGTGGGTTATGAACCCTATTTGCCAGAGGTGCTAAGAACAAGTCTGTAATTTGAAGTGACGGTAATATTTGTTCCGTATCACAATTTAAGGCTTCTCTATATTTAGTGCTGCTGTTGCTCGTCTACCTACCTTGGAGCGGCATTAACACTGTGTATTCTACCATTATCAACATTTGGCGTATGAACAGCTAAGATTATCGCTTACGTCTCAATCAAAACCAGCGGTTTCATTACGCTATCTTCAACATTCAACACTTCCACAGCCCAAATGCTTCTACCAGCATATTGCTCTTTCAGTGATGAAAAACGCTTGGATAAAAAAACAAATTATCAGAAAATTGCCCTGAACATTCATTTTGTACTCCTCCTATTATACTTTTTAAATTTTTGGTATCTAACCAATCATCATCTTTTATACCAATGTGACAAATTAAATGAAGGATAGCAAATTATCCGGGCATGATTATTTGGTCCGCATAAAATGAATGGTCTTTTAAAAAATAGATCAACAATTAAACCAATAATTCCGAGATTCGCATTGCCTACAGAATGTGTGCTACTGTAAGAAGCAGTCTACAAATGGTGTGCCAAATGTTGCTTTATAGCAGCGGTTCTCAACTGGTGGTACTTGATAAGGGTAGTTGCCAGTGTTTTGTTAGTTGTTTTGTTACTTACTTTGTTTGAGTGGTAACGTAGTACGCATTTATTAAAAATTTTATTCTAGTGGTACATGCCTGTGAAAAGGTTGAAGACCGCTGCTTTATACAATGCAGCATTGATCTACTTCCTACTTTTTCTCCCAAAAGATCACTGAAATACTGTACACCTTTTATTGTGACAATCTCCAAAAGGAACAGTTTGACCTGTCCATTTTGTTTAATACAAGAAGCCCCAAAACCTTCCCACAAGATTAAACATCAATTTCTCAGCAAGTATTAAGGGCAATTGTTTGAAAATTGTGCGATGCTCGTAGTATCAAGGCATTTTGTTTAATCAGTGAGACCAGTATTTATGGAGGACAAGGTGTCACCATAGAGTTACAGACAAGTGCTGTTCATTCCTGTAATACAAGATGGTGCAAGTCCTTATCACACAAGTGATATTTTCGAACTGTTGCATGAACATTTCGAACAGAACTATTCGCACTGGATTATCCCGAGCACTAGACAAACAAAATGCCTTGATGCCACGAATATACCACGCAATTTTCAAACGATTGCACTTAATACTAGCTGAGAACTTGACGTTTAATCTTGATTGGAATAGCTTTCTCTCAACAAATGATGGCATATACACTGCGTTTACATGCACACTTTCGATCCGGATCGAAAGACAAGTTTCAAGTCAATCCTGCAAAAAGTGGCATGTAAACAGGCTTCAACACCCCGATCCGGATCGAGTTCAATCCCGTCGAAAGAGGTGGTTTGAAACCAGGGAAGCATGCCTCAGGAAAGAGGTCAACTCAATAATAATATCCGGATCGAGTTTAAATTTGCTGTTTGGTTGAAAGAAAAAATATAGAAAATTTTAGCTAAAATAAGTTCATGGTTGATTTATACCTCAACACAATAAATAGCTATAAATAAATAAATGAATAAATTTTAAAATACATTGCATGTTAAAATTTTTTTTTGTAAACTTTTTTATCAAAATATCATTTTTCCTAATTAAAAATTTTCAAATTGTCAATCAAATTGGAGTTTTATATATATATTTTTATCAAAATTTAATTTAATAATTTTATTTATCAAATTATAATTATCAAATTAAATATTATATTTATATCAAAAATTTCAATTTAACAATTTCTATTTTATTAAATTATAATTTGATAATTATTTATAATAATTATAATTGTAATTTTATAATTTTTATTATTTAAAACAATTAAATAAACAATTAAATTGAAGTTTTTGATATAAATCTAAAAATTAATTTGATAAAACCTACTAAAATTAAGAATGTATAAAATTATATTTTGATAAAAATAAGTATAAAAAGCTTAAACATGCAAATGCATTTTAAAGTTATTAAGGATTATTATATTGAGGTAAATAAATCAAAAACTTGACATATAAATAACATTATAGTTAACATTATAAATAACCTCAACCTTATTATTTATATGTAGAAAATTTTAATTGAAAACAAAATTTAAAGAAAAAATCAATAATTACAAAATGTATTGATTGTCAATTATATATCGAGGCGATAATAATGAGAAAATTTTAAAAAATTGAATTTCAGCCGTATTTTAGAGGAAGCGTAATTCAAGTGATAAGGCCGACTGAGCCAACAACGGCGGATTTTGTAGCAGATGACAAAGTCGGGCGTACTTTCCTAATCTAGAGTTTACCCACAGGGCATCTTATCGGACTCGATCCGGAACGAGTTAGATGCATGTAAACTCGAGGCAATTTTGGATTAACTCAAGTCGATCCGGATCGAAACGTGCATGTAAACGTAGTGATAGGCTCGACATGCCACCTCTGAAGTTGTCAAAGATGTGGTAATGAGGCAGTGCTTAAGTTAGCCTTAATGCAGTACCACTCTTTGCTATTCAATTTAGTTCTATATTTTTTCATGAGTAGCTTTATTGGACATTTTTCAAAGCTAAAATCACAACAGACATGATCGGTTTGGTTGCTGACTGACTACGTGTTCCAGTTTGTTTTTTTGTGCTTGCCGATTCGTGTCTTTTTTTGGTGTCATACATAAAGGATGTAAGGAAATTTCTGTTTGGCTGGTTCACATGCAACAACTCAAGTCCATGAGTCTGGGCATAGTTTATTGGGTCGTGCATAGGTTTTGGGCCATTTTGTAGGTATATGTGACCAAGTCGTAAAAGACTGATTACACTGGGCAACAAATTTTCAAAACTTTTTTTTGCCTCCGATATGAAAATAACCATTTCTTAATGAGTTGAATGTGCTGAACACGAATATGACTGAAAATGAAAAATTGGCTCTAGTTTTTTTGTAATTGCAAAAACAATTGTGTACATAATAAAATGACTACCAATAGCTCTGGTCAACAACATTTTTGGTACCAAGGAAGATAGGTGTTCTAGACTAATTTGAGCGTGCTGATTCCAAATCTGAATTCCAAATTTCCCTATCATGTCAAGATCTCGAGTTATAAAAATAGTTTCAATTTTAATGGTAGCCATTGTTTAAATTTGACATCAGGAGGCTGTTTTACACCACTGAAACTTAACATCCTGACGTGATAGAAAAATTTGGAGTTCAGATATGGAATCAGCACACTCAAATTAGTCCAGAAAACCTACGTTTGTCAAAGTTGCAGTTCTACTGGATAAATACACACGTTGAAACGTAGAAAATGTACTATATTAAATATCTCAAAAACTAGAGTCAATTTGAAAAAACTGATCTCATATTCGGAATCAGTGCAACAAATTTACCATAAAATGACTTTTAAATGATTGGAAGCAAAATGTGTGTTGACCAGTGTTATTAATAATCATCTTGATTTCTCTTGGAAATGAGCTACCACTATAACCAGCGAGTTGTATAAATGGTTAACAATTATAAAAGCCTAATGTCTGATGGTGGATTTCACTTCAAAGAATTTAATATTCTAAATCACTGCTTAACATCTTGCAGATATTCGGGCTGGGTCCTCTGTTTGCCATTGTGATGTCCCCAGTTTCAAGAAATTGGCTTAAATATGGAAATAAAAAGGTTATATCAATGATATTATTCTATTTAAAGCTTTTAAAGGAAAAGATCTTTATATCATTAATGGCCAGGCCAAACAGGATATAACTAAACAAGATGAATGGTATCCCACTGTGGTATGAAGTTGAAGACGGAAAAAATTCATACTTTTTGTTTGAAAAGGAAAGGATTGAAAATAAAATTATCAAAATCTTTCTTTGGGTTTTAGCTTTAATTGAGTAGATACCCAGCAGTGTCTCTTTAATTAAATGTTATTGGATAAGCAGTTGCTTTCTTTCCTAGCCAGTAAAGAAATGCGTCTAGTGATTTGTCATCAGTCATTACGCTGTTAAATGAAAATGTGATACTATAGGCTAGTTCATCTAGATTTAATTTATAAAGGACTACAGTATCATATAATAGGATACTATTACAATTTTTAAAGCTAATAATATGGACTGAATGACTGAAATATGTTGTTGCATTAATCTCTGCAAATTGAAAATAAATGATCAGTCATGTTGGGTTATCTCAGAATTTGCATCTGCCTTAAGTCACTAAAACCATCCTTTATTGAAGATATAATTGTGGTGCAATAGGACAAAAAGTATCATCCTATCAAATTATTTAAAATTGAAATACCTTACAAAGTATCTTTGATTTTGTTTCCTTTTTAATGTGATCACCACAGAATTGGTTGCCTTTGGAGATACACTAATCAATAGTTTCCAAACACCTACACTTTTGCACGTACCCATGATTTGACGAAAATAAATATGATGTTGAACCTTCCTTTGCTTTTTTATTTCGTCCTCTACTCTTCAATGAAGACTTTCCCACCAGAATTTGATTGCTTTAGGAATATCCTCCACTTTTTACCGAAGCGTTGACGAGTTCAGTCACAGATTTTGGCCTATAGTCTAAGCTGTAATTCATCCCAAAGACTGTTCAGAGGAATTTATATCAGGCATTGTGAAACCTACTCCATTTCTTTAACACCTGTTTTCTCAAACCTTTCCTGCATGCCCACACAACGCAAACTGAACTTATCAGGTTTAAATCAAAACCTAGATTAAACTGAAAAATAAATTTCTGCATACTTACCATCAGAGTTAAACAAAAGAAAACAGTCAAACAAATTCTAGGAAAAAATTGTTTATTTTTGACAATGCGCTATGATTTACAGTTTTATGCTTATATATCAATTATGCTTCTGCAAAATCTTTCCATTTACTACAAAAAAATTATATTTACAATTGGAATCAACATTAAAATGAGAAATACATTGGGAAATGGAATGGTTTCTTTTTTTTCTTTTTCAGAAGATAGAAAATGTTACTCGATAATAGCAGTTCAAAAAATAACTACTTCAGTGAAAGATCATGCATCACAAAAATAAATTACTAAAAGGAAGCTACCATTTTTCACGCCTACGACGCCCACCTCCTCTTCCACCACCTCCACCTCCGCCACCACCAAAGTTATCTCTGCTTCGATACTGCCTTATCTGATCTCTCTCCAGGGTTTGTTTTTCTTTCCAAGCACTATATCGTTCAGACATTGCTAGCAATTCATCAGGGATTTCCTGTATAGTAAAATTTTCAAAAAATAAAATAAAATAAATACAAATAATAATATTTAATTTGAGGAAAGAAACTTCAAATAAATTCAATAAATATAATAGCTTGAAAAAAAATTTTCCAACAATTTTACTGTAAACTGCAGCAGTTCTCTAATTTCAAATTGTATTTTAACAGAGAAAGTCAAAAGTATAAAATTAAAAGGGCCATGATAGTAGGAGTCACGCTGGTGATCACCATTTTTGCCAATGGCCCCAAAAAAATTGAAGTGGCATTTTTTTATTAAGTGATAAAAATAACAATCATGTTTACACCATAATTTTCTTTAATCATCATTCTCACCTGAGGCTATTCTTGGATTACTTCTAGCTTGAAGCTTAAAATTATTCGGATCATTTTATTGTGAACATGATTTATTGGTTTATGTTTTGGAAGCTACTGTATGGGTGATTTTATAAGGCATAAATGTAATATATAACATACAAATTTTTCCTCTTGTAATTTAGCATTGTGCTTGGCAAAACGGTTATGTTATCAGTATCTGAATACAAACCATCTAGCATTCATACCTGCATCAGTTGGCATCACTGTTGCCAACTTAGTGGATATTCAGATACATTTTATAGATTTTACATTAAAATTATGCAAAAATTCACTGACTTTAATGGATTTAATTTCATTAGTACAATTGAATTCAGTGGATTACTTTGCTCAGTTTTAAGCCAGCTTTTCCATTTAGCGTTTGTTAGGCATCTGCGTCTTGTTTTGGAATTTTTAAAAAACGCACTCGTTTTCCAATTAGCGTCTGTTAAGCGTCTGCATCTGTTCGGCGTCGGTCACGCGTCTTTTCAAGATCTAGCCAATCAGGTGCAATCTACTTCACTATGGATTCTGGATAGTTGCATTCGCCGATTCAGATGGACAATCATGGCTGCCGTAGCTGCAGTTCGCCGACACGGGTTCTCGTGACTTTTCCCTCGTGAATTTATTAATAAACAGGTTATAAAAATTTGGTGAATCATTTATTTATTAAGTAAAAATGATATAGTAACAAATTCAAAGCGTGGTTGATATCCTCTTTTTCCATCACCTTGAGAGAGTGATAATTGTTTGCAGTGACTCGACCAATCAGATCAGACCAGATTCAGGATAACTGTTGAAAGTTGCTAAATGGAAAATGACCGCGTCGCGTGCTAACCACGATGCTTCTGCAGGCGACGATTGCAGGAGGCTCAAAAGTCGCCGCACATTACGAGACATCAAAGAGTCACTAAATGGAAAACGGGCTTTAGAGGAAAAAACTTTGAGTTGGCAACACTGGTGGCTAAAAAAATATGGAAGTGGCTACAGTGGCTACAAGAAAATAATTCCAGATCGACCCCTATGATAGAAATGCATGAACAACCTATTAATTTTAGGTTTTTGACTTAATGCTCATGTATCCCAGGGAATTTATTTTACAAATCTTGACTTTTATGGTAAAAGAAACTCTTATAGAAAACTTTAGTTATTTTTTTTTCTCTTCTTATTGTTATTTCAAGTTAATAAAGTATGATGTTTTGTCTGTGTTTAAGAATTTCAACTTCCTGTGTAACTTTGAATAATTAGTTCAAAATTTACTTGTTTACACAATCCATTCTGATGAATATTTGAACATGAAGGTCTAAGGAGCCCTTGTATTATACTCTGTCCAACAAAAGTTGGAGTGTCCAGTTAAACTTCTAATGTTGATTCTAATTTGGCAACATGTCTAACAATTGAAAAAGGAAGTTTAACTGGACACGCCCACTCCACCTTTCATTGGAAAGAATATAGTTATTGTTCATTTGGGACATAGCTAGAACTTAAATTTCTAATTAATTTTGGTTATTTTAGTTAAATTCCACATTTCAGAATTTTAGATGCTATAAATATACAGGGTGTTTTTGAATTGAGTACGGATTTTTTGGGAGATGATAGAAGAGGTCCTTAGAAGTATTTTTTGTCATATGAACATGGGGTCCCCGCAGCTCCGTTTACTTACAATACTGCATTGAATAATCAAATGACACTGGGACTCGGTGTGCGTTGGTAGGCCTAGATTATTTTATTTTTAACAATTAACACAAGCAATCTACTGTATGACTTTTACAGTAATTGTTCGAAATGACCGCCATTTACAGGGTTGTGCATAACCTTTTGCTAGGGGTCTGGAAAATAAACAAAACTAAGTGGAATGTTCTGCGGTTGATAATCAAAAAGTACGTTTATTTCTGCTTTTATCACATCAATATTTAGTGTGGCCACCACCTGCTTCTCGAACAGCACGCATCCGTTTCGGCTTTAATTTCTTGTGCAACGTTGACACAGCTGCGACGTCTTTTGCCACTGTTATTAGCAATGATGTTTTTGCTTTCCTGTGATAATTTCTCGGGCCTACCCTCAGCAAATTCGGCATGGCAGTTATCATAACCTTTCTTCCAATTGTCCGTCACCCATCTATCCGATCGGTTTAACTTGTTCGCAACCCATTTGCGATTAATAAAAGACGCACCTGCTTCCATTGCCTCTCGATATGCATTTGCACGAACTCTATCCATGAAACGCTGCTCTTCACTGTCATTTATTAAACCAGCCATATTTGTTTGATACCAATAGACGCACAATGAACTACTCTCTGCCGAAGCGTCATAAACCGCAGCGTTGTAGCACATTCTTAAGTCGCAGCCCCCTAGCAAAAGGTTATGCACAACTCCGTATATATGGACTAATTGTATTTTACAAAGGGGTTGGTTACCATGGAATCTCCTTGATGAAGTTTGTCCTAAGACTTTTCAACAAACAAGCACGTGCACCTTGAAATTTCTTTGCAAACAATTACTTTAAAAGTTATTACAGTAGGTTGCTTGCGTTAATTGCTAAAAATAAAATAATCTAGGCCCACCGACGCACGCTGCGTCCCGGTGTCATTTGATTGTTCAATGCAAGTATTGTAAGTAAACGGAGCTATGGGGACCCCATGTTCATATGACAAAAAATACTTCTAAGGACCTCTTCTATCATCTCCCAAAAAATCGGTACTCAATTAAAAACACCCTGTATATATAAATAGATGGCATTTTACTGGCCCCCACAACTTGACAAAAACCAATCCTCTCCATCAGTGACATAATATTTGTAAACTCAAGTATTTTAGGGTACATTAGCATTCAAAACATGCCAAGCATCTGGGCTGGCAATCATCGCAAATAAATGGCAATTTGGTAACATTGCTGCTAAAACAGTCTCCACTTTCTTTTTATCAACAATATGACATTCCAGGTTTTCTCAGTACAGAATCAAAAACAGCTGCCTAGTTGCAAAAGGTTGCTAACTCTATGGAGGCAGACTGAACTTTTGTAACAGTTTTTCCAGTGAAATATACACACACTGGCCAATGAATTAGAAACCCATGATGAATTACTGTACTGATATGTAAAGTGGGGTCACAGGTCAGAAACAATTGTGATATGCAAATGAATGCAATCATGTGAGGTACATGCTCATTCCAAGCTGCAGGTACAGGGTAGGAACAAGCTGCAGCTGCTCAAGTTGAGCAAAATGGGGAAAACAGCAGACCTGTCTGAGTTCCAAAAAGAAGTTATTGTGGGAGCCCGTCTAGCTGGAGCTACAATTTCCAGGACAGTACAACTGACCGGTATCTCAAAAGGTAAGGTCTCCAAGGTGTTCAATGCGTGGAAACGGAATGCACAAGAGTTGTCGAAACGGCAGAATTGTGGATCAAAAACAATCAAAACAGACAGGGACCGACGTCGTCTGAGACGGATTGTGCGGCAAAACCGAAGGTCTACTGTGGAGCAACTGACGGCAGACTTCAATGAAGAATCATCGCAACCCATCTCCTCCAGAACAATGCGCAGAGAGTCGAAGCGAATAGGGATGGGAAGTCGCATGCCAGTGAGGAAGCCACTGGTGTAAGCAACAAACCGGAAAGTTCACCTGCAGTGGTGTAAAGAACGGTGTGACTGGACAGTAGAAGACTGGAAAAAGGTGATGTGGTCGGACGAGTTACGTTACACATTGTTTTGCACCGATGGTCGGCAGAGAATTTGGCGGCAGCCCCATGAAGCGATAGACCCCTCATGTGTTGTGAACACAGTTCAAGCTGCAGGAGGAGGTGTCATGGTATGGGTCATGTTTTATTGGTATGGCAAGGGTCCCCTGATATTCCTTGACAGTCAGGTGAAAGCCAAAGACTACCTGAACATTGTTGCAGATCAAGTCCATCCTGCAATGGTGCATTTGTACCCAAATGGTGACTGGTTCTTCATGGATGACAATGCTACCGTCCGTCGAGCAAGAATTGTTTAGGAGTGGTTTTCTGAACATGAGACAGAGTTGCAACATCTACCGTGGCCAGCGCAAAGTCTGGATTTGAATCCGATCGGGAATGTTTAGGACATGTTGGAAAGAGACATTCGTCGAAGGCATCCACTTCCGTTTACTCTGCAGGACCTGAAGGTCTCTCTGACGAATGCATCTGCGATTACCTTACCGCATTGCAGAGTCCGTCCAAAGCTCACGTTCTATAATTACAGCCAAAGGAGGGTCAATGCCATATTGAACGAAGGTTTCTAATTCATTGGCCAGTGTGTGTATGATTAATAAGTTTAAAAAAAAAAAAAAATGCAATGTTTTGCCAGTACAGTATATGGCAACTGCTTTTCCACACAAAATCCATAATTAATATGTTCAAAATGCGAGACAAATTACTTAGTCATTAACTAGAAGTGCCAAAGCAATAAATGTGGAACATTAATGCAACTGATCTTAATGATATTGTGCCATGCCATGTCAGTTGGCCGCTCACATATGCCCGACAAAATAAAAGTTATAATTGTAATTTCTGTAAGATCTGTTTTGTTTATGTTAATTAAATCAGTTTTCTTAATTATTGCATTTTATCTTACTTCTTTTGTTAACTTTGTTGTAGTGTTGTGTATCACTGATGATCACCCATCCAGTGACTATCTGTGCCTGATGTTTCGTAACTTCACAGAAGTTGCTTTTTAGTGAAAGCCCACCAGGCCACAGCCTTCCCCCAAATGTATAAATATGTATAAATTGTTAAAAATGCATTTATATTTTAAATTTAGTGTTTATACATAAAAATTTAGTATTTTATATCAATTTGAATGCTAACATTAAGAAGAAAACTTTTTCATTACTTGACATCACTGCCTATCTAAAGTCATGCAGATCGCCATTGGTGAAAATTTTGTTTGGATCAGGATTATTTTTTTCTGAAATAATTAAAATTTGAAAGCAGAACGGGCTGAAAATAATACCGTAATATGTATTTTACGGAAAAGTACGGATAGAACGCATCCATAAGTGTGGTTTTTCGTCGGGCTCGGTAAAATTAGCATTTCACAAAAATGTTTATGAGCTTAAACTTTCAATTAAAAACCCTCAAATTTGAAAACATATTAAAGTTTTTAATATAAAAAATTCTTCCAAGTTTCGACAGCTTTTACAGTAGTTCTCATGTCGCTTCTCATAGAAAATAAATTTTTAACATGCTGGCACATTTAAACTTCTGTGCAGTGCCTTATGGGTAGCTGGTGCAATAACCTTCGAGAACTTTTTGTAATTTTGCCAAGAAAATAGGCCTAATATTTATAATACCATAGCCGCAGCCAACTGGGCAGAGCTTGTGATGTCAAAGCTTGTTTTTAACTTCACTTGGTGGCAGTTCGCAATAATTTCATTTGTTGGCTGTCTGGTCATGCTAAGTGTGTGAACGAAATTTCGTAATAAATAGCTAAAATTTATTGTCTAGACCGAAAAATCCTTTTGCTAGAGGGATAATTACGCTATAAACCATTCGCTCTACGGAGGTCGAAAAAGCATTAAATCAATAGGATTTTTGCCGGGACCACAGAAAAATTACGTCAGAGGTAATTTCGCTATATCGACGTTCATTATACAGAAGTTCTACTGTATTAGTCGCAGGATCCAAAATTCTTGTTTTAAAAAATTGCAACTTACAGTTCGGAAAATATATATGTTACTTGATCTTAAAATGACTGTAGTGTTCACAGCATCAACACTTCATTATCCTGTTTATTTACATTGCTAAGAGAAAGAGCAGCTGTAAACACTATAAGCTGCCTCCTCAGTTTACATTTAATAAACATATTTTCATATTTTTCTTACAGAACTAAACCACAGCCTGTTGCATTAGTACTGAATGTGCATATAGTTTAAATGCTTATAATAAATAACTTAAAATTTACTCATTAAGAGGTATGTGTGAGGCATACAGCATGTTGCCTAATCCCTCCGAGATTTTGAAGCTCAGTAGTTCATGGGCAGACTCGTGTAAACAGAAGGGAAAGGGTGTCAGTGAATATTTTACATATCTTACACATATCCTACCCTGGTGATTTGACAAAAATCAATCCTGTAATGTAGTTAATGCCACTTCGTTCCAACATTAAAGCAATGATAGCAGCAAATGCATCTGTGACTCGTTGAACAGAAGTTCTGATTAAGAGTAAAAGAGGCACGTAAACTTCATCTTTTAACCCAAAAGGAAAAAGCTACCTGGAAGTGAGGTCAGGGGTGACCTGGGAGGCCATGCAAGAAGTGCAGAGTCCTCATCAGAATGTTTGCACATTCCTGCCTTATAGTAAAGAAAAGAGTCACTACATCAAGAAATCTGTCACAAACAAAACTGTACATATCCCCCACTCATTTGTATGACTTTAATACAAAGCTTTGTTACTGCATGGCCCTATTTCTAAATCCGTAACATGCTATATTTCAATATAGATGTGAAATGCAGCAAGCTATTAAGTAATAATTTACTCATAAAAGTCTTAGGATTTTACAGGAAATAACACTGAAGTTAATACGTGCACAAACCTGATCTGCTTCTTCTAAAATACTAATAAGCTCCTTAGCACTAGACCAATCCTTTCGTGTCATCAAAGTAATAGCTTCTCCTGTACGTCCAGCACGTCCTGTTCTACCAACACGATGGACATATTCTTCAATATTACGTGGAAAATCAAAATTAAAAATATGCCTAAAAAATGAAAGGTGGTCATACATTATGCTGAGTAACAAGTGAAACCTTTCTAAATTATTAAAATGTTAACTGATTTACGTAATGTCTTTTATGTCAATCCCTCTGGAGGCAACATCTGTAGCTATTAGTATATGAACATCTCCAGTTGTCAAATCTGCTAGAGCTTGTTCTCTATCACATTGTTCTCTGCAAAAATTAGAAAGGGAAAGAAATTAGTAGGCATAATGAAAATAAGTTAATACTTTACTAAAAAGGTAAAAACTTTTTCAAACACAGTTTATAGACAATCTTCATAATAAACTTTTTAGCCAATGCTGCTAAAAAAAATAATTAAATATCTGATTATACATAAAACACAAAAATAAGAGCCTCCAATAAAAACTTAATTAGCCACTTCTGACTAAATAAGAGTCCTCCAATGATTGCAACTCCAAAACGTTCATAAAAAAAAAAAACAAAGAAACCATACACAGGGTGCATCAGACCATTTGTGCCAGGCTTTTTTCTCGAAAGTTTGACGTCCTAGAGCTTTGAGGAAATAATTAAAGGACAACTCTACGGTCACATACAACTTTACTTAAATCGAAAGACTAACCTATTAATAACATCATAGCATATCTAATTTTTTTAAATTCGAATCCTAAATGTGTGAAAAACGAAAATTCCAAGCGCGATTTGAAATCGGGGGCATCCATCTTGGGTGGAGGCGTGACGTAGTTCGAGGATTGCTCTCATCAAGCTTTGCAGTGAAGCTTTAACATTCACTATAGATCTACATTCACTCAGTACTGCGTTCACTACAATTTTCACAATGTTTGGACATGAAAGCAGCGATTCAGATATTAGTTTTAAGACTTACGAAGATATGGAGGCTTATTTTAACAACTATCTATATCAGTGATTTGGTCGGTTTAGGCGTGAAACCCATATAGTTTAGAACCGCGATCACCCGTCATTAGACGAGGAATAGCGTCGCCGAATCGACGGAAAATGTATCACGCGCAACAAATTATCAAGTATAATTAATACGTATGTTATTTAAATGTGAACAATTTCATGATATTAATTTTTAAATTAGGTATCAGTGCACAATATATGAAGATATGCCGACATCACAAGTGCGAACGTATGCTGTCGTGATTAAGCCGAGATCGATCAGCATATGCCCAGTGGTTCGGAATGCATCACCGAAAATTCCGTCTTTTCAAAAATCTGCGTGGATTACGATATACCAACAAACTAATTTCTCCATTAGATTTGGGTGCACCTGGGAAGAAATAAAAGAAAAGTTCTTCCCCGTTGCGTTGTGACAGCCATTCGAAAAATCTTTCCTTCACAAGAACATTGTGGTTTCAAATACTGTAAAATTTTATTAAAACTAATTAAAATTTTCTCAAGCAATTTTCTTTGTTTATTTGCTTCATAACTAAAATTTATGGAAAATCGAACTAAATTTCAGGTTATCAAATGTATTTTATTACACTGACACATTTTAATTTACGATCATCACTAAATATAAACTATTTCAGCCAGTTTAAATGACAAATGTATCAGCTTCAAACATTAAACAAAAATTTGCTACTGTTAGCACCATTTACTTATTTAACTAGATTACCTAATATAATTTTAATGGGGTTTTATTCAAACATTAAAAGCAAAAGCCAATAACTAGTCCCCCCTCCCCTTTTCTATTTGTGAATTTTAACCAAAAAAGTGGCTTCAAATCATAATCGCGCATGGCGGTAAAATCCATGTCAACACAGTGAATTAGAGAAATAATTTGCATTAATTGTTTGAAAGCTTCCATAGTGTGATCTTTTAATAAACAAACTAAAAAAAGTTTCAAAAATCATTCAGTGTCATTCATGTAACGTCTTATTTTTGAAAATCATCTATTCGTGACTTCGCTTTAAAAGCTACACACATTTCAAGAAATATTCATTTACATTGAGTACATTAAATGAATTAAAATGACCAAAATAATCATTATATAATAAAAGGATAATATTTCAATAACATGTGAATCACCTTTTTTAATCCCCTCCTTCATTAGAACTTACATTGGTGCCTTTCATTTATTTATTTTATTTTAATTTTATTTTTTGTTTCATTCAAAAAGGAGATTCACATTTATGTTATTATAACCAAAGTAATATTTGGAAACTCTTTCTAGTTTTTTTTTTTTACTTAAAAAAATCACGCTGTGAAAGCTTGCAAACAACTGGGATTAGCATTAAAACATTAAATCGACCCCAGCAGCTAACCTCGCATTACGTCACTTCCGGAAAAATAATGGTCGGCGCGACGGGAATGCAAACTCGCTATTTTTCGCTTTTCAAAGCATTTTTTATATAGAAATTATGGACCAAAATTAAAAATTTCAACGGAATCGTTTTATATTTATATCAAAAATTGATATTCTGTAAAAAAATTATAATCGAATTTTTGCGTAGAGTTGTCCTTTAACATGATTAAGGACTATGTGAAAAATTTGTTGTGGCTATTCCATTTTCCAGAAATGTATGGAAATTGGCACCAATCTCTATCTCCTTATTCAGTCCTGCATGTATTCCCTCGTTGTCAGATCTTCTTGGTAAAAAAAATTTCTTTTAGCCATCCCCAAAGGGAAAAAAATCGAGGGGAGTGAGGTCTGGAGACCATCCATCACCGGGGAAGATACGATCGACGATTTCTTAAGCGATTTGTGAGTAAAGTACGGGGCAGCCCTCCTGCTAAAACCACATGTTAAGGGCAAATCTTCAAGGACTTCAGGCAGCATGTTCCAGAAAATCAACAACTACCCTGTTCAGGATGCCCTGGAAGAAATACGGGCACATATGGCCTCCAATAATGCCAGCCACCATTATTCACACTCCACGCAGTCGTTGTCTACCTCACAGAGCTGGTGTATTTTCTGGGGTCCAGTAATCTAGATTATGGAAGTTCACCTCCCTGCTGTTTTTAAATGTCCGTCCACCAAACACCGATAAATGGAGATTAGTGTCGTCCGTTTCCAAACCACTGACAAAAGAAATGCAGTTTCCTCTTGTATTACACTTTCACACACTCCAAGAATCTGTAAGGTGTGAAAGTTATGTAGCTTATTCCTGAGATATAAGACAGCCAATACATTAGGTGCTCGTTCACCTTGCACCTGTCTTCTGATCACAGCATCTATATTGTGGTTGGTCTGCACTTAATCAGTGTGCCTCACATGAACTGCAAGCCACTGAAAAATCATTCTGGAGTGATGTGTACATTTAGATATCATGCAGTATACAATCTCTCCACAGCACAGGTTTTGTTAACATTCTCCTAATACCATCATGTCAAAAGCTTCTACACTGGAAAAAGGCATTTTCAGAGTTAATCTATCATGACAGCAACAAACAAACTACACAGTAATCATTAAGATTCAACAGAGACAAACACAAGACGTGAAACAATTTAAAGAAACATGGACAAGGCAAATTGTAAACACTTGACCTGAAAATGTTTTTATTGTGTATTTTCAGAAAGAAGTCGATTGGGAAAAAAAAAAAGTTTCCTCAAAAGTTGTTTCTCTTATCAAAACCTATACACGAACACTTTACTTGACCCATATTCCGATTTAAAGTTTTTGGGCAGACCCCAGTCGTGAATTTCCAGCATGTGATAGATTTTTATTAATAAAAAAAATGTACAAATAAATTGAATTAGAACCTTCATTTATGCTAAAGTTTTAATTAGTTCTGTTTTGCAACATTCTTTGTACGCTAGCATTTCCACGAGACCTGATCATAAGCATTTGAACAATTTCAGGTTGCTTAAGTGAAGTTTATCAATCCTTTTTTCCTTGAGAATAAAGTTTAACTTCATTCTGACAGGAACGCAAGCATACTCCTCTTAACTCACATCCAACTACCAGGTGACCACAAAAGTTCTTGCCATTTGTAATTCCGGAAAACAAAATTCTGAACACAAAAAGCATTGTATCGCTAGCCCCTAAAGTAATCCCCACTGGCATCTAGCACCTTCTGCCAATGTGTCTCCAGTTGATCAATCCCCTGGCTGTAAAACTTGCCGGTCTTGGGCTCAAAGAAGCCTGTGAGTGCCTTTCACGGGTCTGTATCATTGGTGTAGGATTTTCCACGAAGATGGTTGTCCAGAGAATGGAAAAGGTGATAATCCGTTGGAGCAAGATCTGGTGAGTAAGTGGATGAGACAAAGTTTCCCAGCCAAGCTACTCTATGGTTTCCCTGGCTATCCGCGCCACATGTGGCCGAGCACTGTCATGAAGGAAGAGTACCCCTTTGCGATTCACCAATGCTGGCGGCTCCTGCTTCAATGCCTGTTACACAAGTTCCAATTGCTGGGAGTACAGGTCCCCAGTGATGGTTTGGCCAGTTGATAGCAGCTCATAACGAGCCATTTGACGTCTAGTCCACCAGACATAGAACATGATCTTGCGTGGGTGTAGGGGCGGCTTTGAGGTGTGAGACACGGTGTCCCGGGGTGACGACCAATGTTTGGAACGCTTAGGAGTATCATACACGAAGTATTCGATTAAATATGAGTGCGTTATGATGTCGAGAAAGCAATGACATGCAGGCTTTCACTCGTTGATTCTTGTTCGATTCCGACAATGTGTGGGGTACCCATTTGCTCAACTTGTACATCTTTCCTAGGCTGCGCAGGCAACTTGTTTCATCGGAAACCTGATACAGTCTGGCAAGTTCACCACAGTTAAACTGCTGACCTCCTCTATGGCCGTTTTCAGGACTGGTCATCTAAGGTTTGTGATCGACCACTGCGGGGTTCATCAAAAATGGCAAATTCTCCCGACCTGAATTTCTGGAACCAATGCCTTGCGGTGCGTTCATTCACAGCATCATCCCCAAACACAAGACACATTCGGCAACGAGATGTGATTGATGTGAATGCCCAAGAGCCCTGTATTTCTACAGGCTATCCTTCCTGCTCCCTCCTGACAGATTTTGGACCACACTGTACGTTCATTTGCATATCTTTTATCACTTCCTGTTATGGCAACATAAAAACAGCAAGAACTTTTGTGGTTACCTGGTAAATTGCTTTCCATCCAGGCATTTAGCCAATATCAACTAGAAATTCAAGGGTTTAATAGATGGCTTGGGCCAAAATAGCCCGAGCCCTGTGGGGCATAATTTTGAATACAAAATAGGCAAGATTTCATCGGGTCCATGGGTGCAAAAAAATGGAAATCAGCCCTGACTGTCGGAGATATCGAAACTAATCGCCTCCACCACGTTGTCGAAGTCGGACAGACTATTATCATAAATATTTCTTCGAGTAATTAAAAAAATAAATTCCCTAGTAAAAACGAGATAGCAATAGCTAAGCTTCAGTTGCAAGATGTTTCAAAGAATTTCTGGAAGACAAGTTGACTTTCTTCTTTTCAATGGTTTGAGAGTTAGAGCCTTTTTAAAGAGGTTTCAAACAAATAAAATAAAGAAATCATTGCCAACACAAGTCTCTGTAAAATTGATATAACCAAAAAAAGAAACCAAGTAAATGTATGAGAAAACCACCACTGTGAAATGCAATGAAACCAGCTTGATTTTTTCCAACTCCCACCAAAATCCCAGATTTTTTTCTAATGTCCAGTACAATTCCCACATTCTTCCCTGTACAAATAAATTCCCGTACTTTTGAAGGCCATGCGGTAACACACGCCCTTGCAAAGTAAGGATGTTGAAATTTCGAAATAGTAAGTCAATACACAAAATTCTTTGAAATTTTTAAGAAAATGGATAAAAAATTGATACCGACCGAATAAAACAGAAAAGTTCAGTGATACTGTAATAAACAGTGTTAAAGTTAGCACTAAATTTAGCATAAATTATGATAATACTTATCAGTTGGATGCCATTTTGAAATTTTTAAGCATCCATTACGTTTAATGAGATGGTGAAAAGGTAAAAACAAACCCTATTCAGAAATATGTTAGGCTCATGATAAAGGAACCGTCCATGAGACTAACATCTGATAACCTATGCAAAAATAGGCTACATATAATTATAGGTTTCCTCACTGGCTACTCTCTGCTAAGGAAACACCTTCAGGATAAACCACTGTGCAGGAAATAGAGGAAGAAACTACCTAGTACATATTCTTTGAGTGCATTGCTCTTGAGCACATCAGATTTTCAACTTTTTGTTGTCATTTAACACTTGAGGCAATTCACCAGGCACATACTAGAAATCTTTTTCTTAGAGAAGTCGGTTTTCTGGAAACCTGGGTCTGGCATACTATTTCCCAGATGGAATAACCATCTGGGGAATTGCGGGGAATTCTCCTGTTGAGAACTCTGACCTCAAACAAGAAATAGAAAAAATAGAAACAGCCATGTAGAATCTAGTCTATACTGAAATTGAGTATGCTCAGACTACCATAATCCAAAAATTAAAAAAAAAAAATAAATAATTAAAACAAACTATAAACATTATAGAAGCAAAGTTTTTGATTCTTTACAAATCATGACATGAATAATTCAATAAATTTTAATGATATATATTATAAGGAAAAGAAAGAAGTGCTTGTTGTTCATGACGTAGCACGGGTTTATAAAAACTGCAAGAACTATTTTGGTTACCATGTAAAATCATCTATATGATGTTTTAAAAACTTTTATTGATTATCTGGATGTTTCTTTATGGTATCTTTCACTGAATTTTTAATCAATATTGCATTCTGATCATCACAAGTTAAGAAACAATATTTGATGCCATTTATTAAAAGCATTCTTATCATGGTGAAATTTGAATCTTTCTTCAAATTTAATGATACATACGAATTTCAAATGACAAACTTAATTATGATTTAGGTGATTCTCAAGTACTCATGTACAAAAAATTAAATATTAAAAAAAAATTAAAGACCTCCACTGAGTTTTATGTGTGAAGTTCCCATAAATATTTAAAGAAAGAAAATTTCATGAGAACAACTTAAATTTAAATTTTGAATTTATTTTAATTTTTAATTATAGGGAAGGTACATGTATATCAAACTATTTTAATTTACCTGTCTCCATGTATGCTTTGGCAGGCAATATCATTTAATATTAATTCACTAGCTAAATCATCAGCCACAGCTTTTTTACCAACAAATACTATCACTTTATCATCCGCCAACATTTGTTTGAAGAAAGAATACATCTAGGGAGAAAAAATAAATAAAAAATTCAGAATTAATTTTCTCTCCAAAAAGCTATACATAACTTATGGTATTTAGCGGAATATACAAATAGCTACTATTCAAACTAAAGTGGACTGAAGCTCTGTTGATAGAATTTGGATGGTTAAAAAAAAAAAAAAACATAACCAGGCAGTGACTTCCCTTTCTACAGCTTCATCGTCTGGAAAATGTTAAGGGGAGACTCAAGTCAAAAATTTCGAATTTTGGGTCAAAAAATCAAAAATATGAAAATTTATTATTAGCTTCTTCATGCTTTTTACTAACATTCTGTGTAATTAGTTTTATGAAATTCGCCTTTTTAATTGTAAAAAATAGTTTTTCAAAACCCTTACATTACTCAAACGCAAAAAAAAAAAAAAAAAAAAAAAAAAAAAAAAAAAATGCGTAATCTGAGATAAAAAAGCCTAAAAAACTCATAACTTCTTGAAAAATTATATAGCTGTTAGAAAACTAAAAGTAAAAATGGTTCTGCATAATAAAACAATAAAAAAAATCATGTCCCTGTAAGAAAAAAAAATGTGATCTTTCCATTGGTGCAAACTACAAGATTCTAGCTTGCAGTGGAGAGAAGAAATTGAATTTAAAACTTTGAATGCAAATTTCTCGCTATCAATTTTTTTCTAAATCAAGTAACTTTCGGTCAATTTTTCTCCACTTCTACTTGATGGATTTTTCAAAACTAGGACATTTTGGAAAGATCAGAGTCTCATAAACAGCGTTACGCATTCAAAATTTCATTTTAAGAGTTAGGTGAAAAATTACAAATCTAAAATGCAGACAGAAGTGTGTTTTTTTTATAGTAGCCACAGAAAAATGCTATTTTCAATTATATTTTGCATAGCAATAAAGAAAAGGAATGCGCTACCTTATTGAAAAAAATCTGATCTTTCCAATGGGACATTCAGAATCTTTCTATCTTCAAAAGTTTTAATAGATTTTTGACCGGAATTTAGCACAGTCTTTCGCACATAATTCCGTATCAAAGCTACCTACAGAGAAATCTCAAATATTGTTTTATTCCATTTTCTGAGAACTATAATATCCCCAAGTTTGATTAAGTTAACTTCAAAAGGTACGAAAATTTATTTTGCTCTTGCGTCTTCCCTTAACCCGAGAATGCTGAGATTTCCGAGAACACGAGGGCATGTTGCTTACCATATAGCCTTGGCCTCCCCTAAGAGACTTCCATTTTTTCGGCCCTCTTAAACATCATCTTTTGGACAAAAGTGCCTCAATGTACAGGGAGATTGCAGAGAAGCAAAAGTAATGAAGAAAGAAAAAACACCTTGTGTCCGTACAAAGAATTTAAAATTAAGTTTCAAATCCGAACTCTTATTTGTTTCATTCCTATAACATTTGTGATTTATTTATTCACATACCCTCATATGGAATGTGGCATCGTACATATTGTACGGTAATTAAAAATTAAAAAGCTAAGTTTTATTCATTGGAATTTTAGAATAATTCAGCATTTTAGTAATTTTAAGAAATATTGAATGAATTCCGACGTTATAGCAAAATATTCAAAAATCAAATTCCGTACACCGAGACTTGTTTGCACAACCATCGAAGAGCAAATATAAGTAATATCAGGATATTTTTTGAGTTGCAACACTGGTGGCTAAAAAATATAAAAGTGGGTAAACAGCGACTATAAAAACAACTCCAGATCCACCCCTGAGACTTCAATTAATTACAAAAAACCTCATGAAGCAATTTTTTTTTAAATTTTTTTTTTAACTGTACCTTGCCGCGGAATACAATATTCAACAATTGAAGAGCCAATCACAAAAAGGATTACAATAATAATGTACACCTTTTGTTTTTTGATGAGTACGATTTATTTTTATTTTTAAAAATTTCTTTGCTTTTATTCATGGTTTATTACCTCATTTCTGTTAATGATAAGTTGATATATAAAGCTTGAAAATCTTTATTACTGAAATGTACATACAGCAAGTAAAAAATGGTTGGACAAGAGGTCAGTTTTGTAATCAACTGAAAACTCGCCACAGGGTTCAATTTTGGATCTTTTAAAACTATGTACTGACCAAATCTCTCTTCTCTTCTTCATCCACTATCATGACAGTCTGTTTCACACTGTGACATGCTGCCAAATCCAATGTTCCAATAAATACCATCATCGGTTTATCCATGTAAGCCTCTGCCATTCGACGAACTGATGCAGGCCATGTAGCACTTCAAAAACCAAAACAGAGTTCACTAATTAAATAATTAAATGTTAATGTTAATAAATAAATAGAAATTTACACTATCAGATATTTCAAGAATTCCTCCTTGAAATGTAAACCATTAAGTTATTAATTAATCAGAATAGATAAACAACACATGACAAAATCAGAAAGTTACTGAAACAGTCGATACTCACTTATAAGAAGAAATTGGAGATGGACTTTCCACTTTTCCACAAGTAGTTTTATTCAGCATAGATGTACATTTCGGATGTTAAGCATCCATCGTTCTGTATAATGACCCGAATGATGGAAGTTTAGCATCAGAAATGTACATCTATACTGAATAAAACCTCTTTATGGTTGCTTCCCAATTTCTTCTTATAAACACATGAAAAATAAAAGGCTTTAAAAGTTTGACAGTGACAACCAAGTTAATGCAGGGCGACCCAAAAAAATGGGAATTTTTGAAATGTGTAGTGGCAGCCTCGAGCAGGTGGCAGCGTGACCTTGAGCAAGTGAACACTTTGTCATATTAGTAACCATAGTTCTTTATGGATAAACACATTGATAATAACCAAGCTTGTAAGTAATTATCAAATGTCAAAATAAGGCCCAATTATGCACAGCAGAGGCCAGGTCAAACACCTGTGCCAGGGCCACGAATTTCATGACCGCACTAAAGTCAAACACATTTGAGCAAGCTTAAACAGTAAAACTGCACATTACAATATACCTTAGAAATTTATAGCTGGGACCAAAAAATCCTTACATTATAGTGATAATTATGTTATAAAGATTTTGCTATATGGAGATTTTTGCCGGGACCAAAGAAAACTTATGTTATAGTGGTAATTTTGCTATATGGACGTTCCGTTATACAGAGGTTCTACTGTACCGTTTCCAAGTGAAATTATTGTCTTCAAAATACATCTCCACTATTTATTTATTCATTATTTTTCTTCTTCTTGTGGATTAGAGGTTATCACTTTACAGTTTGTTCTGTTCTACAGTGTTTTGTTGTTTTGTATAATCTGTACTTATGTTTTTTTAAAAAAAGCATGCTGTCAAAAACTGTGTATCGTTCACCTATTGTTGTTGAATAAAGGTCGTTTGAATGGTAAATGATATAGTTTTTTGTATGGATGGTGAATCAGCAGCATCCTGTCATCCAAAGATAGAGAGGGTTAGTGAAACTTTTGAGAAGGTGCACTCTTAAATTAAAATATACATACTCAGGCAACCAATCAATTACAGATAATAGAAAATCAAGACCACAGGTATTACTGAATTACATTTCATTTAAAAACTTTAAGTTGAATATTTTATTATCTTATTTATTTATTTATTTATTTTGGTTAAAATCAATAGGTTTTTGATGAATTACTAGTGAATTGCTTTTATTAAGTTAAAAATTAACCATGTATGATTAAATAATACAAAATCCAAAGCTGTGTTCTCCTCAGAAAATTTTATCAGGTGGGTGGAAAAATAAAGTAGCTGGGCAGACAATGAAAAACGAGTAAAACATTTCGCTGTGTTGTGCAGCCTTTTGTGTATTCAATTGGGCAATGCGCCCCCTCAAAAGGGCCTGGGGAGAACCTTGCAAGGGGACAAGATGTTATTTCATAATATCCGAAATTCATACTATTCAAAGAGTACATATATTTGCGTGTAAATTTTATACTTTAATAAATTTAATTCATAAAATTTGCTGTTTATTTATAAAGTTATCAATTTTAAATAGCTATAAAATATCTCATGTCGAACATCATTTTGGCAGCAAATATAAGATCAAGTTCGATTATTTGGGAAGTATTAAAGCAAGAAACTTGAAATTTTGAGGAATTAGATGGAACTTACCGGCAATTTAAATGTACCGAAGTGATGACATGTTTACAAAATCTACTGCCTTCCACTTGAGGTTTAGAGTTTTAACACGAAATGTTAAGAAATAGTTTGCATTTTTTTTTTCAAAATTTTACTAAATATTATTTAATATTTTCTGAAATTTACAGAAAACCATTTCGTATTAATAAGGTGATGAGAAGGAACAGGGTACCAATCCCTTAAAAAGGACACATCTACTGTAGGTCAGTAAATTGGTAACGTAGATGTCTGCAGGAGTGGGGGAGGGGAGTCGAGATAAAAGATCAGTTACAGCAACATAAAGGTACAGTATTTTATTTGGAATTTTTTCTATAATACTTTCAAAAAATACAAAAAAATTAAATCATAGAGGTCATCAAGACAATCTGTGTAACACTCTGGACCACTGATCTATTTGGAGCTGCTAACAAGAGGCAGAGTGACAGGAAGTCTAGAGGCTGGCCAGTCACAAGTATCCCGCACGTTGAACATGTCGAGCCAGCGTCATCTCTGGCCTATGGAGAAGTTTCCAGCAGATGGAAATACTGACCAACACAATAGCAGAAGATGAACACACATCACACACACTGGCTAGACAACTATCTGGAAGCATGGTTATTAGAAGTTAGTGGTTGGTCAACTCCTCCTCAAAAAGCTATTAGCACCAAAGGAGACCACCAGGTGGCATCGAATGAGACCAGTAGAGTCCATTTTTACTACATATAGTAGCTGATTCAGCTACTAATTCAGTGAATTAAAGCAATTTTTTTAAATTTTTTATCTCATTTTACATACAATATATACTCGCGTATAAGCCAAATTTTTTTTCTCCAAAAAATGACCCCTAAAAACCACATTCGGCCTATGTGCGGGTCAGAGTTGATGAAAACTCTTATTAAGTGGAGTTTACAAAAAACTAAGCAATAATTTAGATTTCATTTATTAACCCTTTCACTGCATAAATAAATTTCTGATAAGATAAAACTATTCTCTCTCTTTGCAGCATAATGAGAATCTCTAAAAGGCTGTGGCGGCCATATTGGAGAAAGTATGAGAGGGGGAGGGGCTTCAAACGAAACCAGCGCATTTTTAGTGTTCTCTCATTGCAATACATACAGTAAATACATTAATCTAAACAGTATTCAAAATGAAGCATCGAAGATTCAAGAAGACTAAAAAATTCGATTTCGAAACTTTTTCAACATCGATATACGAGCTAACATCGATACTATCGCCAAGCACTAGCATATGAAATTTAATAGATCTTAACAACACATTGTACAATTATAAACAATATGCAGTGCAGTATTTCACGTCTTTTTCCTCAATTTTCCATCCACTTTTCCATTGTTAAAAGCTAATGCTCTGGGGTCCGGTGATTTGCCCTGTGGAAATGCGCCCCAAACTGCCACATACCTTTTGAACATCGATAGCCTACTATCGTGTTCTTGCCAAGTGCGTCTTGAAAATCGCCCAAGAATGTTTTAATAAATAAAGTTAATATGGTTATAATTAAAATATATTATTACATACACAAAAAAAGATGAGGAATCGATTTCCACGACCAAAAATCAAAAATATAGAACTAAAATAAAAATGCATTAGGCATACTGAAAGATGATCGAACCAAAATTGAAACCATGATCGAAAAATGGTTTATAAAATATAAAATTCTTCAAATAACAGGCCAGGAGCTTTTTTACGTTATTGAAAACTATACATCTCATCACCATCATAATGTCCCTCACAATACACAAAGGAATGTCATTATCATCATGTACTTCTTCAAGGCAAGCCAAAAGTCTCATTTAATGGTATACTGGGGAATAAGCTTTCAATATCAAACGATAAAAAGAAAAAGAAGTCTTTGTTAGTCTGGGACATGTTTATTATAAATTTATTTTTTTTGTAATAAAAAATTTTTTCCCTCAAGCGTTGCATTTTTTTTTCCTTTTTTGCCTCAGCTTATGCGCGGATCAAAGCGTTTTTCAACTTTTTGGGCTCAAAAACAGGGGGTGGGCCTATGCGCGGATCAGTTTATACGAGAGTAATCAAAAAATTAAATGTAGGGAATATAAAATACAAAAGACAATCTTGGAATTCAGAATAATTTCTACAAGTATTTTTTAATGCCCAAAAGCATCTTTTTTTGTCATTACAAATTAGATAAAACATCTTATATTTAATTAATAATAAATATATTTTTTAAAATTATGAAAAATTGTAATTGTTGAATAATAATTTTTAACTTAATAAAATAAAAGAATTAAAAAAAAGTAAATAAAATAGATATTGAATAACAAAAACAATTAACACCAATAGAATCATCACCAAATTAGTAAAATTTCTAGATATTTTAATATACATCATAAAATTTTTTAATTAAATCATAAAAAAATTCAGTATCGGTATAAAGAATAATGCAAACAACCAAACCTGATATCATGACCAAATTTTTACAATAGGCATACCAAATATATTTATATGAAAATATTCCAATTATACCAACATTAGACAACATAAAAAAGAATTTAAAAAACATTTACATTTAATAAAATATTAAAAATCATAAAAGCTATCATTTATGTTTCATTAACAAAATTTATATCCAAACAAGTGAACCTATGGGTACTTCATTATCACCTATCATCACAAATATTTATATAAACCATATGGAATACTAATAATTAAATACCTCACAACATAAACAAAATATCTAAATTTAATTAAAATATTGAGATGACATTTTAATTATCACCAGTAACTCTATACAAACAATAGTACAACACCCATTAACTTTTACAACCAATAACATGGAGAATAATAAAATCACAAAAAATAATAAAATATTACAATTAATATTTGAGATATAAGAAAAACCCAAATAAGGTCCACATTATCTATCAGAAAAGTCTGTACACCAAAAATTAATACTATCAAATAATTTCAATGAATAAAAAAAAAAAAATCTAACCTCACCATAATATATACCCCAAATAATTAGTTATTTTTATAATATTAACAGAAGTTATGTTATTTTTATTATTCATATAATAATAAAAATAGAAGTTATCAGTAACAAACACACAATAAAATTAATAGACGACTCCTTCAAAACGACTCAAAAAACATACACAAAATAACCAAATTAAAAGGTATTCAAACATCATGCAATACAAAAACTTTTCATAAAACAGAAAAAAAATTAGAACAAATACCAAACATTAAATAATACCAAAATTAAAAAAATAACCATGCTTAAAAATAAAAAAATAAGCAAAAGAAATGAGCACTGACAAAGATCTCCATTGAAACTAAGCTTAACGTATGGTGGTCAATAGACTACTGACACATCGAAGCCACCTAGTGGGAGCAGTTTTCCCCAATTACGTTTTTAGCGTCGAGAACAAAGGAGTTGACCAACCACTAACTTCTAATAACCATGCTGGAAGTGATAAAACCAAATAGAGATGGAGGTAGGAACACAGGCCAATGTATCGTTATTTTCGGAATAAAATACGCACATTATGCAAAATAAAACTTAAAGTATCATCACTCCGTATTATAAATTTTATATACCGGTAATAATCCAACTTCGTGGTGACTATAATCGTGCGGCAGCCAGATTTGGGGGGGGGGGGGGCCTCTAGTTATTAAAAAAATAATTAGACTGGTTATTTATTATTCAAGGGGGAAAAAAATATAGACAAGTCAAACATGACAACTGAATTACTTCACTGGAACCATTTCCACCGAATTACTCTTGCACCCCAAATTTTTTTTTTTTGCAGCAAGAATTGGGGGCGGCGGGGGCAGAGATGCATATTATACTGAACAATTTACAATATCTATCACTTAGGTAACATGAAAATTGAAAATAGTTTCAAGATTAGTACTATACCTTGTCATTATCGTATGACGATCAGGGCGAATATCTAGTAAAATTTTTCTGATTTGAGGTTCAAACCCCATATCCAGCATTCGGTCAGCTTCATCCAAAATCTGTTTAAGTATATATATAAATAAATAAATAAATAAATGCCAGAGATGTGAACATGGGCAGTCTATAAAATTTAAGCTAACATTTTTGAGTAAATATAATTTTATTGTTATAAGTATTTTGAAGATAATTAATATAAATTACCAGCATTGTTATACTAGAGACATTAACAATGCCAGCTGCAACAAGATCATTTAAACGGCCAGGAGTGGCGATTATAATTTCAACACCCTTTGTAACTATGTTGACTTGCTCACGACGATTACCTCCTCCATACACACAAACGCTAAAGAAATCAATACAAAGATACCGTTACTTAATAATGAAAATATCAAACCAAAAATAAGTTAAAAATACAATTACACCTTAATCCAAGACTTGTGATTAGGCAAAGAAAATCAATTACATGTGAAAAAAATGGCAAATTTCTACTCACAAAAAACTGTTAGCTAATTAAAATTAAATACTTCTGCAATCATAATAGTCAGTCACCATTTCATCATGTTTTACATTGTCTTATACAGGGTGTACCAGAACGTCATGTATAAACTTGAAGGAGATAGTATGGATGATTCTAAGCAAAAAAGTTCATATGAACGTGGGTTCGAATTTGAACGATAACCGAGATAATAACAGAAATAAAAATGCTGCCACCAAGATAAACAAGTTAAAAACTCAGGTTCTCTAATATCTAGGATAATGAATATCTTGGGGGAATAATAGGGTGCATAAAACTAGGTATAACGTAAAAAATTTGATCGAATTCCAACAACTAGTTTCAGAGTTACGTATTCAACATCGTAGCCAGTCTTCACATGCGAGTACTAACCAGCACGTGTTACGATGTTGACTGTGTAACTCGAAAACTAGTCATTGGAATTCGATCAAATTTTAAAGGTATACACAACTTTCATTATCATAGATGTTAGAGAACCCGAGTTATTAACCTGTTGATCTTGCAGCTAGCATTTTTATTTCTGTTCATATCTCAGTTATCGTTCAAATTCGGACCCATGTTCATATGAACTTTTTTTGCTTAGAATCATCCATACTATCTCCCCTCCAATTTGTACATGACGTTCTGGTACACCCTGTATCAAAAGTTTCCAATGTACTAGTGTATTAAAATTTGTAATTTCCAGATTTGATCACGTTATTGATTACAGCAACAGCTGGAATTTAAGCAAGTTAGGTTACAGAATATGTTAAGAGTCAAAACAGTTTATTTTCCCCCCTAAGAATGTACTTATGGCCTTCTTTTTAGGTACTGTCTCCATTTTCCAGAGGTGACCTTATTGGTATTTATACTGAAATATAACAAGAGTCAGGTTTAGTCCATATTTATTTATTTATGAATCGGGATCCAATACGTCCATCCAGGGCCTGTTTGGCCAGAGGCAGACGAGTTGGGTCCCTGGATGGACCTGGAATCACGACTGCTGTATGATGGTCGCAGCAGCCGAGGGGGGGGGGGGTGAAGATTGTCTATCACTGATGGTCGCCCATCCAGTGACTAGCTGTGCCTGATGTAGCTTAACTTCACATTTGTGTTCAGTGCAAGCCCACCAGGCCACGACCTCCCCCAAATAGGTGTGCCGCTCGGCTGATTTT
The DNA here is from genome assembly GCA_023313115.1 of Rhysida immarginata. Lineage (NCBI taxonomy): Eukaryota > Metazoa > Arthropoda > Chilopoda > Scolopendromorpha > Scolopendridae > Rhysida > Rhysida immarginata. The sequence continues at coordinate 1,829,513 of JAHWFO010013848.1, forward strand.
GGTGACCACCCAGCTAAATACATGGAAAAACTACACAACACTGCATAATATTTCATTTGTTTCTTATTTTGTCTGTCTGGTTATTTTATCTTACCACCCACTTTATAAAATTTTCTGGGGAGAACATAGTAACACTACAGCCTTATATGGGGAAAGGATACTGGAGAGCAAATTGCATTTTGCCAGGAAGTCTTTTGTAGCTGATAACAGAGGTCTCCAGTGTTTCTTGTGGTCCGGGTCGACGAGATACAGCGATTAAATTTGTAAAGGGATTTTCCTGCATTTGAATATTTTGTTGAGAGATTCTCTTTGTTCATTGAATTTGGGATATTTAAATATCAAGTATTCTAGGATTTCGGTCTCACCACACTCACAGAATGGAGTTTGACAAAGGGAGAGTCTGTACATGTGGTTTTTAACTGGGCAATGTCCTGATCTTAACCTAAACAGGAGTTTTATATGTTGCTTTGTGTAATGGCATGAGAGATGCTGATCATTTGGAAATTTGTCTACAAATTTTTTGAATTTGACTGCAATGAGATTTTCCATTAGTTTCTCTTTTCCAATTGTTTTTGCTATTATCAGTTAGTAGATTTTCTAGGCCATTTGGCGAATGAAAGAACGGGATTTCTGTTCCGTACTCTCATGTTTTGCTAAGAAATCCGCCATTTCATTTCCCTTGACGGATTTTTGTCTGGGACACCATAAAAACTTGATCGTAATTCCCCGAGTTGAAACTATTTATCGACAGGGCGATGATTTCACCCAGGTGGGAGTTATATTTCCATCTTTGCGTGGAGACTGCACTTTGTAATGCCAACAGAGAGAACTTTGAGTCTGATGTTACCAGAAAATGGGTTTGAATTTACTATGCTTGCTAGGGCCAACATTACAGCATAAAGTTCAGCTGAGAATCCTGTACATTGCTTATTTTGTACTGAAGTTGAATGTTATCTCCTACAATCCCCAACCCTGCTGTCTTCAAATCTTGCACTAGGGAGGCATCTGTGTACCAGACCTTATAATTGATGAATTGGTTGTCAAGATATTATTCATCAGAGAGTTGATAATTTTTGAGTTGTCTTTTTTTGAAACTTTTGGAAATACTATTAATGGCCTTGTATCATCAAATTTGTATTTATAAATCAAGTCTTGTACTTTACCATTTACAATAATACTAAACATTTATATATACGAGTGGCCAAATTATTATGACCACCCGATAGTTTTAGGCAAATGAGCTATTGCATCACAGCGCTGCCGCTAGAAGGCTAGATAGCTATAAAAAGGGAATGCAGGTGAGGTGTACCATCAGTTGCACTGTTTTTTGCGACGATTTAACAGAGTTTGAATGCAGGATGATCGTCGGCACATGCAGTGTCTGAACCAGTATCAGCAAAACAGCTGAGCTTGTGAAGTGTTCAAGAGCAGCAGTTATTAATGTTTACAGAGAGTGGACTACCAAGCAAAAAACCGGCTCTCAACGTCAAGCGTGTGGTCGTCACAGGCTCCTCAATGCTCGAGCTGAAAGGAGATTGGCCAGAGATGTACAGGGCGACAGAAGAGCAACAGTGCGTCAAATAGCGGCAAATCTTAATCAAGGACAAACTGTGACTGCCTCTGAACAAACTGTTCGCCGCTCATTACACCATTTAGGCTATGGAAGCCGACGACCAGTTCGAAAGCCTCTACTGTCAGCCTTGAACAAGAGCAAATGTCTCCAGTTCGCCAAGGAGCACAAGAATTGGACAATAGATGATTGGAAAAGGGTCATGTGGTCCGATGAGTTACGATTTCAAATGCATCATGCAGATGGCAGGGTTAGAATATGGAGAAAACAACACGAAAGCATGGACCCCACCTGCATCGCCACAACACAAGCTGGTGGCGGCAGTATTATGGTTTGGGGGATGTTTTCTTGGCATTGTTTGGGTCCTTTGATTCCTCTGCACGGACGTATGCATGCCCAAGATTATTTAAGTATTGTCGCAGATCAAGTACATCTTGTTATGTTAATGGTATACTCTGACGGGGATGGATACTTCCAGCAGGACAATGCTCCTTGTCATAAGGCTGGCATCGTACTCAGATGGTTCGAATAACATGCCGCAGAGTTTACCTTGCTTCGTTGGCCTGCACAATCGCCAGATCTCAATCCCATTGAGAATTTGTGGGATGAGATCGAACGGGCCATCAGGCAGCGGGAAGTTCTTCAGAGTTGGACTCAAATTCCTCCTACAACCAACCAACATCTCATAGAATCCATGCTCCGAAGAATGCAAGCAGTAATAAGAGCGAAAGATGGCCCAACACTGTATTAAGCAGGTGGTCATAATAATTTGGCCACTCAGTGAATATTAAAAAATAAATAAATAAATAAATAATTGCTACATGCAAATTCTGTACATTCTGTAAAGGATGATCTCAGGCAACAGCAGCTAGATTGCAGCTCAGGAATATTGTGGCTTTGTGAAATTTTGACAGGTTCTGAAAAAATGTATCTACAGTCGTTTCTATACAGAAGCGTATTTCAATAAACTAAACCAGTGCTCCCGCTAGCCTTACTTTAGGAGGGCGCAGCCGTGACCACCGAGAGAGAAGGCCTCCACATTGAAATTTAATACATTGTTACATCATCATAGCTAGTGCTAATTCAGGGCTTATTATTGGTGGAAATACGAATAACAATGCACTATCTATGATGATGTAACAATGTATTACGTTTCATCGCAGAGGCCTTCTCTCTCGGTGGTCACGGCTGCGCCCTCCTAAAGTAAGGCTAGCGGGAGCACTGTAAACATTAGAGATTGTTGATTAACTTTGTTCAAAACTTGTCATAGTTTTCAAAAATGCCTGAAGTGCTAGATTCTAAAATAAATCCAAGGATAACAGTCTAAAAATACGATCTGACGGAACATATGCAACTTGTAATAATGCACCAGCTACATACACAAATTATACCGTAATTTTTGTTATATAATACGCAGGAGGGGAAAATAAAAGTTAAAAAAAATCACTACTACGTATTATAAAATATAAATATTTGTAAATCAAAACTTTAAAACTTCTAAGTTTTTAGTTGTCCTACCGGAGACCTAACTTGTCGGCCTTCTAGGCCATACTGGCCCCAGTTAGGTTTATTTTTCTGTTAGTAATTAAAATAAAATAAAAATAACAAAAAATGAAAAATATTTCATATTCTGATAATGAACACAATGAAGATTTAAAAAAAAAATTTTGGGGGGGGAGGGGTGCGTTTTATATACGGAAAATTATGCTACATAACTTTGAAATAAGCTGTATAGATTTTTAAATTCAGGATGATATAGCACAGTTTAATACAACTAACAAGGGAATCCCTCGAACATGTATGTCACAGATTGCCACCAAATTGAAATATGTTACTCATCTGAAGCTACTATAGATGCTTGCAAAATAAGAGTGCGAAAATATGTTTCTTTCAAAATAAACCGTGAAAACGAAAAAATTTCAGCATACATAGCCATACAAGGACTCCATTGTTAAAGCGGTTAGGCTATGTGGGGTTCCCTTGTAAGTATCACAACTTTCAGAGCTGCTATTTTTTGAAATTTGCATTAGCACATACGTCCTCAATCATGGAGGCTCCATGTCAACCTTCAGTTAACATAAAAACGCTGTTGCTATGTTCACGGCTACCATGAAGGTATAATGGCTCACTACAGTAAGGAGTGATATCATTTTGATGAGAAGTGACTTCACACGTTGGTGCCGGGAGTGGTTTTGCAGCATTATTTGTTTCTACAAGTTTTCGTGTTCACTACAGCGGATGGCCTTAGCAGTGAATGAACATATTGTAATGTTGTGACATGTCATGTCACTTGTGGGCATCACATGGGACTGACGGGAAGTAAGTCTTTGCTAATACTGTATTCTTTTTCTAGCAATCCCTTGTGTCATATATTATAGTTTTTTTTCTTCTGATATTAGATTCATAAACTTTTTCATTTAACGTCATATTTAATTTTTTATTCTTTGTTGTTGTTTTTTTTTTAAGGGTGTAATTTTAAATAAATGGTTATTGTTATCGATCTCAACCCTGTTGCTTTGACAAAAATCGAAGCAAGAGAGCGAGATTGTTGATGGTTATTATTGTTGTTGAGTGAATTTCTTGGAAGATGAGCTCACCATCTTTCAATTGTTTAGGGCATGCTTGTTTTTTTTTTAGCATTTTTTTTCGCTTGTTGTTAATAAAAAAAAAAAACTGTTGTTGTTTGAAGAAAATTCGTCAAAAGAGGACACGTTCATTTTTTTCGCTCAGGCTGTCGATAGCAATAATGACGCCGAACTGCGACGTATTCTTTCGAACTTAATTTCACACTTTCTTAATTCTAATATACATTATGGATTTTGAATTAATGTATACAGGGTGGTTCATAATTGGTGTCCAGTCTTTAGGTCCAAATAACGGCTGAAGGGCAGGGGATGAGATTTTTTTCACCGGGTTTTTTGCTAAACCCACATTTTACATGATGCTCTACAACTTTCTAAATAACACATGGGGTCTAACCCCTACCCTTACAAAATTAAAATTTTCAAAATTTACTCCTTCACCCCCAGGGACGCGAAATGTTTTTATTCTGAATTAGGAGACATTAAAACCAAATAATCAATATTCATTTTCTCCCAATCTGTTCCCCTTGAGTCATTATTTGGACCTAAAGACGGGACACCAATTATGAAACACCCTGTATACAGTTGGACTAAACTGGCTTTTGTAAAGGAGGGTGAATGATGAACATTTGCGACTTCAAATACAGCGCTCTCGACCCCGTGTGAAGTGTTCGATCGGAAGTATCGATGTACCGTCGCCTGTGAATAAAAATCCATGAGCAGGTATTGCTGCCGGAGCAGCACATCTTTGTTCTTCTTTTCCATAATTGATGACAACAAGTGGTGAGTGTGTTTTCTTAATTTCTTTTACTTTGTCCGGTGAAAACAATGCCAAGGCACCAAGTGAACAATTGCCCCTGATAGCAGCGAACCGTGCCGGTCGCTTTAGAGAGAGATGTCCGCATTAAAATTAGAGAACTATTTGTTTATGCTCCCGTTAAACATTTTGTACACTACTCTTAAATTGAAGTTTAGCCGAAACAAATGTCTTTAAAGTTTATGATATTGATATTTTGCTTCTTGTCTGTAGGTTAATGATTAATAAGGTTGAGGTGCACTTCCGAGCACGTAGCTAGTTGTTCTGAGTTTTAGTATTTCCCGAATGGAGAATGCGATTCTGTGAAGCGTCTCTTATGCTAATAGCGCATGAACAGTCGATGTCCATGGTACATTGGTAATAGATCACTGTGTGCTATAGAGGTGAAGCATTAAAATTGGTAGCTAGCTGTGCGGGAATCATGGTTGGGGTTTCGGTGATTTTATACGCATTTTATGTACCTAAGATAGCGATTCAACATCAGGGAGTGCTCCGCCATATTTGTTCAAACGCGCAGTGCATTATGGTCGTCTAATTTTTAAAGGCTTTAGACTTTATATATTACCATAAAATGAAGAAATAAATTTTCAAAATAAATGATCATATAAAAGAATTTATTCGTTACAGTTAACTTACATTTTATCCGAAATAAATGTATTTAATTTCTTTTAAAATCAGAATCGTCTGTGTCTGAATTCTTTGTTAGGCCTAATTACCATTTCTTCTTCTTCTTCCCAGTCTTCTATTCTCGTGATTGAATCATCCACAGGAGAGGTAATTACTGCTTTCACAAAAGCATTCAAATTGTATGCTCTTGTAATCTCTGTCATGCAAATGAATGATTGATAGATATCTATTTGATAGATAATTCAAACGTTTTGTCCCCACATCTTTATGAAGATCGATTATAGTAGCAAACATTGGTAAAACTACGGAATAGCATCCCCTAACTTCTTTGATTGATATCATCAAGATTGGTTGCATTCATGTATTGCATTTATTATTGTGTCAGCTCTAGTTAATGGCAAAGTAATTTGCCTTACTGTTGAAGTTTATTATTACAGAGTTCACACAGAATAACAGTCACTAAAACACTGGCTGGCTAACAGACATCTCAGCTTGGCAGCCATCTTAAAGGTTGCTGAGAAAACCTGATATCCCTGGTTTTATGAGCGGAAAACGGGAGAGAGCCACTGAATTCGCTTTTGCAATAAATATATGTGAAGTATATTTATAAGTGGAATATAAGTGAATAAATATAATGTATATTGTATTTACTGTATAATATTGTAAAATAAAAACCAAAAGTAATATAGAAGTTTGTCAGCCCCAAGTTCTTTTGGTGCCCCCCCCCCCCCAACTTCTTCTCCAGGTTTTATTATCGGCCTATTATACACATCGTCCATAATACGCAGTAATGATTTTTCTAACTTATTTTACGCGTATTATACCCCAAAAATTACGGTACATTCGATGACGTTTCGAGCTTCACCTCATCCTCAGGAACTTTGACCGACTACAATTTAGCAAGGGCTTTATAGGCTTTATAGGCAATGTCCACCAATCCGAAGAACGGTATGCATGGTATGATACAATTCAGCTCTGATTGGTGGGCTTACAAAATTGGTAATTACATAAAGAATGTATAGTATTAATTTACAGTGCTATTTCTGGACCTTTTTTCATTACTTGTTACCTAGCAATATAGACCACAATGCAATTATTAAATGTTTTTTTATTAATGAAAAATAGGAAAGAAAATTCCACAGCCAGGATTTGAACCAGGAACCTTCAGCTGCAAATGTTTGTTGTTGCTGTTTATTTATAAAGATCTCCAACTCTTGATAAGACTTGAAACTTCTTCCTATTGAACACACATTTGCAGTAATGTGTATTTGCAAGTCCGATTTTGCAATGCAACTGGAGTCTCCTATGGCTGTCTGCCATAGTGAATACGAAAAGTAGTAAAGACTCCCCCCCCCCCCCCCCGGGCACCAAAGTATGACATCACTTCTCAACCAAAGCCAACTAGAAAGACAGGCCCAGACACGGTAAAGTCACCTGACCATACTAGTCCAAGTAACAATGTGACCATCATCTTGGTTTTTAACAATCGTTTTTTTTTTCATTTGTTGAAAACAATGTAAGTTTGATTTTCGGTCAGACTGCTATGGTCAGGTGACTTTTCAGCGTTGGCCTTATATTTCTCCTTGGCCTTGCATCTCAACAAAATGACCTCACCCCTTTCCTGATGTTGTGTTAAGTCTTCATGGTAGCCATGAATGAGCCACAGCGAAACATGCAACTTGTAATAACGCACCAATTACATGGAGGCTCCATGTGAACTTTTAGTAAACATACAAAATAAGGCTAGACCAATAAAATATTGAAACAGGCTTGTTCAATAAGGTTTTGTACATCTGCTTAGATCATGTAAAAATCAGTAAGTGAATTTATCCCAACTGTCATGTGAAACTTTGTTCCCTGCGTTTAAAAGTTTCTGACTGAATTTTTTCATTGTCGTCCACAGTGTTTCTGGGGTGCAGTTATCAGTGAAAGTAAAAATAGGCTCACCACAGGAAAAGGAGCAAACTCTTGTATGCACAGTTAAATTTATGGTTTCAATGGAGCGAGAATACCACCGAGTTTATCAAAAGGCAGCACCAGATTCAAAGAGAAAAGAATGGTGTATGCAGTTTCTAGGTACTGGGCCATTCCTGAAAAGACAGAAGAGACCACTCGGATATCTCTGATGAAAAGGTGGAGATTATTAGACAAGCATTTGAGCAAAGTCCACGGAAATCAATCCAAAGTGCTTCTTGGGAATTACAGAAGCAAAGAACGACTGTGCGTAGAATTGTCCGTAAAGTTTTACATTTGTATGACTACAAGTTCAGTGTCTTCAGGAAATTAAATCAATGGATAGACCTTGTCAAGAATACTTTGACTGCGACTTGCTTGACAGAATTGATGAAGATCCTAATGTTTTGAATACTATCTTGTTTTCCAATGAAGCCACTTTTCACGTGTCATGAACGGTGAATAAGCATCAAGTTTGTGTTTGGGGATCTGAGAGAATCCTCACAAAATCTTGGAGCATGTGAGAGATGGTCTGAAACTGTGTGGTGCGGATTATTGGTGAACATGACAATTGAGCAGTTCTTCATAGAAAGCACTGTAACAGGAAGTGCCTATGTAGATATGCTATAGCAGTATGTGTTTCCCCAGTTGGAACAACTCCCAGCCAAATATTTTTCAACAGGATGCAGAATACTTAAAACCTCAAGTTTCTCATAGATGGATCAGATGAGATGGACCAAAACCACGGTCTTTGCGTTTAACAGATATTACGCCCTTAGAATTTTTTTCTGGAGATACATAAAGGATAGCGCTAACTAGAGTGCGGGACTTGCAAGGCCTGCAGATGCGAATTGTGAACACCATTGCTAAGTATCGCTTCTGAAATGCTGCAGTGCACCTGGACAGAAATCGAATATAGACTGGACAATCTGTGTGTCACAAAATACAGAATAGTCTGCTAAGTCTAACAAGGTTGTTCGAACGCACTTTTTTTTTGTGTGCAAGCATACCTTGGAAGTGATGGCGTTGCGCAGCGGTAGTAGCACTCTAAAAGTGAAAAATTCAAAAAACATGATGGTAAGAGGGGAGGTATAATCGTTAGCAGTGGTAGCCAAAGAATTGCAATTAATGCACTGTTATTAAGCATAAAACCTTAATTCGTCTCGAAATAATTTATAAGACGAGGTAAGCATCCATGAATACTATTTTTATTTAAAATTATAAAGCACCATGATACATAACCCCTCACCAACGCAACGTATTACTCGACGTTGCATATGAAGCCAGCCCTGTGACGGAAAATTTATGATTATCGAATTAATTAATAAAATGAAATAATAAATTAAGAAAATGGTTATTAATTACTATATCGATTTTTTTTTTTTACTGGAAGGCAATTAGCTAATTTTAATAACATATTTTTAAAACCAGACTTTGTTTACAAACTTGAGAATCCATTCAATTGTCGTCTGCTGTCTACTTCCATTGATTTCATGTGAAGTGGATTTGTGCTTATTGCTGTGTAGTGGAAGATAAATTCCGTTAAGCACATTAATACACAGAGACCACTTTAACAATGGAGTCCTTGTATGCCTGTGCTTCTGTTTTGCTAACCGTTGGCCGTATCGAAACACAAGGATTTTATTTTTCTCAAAGTTTATTCTCGTTGCTTGCTTTTTGCGTAAACTAACTTTGCGTAATAATATCATGTGCATGAGAGCGATTTCCTCATGCCATTCGTCAAAAGTTACATTATAAAACGCCAACTGCACATAAAATTATTCGTTTTTGCAGTTTATTTTGAAAGAAACAAAATTTCACATTTTCTTATTTTGCAAGCATCAATAGTAGCTTCAGATGAGTAACACATTTCAATTTGGTGGAAATCTGTGACATACTTGTTCATGGGGTTCCCTTGTAAGAATCAGGGCAGGGGAAAACCTTTTAGACTTATTCAAAATTAGACTTAAACGACACGCCCAAAACAAGGCTGAGTTTAGGTTCATGTGATTGATAACATGTATATACTAAAGAATATAAATAAAACTTAAAACTAACCATTGGGTAGCATTATTTATTGCAAGGACAATTTATTTGCTGAAATAAGAATTCTTGCCTGCTTTAAATTTTTAGATACACTCAGTCTAAATTGTTATCATTTTAATAATGTAATCTGATTGGCCTCAGTTCATGTAATCTGATGTTGTTCATCAATCAAAGATTTATCAAGTATATCTGATTTGTTCTCACATTTTATTCTTCTTCAATTTTTTGTTTTTTCTTTCCCCTAATGTTTCTTGGCTAAAATCTAATCAATTATCCGGAGTTAAAAAAAAACACTGACTTAATTGACGAAATTTGCATTATAAACCCAAACATGTGCAGGGATTTCAAATTTATTTTGACTTGAGTGGAATTTTGACTTAAGCAGATATACTGTATTTCCTTTTAACAAACCAAATCTGTGCATTTCAAATATTATCAGGGATCTATCTAGGGTCAATTTGGTACCTTTTTAAGGGTATCTTCACAAAAATTATTTTAAATGGAAACTGTGCCTTCAAAAAATTATTTTGATCGGAAATTGTATCTTCAGAAAATTTAATGTAAACTTATCAACGTATTACTTTCAGAAACGGGAGTTTACCAATGTAAATAATCTCAATTCAAATAAATATAATGAGGGTTCTTTTTTTTGTTTTTATTATTATTAATTAATTAATTATTATTATTATTATTATTAAACTCAAGTGTTTTTAATAGTTGTAGATTAAGTGTACGACAATAAAGAGAGGATTTAAAAATTTTCACAAAAACCTACATACACTATTTTCAAAAAATGGGTATGAATTTCGAAATTGTAGATACACCCCTGATCACACCGACATACACAATTTTTCTTTCCTGTAGAGCCACAAGTGTTGTAACATCAGTTTTTCACGCCGATTTCAAATCTGAAAACCATTTTGCTCTATCACATCGCGTTCCAAATAAAACTGTTGATATACCGTATTTACTCGATTCTAAGGCGCCTCCGAATGTAAGGCTCATGCTGATTTTTATGACCATTTTTGAAAAAAAAAATTATTCCTCTAATCTTAGGAGCACCAAAATCAACTTTATTCAAAAATCAAAATCAACATGTTTTAGTGCAATATGTACTTATATCAGCAAAAAAGTGCGCCTTAGAATCGAGTAAATACGGTACATTTCCTGCAAAAAAGTGGAAAAATCAAAATTCAAATAGTAGTTTTCTTAAAATTCTGATGTGATACAAAAAAACGGTTTACAGATTTGGAATCAGCATGCCAAAATTAACCAGAAACACATCAATTCGCCAAAGATTATTATTATTTTTTTTTTTTTTTGGTATAGCAGTGTTATCTATAGCATGCTTCTATAGGAAAGGAGACTATCTTTTAGAGCCTCATGCAGCCTTGATCAGGTTCCAGGTTACCAGATTAGGAACTGCAAATGTGCTATTGACTACATGTTGATTACAAAGAACATAGTTTTCACTTACGATGAAATGCCTTTATAATTATACTTTTTAGCTTCCTTTTCAATTTGCAAAGCCAGCTCTCGAGTTGGTGCAAGTATTAATACATTTGGTCCATTTCGTTCCTCTCTTGGTCTAAAATAATAATTAAATTTGATGTTTATTCACAACTTAAAAATGTAATACAGTACTTGATTTTATAAGGAAACTTACACAGGTTGGTTATCTATGTGAATGAAAGCTGGCAGAAGAAAAGCAATCGTTTTGCCCGTTCCTGTTTGAGCAATTCCTATTAAATCAATTCCTTGTAAAACTATAGGCCATGCTTGAGACTATAGAGTGGGGATAAAAACAAAAGCACAAACCTATAATTACTCACCGGAGTACAAAATTCAAAAACACAGGAAATATGAAAGCTCCTTACTGACGTTACAGATCACAATACAACTTCAATAATTAAGAAAAAATATCTCAAAGGAAAAAATTACCTGATAAAACTCATAAAACAAATTCTTTTTAAAGAAAAACTGTCTTAATGATCACTATTTGAGTTAACTTATTTTCTTATTAACACAACCATTCACTGCAGGAATCTCCTGTCAATTTTTCCAATGCATAGAAAAGCAGTTAACTGGAACAAAAATTGGTTAATCACTCCATGCTGGCCAAATGCAGATTGGAGGCTATTAACCTATCAAAGCCCATAAGCGATCTATTCATGCAAATTCTATGAAACTTGTAATATACATAAAATTTAAGTATATTCAATAATCATTCCTAATATTAAAATTATTCGGGGTAAGGTTTATAAATCACAAGTAGATGTGTCTACTGATCACCAATAAATTTCTTGGGTAATATAAACATTTGGCAACACAATGACGGAATATTAAAAATACTAAAAATTTAATATTAATATATTAATAAAATAGTGTCAACTGTAGGTGGCATTGGCCCTTACGAGTTAAGTACTGGTTAGAAAGAATAAACACAAACATTCGTGCCATTGTGGGTATTCAGAACAAAACCTGATGATTATGAGAGCCAGAAGAGTTGTATCCTAATGCTTTTGGCTACAGAGGTCAGAATAGATATTTGGCTACTGAGGCATATATGTTCATCGATATATAGTATGGATCCAGCCGAATGCATCGACTGCATTCGTAAATTCAGCAAAGTAAAAACTTGCTCTCCACGAGTGCTCACTTAGCTCATGGGGGCAGGGGGGGGCCCCCGGCCCGCTGTAGTTTACGAATGATTTCAAGGGTTTTTGTCATTATAGCACTCAGCAGCATAGCTGTCAACAAGAAACTTATTTCCTAAGCAATTGCTTTTGCATATTTATTTTTATTCCTTGAAGATGAATAAAGAAATTTTTTTTTTTTTGTTTGTGAAGTTAAATCAAGAAACCTCTTTATAATTTATAATTACATAAAATATATTCCAATTTACATAAATATAAATGGATTTTTATCTTTATTTTTAAAAATGAAAATTGTATAAAAAAAAAAAAAATTCTCTAAAAACATCTGTTTTTTTACTCTTTTGAAATCTGTAATCTAAGAAATAAAGGGTCTTGATATAGAAACACTAATTTCTTAAATATTTATTTGAGAGAATATAAAAATGAATTAAAAAAATGAAATTACCACCAGTTAAAGTTGGCAATTCAGGTTTTGTGCTTCAGCTGCCATCTTGTTTTCATGATCTTCTCTGTCAAGACAAGAGCAAACCGAGCTAGGACCGAGCAAAAGCAAACTGTGCTCAGCTTGCGAGTATTTTCGAAGAGCAAGATTTTATGAACGCCAACATTTTGGTGAGTGAAAAATTACGAACGAAATTGTAATGAGCGCCCTCTGAGCGTTCAATTTACAAACTCAATTGGTCCACTGTAACGCGAAATCAGCTCCAACGCGGTTTTGGCATGGCTCCGAATTATGCCTCCAGTTTCTTAAATGGCATCTTTTTGCGATTTTTCACCATTTATTTTTACATTTCACAACATTTATATGTATACACAAGCAGAGGACCCGACGTTGCCCGGGATAATTACCCACTTGTAGGTAAACAGAATCTAATTACCCACTTTACAGAAAATTCTGTTTATTTCTCGAATTACCATCGCCAAAGCAAGCCCAGCACAATAGCGAAGTTTTGAAAGCAAAATGGCAACAGCCAATTGAAAGTGTATGGCTACTTCAAAAAACTATCACGATCATTCACTTACAACATTCAACACTGCCTCAAATGAAAGATAACAGTCATTTACTTCTTTTGAAAATTCTCCTACCTACCGCCATTTATTTAAACACTGGCAAGCAACAAAATTGATTTTCAATTCTATCGTTCGCTTTTAGTTTCGATTTGAACACTGCAGGCCACTGCGAAATATTGTTGCAATATAAAATTAAAATTGAAAAATGAATTAATGTGCACAGGCAGAGCTTTTTGAAGAGATAGGGCTAGATACTTGGATGTAGCCCTAAAAAAAGAGGATTTAAATGCATGCAACAGATCGATCATGTCTTTAGTCAAATTGCATAATTTTTAGTCTTCAATGCGTTTTGGTTTTTTTTTTTTTTCGAATTATTTGTAACGTTTTTGTAATATAATTTAATTTATAAAAAAAAAAAAAATAGTTCTCGTTCTTTTGATCTTCTAATGTACAGTTGTCATATTTTACTCCACACAGGAAGTGGGGGAAGTCTAGCGCAACTCGATTTAACGTGGTCGCTGAAATCTGGCTCCCAACAACCACGTTCGGCCGGGTCCTTCTGTGTATGTCCACGAAGATACATGTCGTCACCTTACTTCTAAAACCTCTAAGTCCGAATTTTTCTGAAATGAGGTTATACTTATTTTCTGTTCATTACGGAAGCCTTCTTCGATGTAATAAAGCCTTGTAAGTCTAGAGTTTACATGAATTATATAAAACGAAAAGAAAGAAACCTTGTATGTCTGTGTCCAATATGCAATATCAAAGAAGTTTTTATGCTCTCCTGAAAAATTTGTTAAATTAGACTTACAAGGTTTTAGAAGTAAGGTGACGATATATACTATAATGACTTTTGTAGACTTTTTTTTTTTTTTTTGGAATTGGACCAAAGATTTTATTAATATATAACAACTCTTACATACCTTTATTTAACAACGGAAAAATGCAAAAGATTCAAGTTTTGAATTATAGCTCGGGACAGGGTTAACCTTGCAATGAAGGAATAAGTGCAGTGTGAGGTCTATGTATCAATGCACGGAATAGTTAAGGAAGATGGGAGTAGGTAATAAGAAAAAATTATTCGAGAGATAAGATAATTGCTTGCTATAGATTTATTTGGTTATTGTTCACGCAATCTTACGTAAACATTTACGAGTAATCGGTTTATTCGACCTGTTGAAGGCGTGCGACTTGAATAGCGACAGCATGGCAGCCATGATAAGATAGTTCTGAAAAAGTGTCAACGCATGCGTTTGAAAAGTTTGAAAAGACCTAGCAAGTGATGGTGTTAAATCTTTTCAAATATGAAAAGTAAATAATTTTAATCTGGTATATTTAAAATTTTATTTAAAAAAAAATGCTAGGGACTATATTTCAGCCACGCATGAAGATAGCCTTATCGCTGCCCATACTCAATTCTTCATTGCAAGATTAACCTGTCCCGAACAATAGTGTAGGGTATGTTTTGTGATTGTCTTTTATCCTCATTGTAACAAAGAAAGAAAATGGATATAAATAGAGGTTTCTACATTGTTTACAAAAAAAAAAGGAAGAAGTTATAATCAAAGTTTAACAATGGTTTGACCAATACATGAGGGAATGAATGGGCTGATGGATAATCCAAATCGTCAACAATTGAAGTTTAATAAAGCTGAATGCTAGATTTTATCATTAAAAATAATCCAAATAATGAAATTGTGGACGAGTACAAGTGAATTTGAAAAGTCGTGAAGTTATTGTGAATGTAAAAAAAACATGCAAGTTATAATTTTAACAGAGAAGATATTAAATATATTAAATACTAACTGTGATAAATTCCATTAGCCAGAAAAAATCTTTAAACCAAGTGCAGGTCCAAAAGATTCTTATATTATAGAAATTCAAATACCTTTAACATGGGCTTAATGGCAGGTATCGCTTTATGCAGCTTCCCTGCAATGGTCAAGTTCTGGGAAGGAGCTATGCGTATATACATTACAAGATACACTGTATTCACATGCGAAAGACTTGCAGTCATTGTTCATCCTGCTTCACGGAACAATCGCAAAAATCTTCATTAACAAAGCAAACATCACAATTTTTTAAGTATGGCAAAAATCCCATTCAGCTCCAGGTAAATTGAATTTTAAAAATAAACTACAATGGAAAGGAAGAAAGAAAAAATAAAATCCTTTCTTAGCGAGCACCTAGAAGCCAAGAGAAATATACTTGTCAAATCTCAAGTTTGTAGGCTTTTATAGTTCTGGAGATTTTGTGATGAATGAATGAATGAGCGAGTGTATACATTTTTCGCTCTTTCTTTTATATAATACATGTAGTACAGATTTCTCCTTAATGCGGGCAGTGTGTCTCTTTATACCAAATCCAAATACAGAAGGTGGAAGAGATAGTGAAAAGTAGCATATTTCATTCATGGATATATGACTTAAGTTTTTCTTTTTTCTAGTATCCGAATTACGGCTATGCGCAACACAGTGATAATTAGGCATATTTCAAATATAATAGCAGAATATGTAATTATACATATTTAAAATGTAATAAGGTTCTAATCCTCCACTTTGAAATTCTGTCTCCACAATCACGTGATTAACTGCACACTGCACATACGCTGCTCATGCGAGATATGCTCTGAAGAGTGTTAGGTTGGGAAGCCGCATATCGCGCTGTTAAGCAAAACCTCAGTAGGCTGATCTCCTGCTTGGTTAAATTTCAAATAGATCCAATGGCTTTTCAACATTGACACCGAAAAGGTAAAAAGGAGGAATAGAAAAGGTAGATAGATTTCTTATAAGATTACATAATTAAGGCAAAATAGAATTACTTGGATAGGAGATGGCTTTTCAAAGTTCTGATCTTCAATGGTTTTCAAAATCTCAGCTAATAAAAAGAGGAAGAAAGGTTTAAGTATATAAAAATGTACTAGCACTTAAGTAATCTTTCATCACATGTGAATAATGTTATTTGAAAATTGAAATTATATATTATATCATCAAATTGAGTGCACTTACGGTAAGACCCAAATGCTTGTTCAAATGTAGACACAGGATTAGGGATTGCTCGTTTATCATCTTCAGCCATATGTGACACAACAATATTATTATTCTCCTTTCTAATGATATAAAAAGCACCCTAAATACATTGAATCAATAATGCATATACGTAACTCATATGCTTTATCTTAAGTTCTTGAAAAATTCACTCTTATAAGTTACATACTCAAAATCATTTCTATACACTGTTTAAATAATTTTAATAATTTCATTTTGATAATAATACAAGGTACGTCTAAAAAGTTCGATGAATGGATGGATATCTCAAAATAATGCAAGGTAAAAATGAAGCCACACGCATGCGCAGGGAGAGACCAATGGCGAGACAGCACGTACCAAGGAGCACAAGAAACCGATGCAGATTAGTCTGCTACGGGCAGTCGAAAAGCGTGTGCAAAAACTTGGTCAAATGGAAATGGAGCAAACCGTCAATGCCGAATTCTGCAAAGCTGTTTTAAAGCGCTTATTGCTGCGCATCCAACGTGTTCACCCACAGATGTACAGGAATGGAAAGTGGAGTCAAATGCATGACAACACACGCCTCCATACTGCAATCCGTGTAAGCGATTTCTTGGTCCAATGCCGTGTAACTGTTATCGCACATCCATATTACTCTCCTGATTTGGCACCTGCAGACTTCTTTTTGTCCCTTCGCCGCAAAGGGGTTCTGAAGAGCACGTTTTGCAGACTTACCCAAACATGTGACATCTGTGCTTCGATGGATCCCAAAAGAGGCCTTCGCTGACTCATTCCAGCAGCTTTATCAACCATGTCAAAAGTGTATTGTGTCCAACGGATGTTACTTTGAGGGTGAATAAAGGTATTTTGTCTCCATGTTTTATTTCATTTATGCTTCCATTCACCGAACTTTTTAGATGCACCTTGTATAACAGTAATTATCATATATACTCAAATACATGTATAAGCAAATCTCATGGATAAGTCAAGGGCAAGTTTTTGGGCTAAAAGTTATGAACTTTGCTATGTACAGGTTATTGTAAAAAGACTGATGGTTTTTAAAATGGAATTGCAGGCAAAAGGGTATTAAAGTTATTCTTGCAGAAAATTAATGGGAGGTCAGAATTTGTTTTTGTATTACTGTAGGAAGTAAAATAAAAGTAGTAACACTTTTCCACAGTAAGATATTTAATAACAAAGAGATACACATTTTGAACAACAAAGTCACCATCAACATACGAGGGGAAGCCATTAAGTTACAAATGGATATAGAAATGAAACAAATAAGAATACCAACTTGAAAACTACTTTTATTTCTCCACAATCTCCCTGTACACTTGTCCTATCGTTTCAAAGCCCCTCAAAACCAGTAGTATAAAATTCTTTTGACGGAAGCAATCAGAACTCATCAAAGGCTTCTTGTTATTCCATGATAACGCGAGTCCTTACTGCCATCAAGAAACTGGGAATTTTCAAGCATCCTCCTCATAGCCTTTATCTTCCTCCATGCGACTTTCATTTATTCGGCTACAAGCTGTACAAAGGAATTCACCACCCGATTCAGACAGCAGCCCAAATTCCGCCTTCTTAATGTTCCTCTATCTGACCAAAGGTACCAAACTGAACTGAGTTTTTCCGATAATACTGTCGACAACTTACTCTGTAGGCATAAGCTTCTTTTAAGTAGAAAGGATTCCACAAGTTAACTCCAAAGACCACAAGCCCTAAATTTATTAGTATTGCTTATGATCCGCAATTAACTAAGGGCCTGAAAAAGATTTTTAGCACTTGCAATTTAAAGATTGCATTTAAAAATGGGAATACTTTGAAAGCACACTTAGGAAATCCTAAAGATGTCATCCCACCTCTGGAAAAGTCAGGAATCTACGAGGGTTATTCGTAAAGTAAGGTCAGTTTTGCAATAAAAACAAAAATACTATATATATTTTCAAAGTTTTTTCTTTAACAGATTCTATGTACCTTTAAAACTATTTTTCCACATAGATTCAAAGTTTATTTAACCCTTAACTGTTACAGTTAATTTCAGAGAAGGTTCTTACTATACTGGGGTCTATGAGACCCCAATATTAAAACCACCCTAAAAGAATGAATATTTGCTTTTA
Source organism: Rhysida immarginata (assembly GCA_023313115.1). Taxonomy (NCBI): domain Eukaryota; kingdom Metazoa; phylum Arthropoda; class Chilopoda; order Scolopendromorpha; family Scolopendridae; genus Rhysida; species Rhysida immarginata. The sequence goes on from JAHWFO010013848.1 coordinate 1,847,907, forward strand.
ATGAAAAAACTTTATTTTAATACATAATATAAAGTGTATATTTTGGTATATTAATTAAAAAATAAGAACTCCATTTAATTAAAAGAAATAGAAATAAAAATAAATAATAAAAACAATTGAATAAAAAATCACCCAGTGGAGAAATACAAAGCATACCTGCCAACTTTCAGAAAATAAAAAGAGTAAAATCCTTCACGTTATAGTTAGGCCCATGAAAATTTATATAATCGTATAATTAGGCCTATGGCATGGTTCGTAATCGCATTTTCCCACCATGTGATATGTTGAAGTCACATTTGCACACTTTACAGAAAACAAATTTTTCACCCTTCCGTGATGAAGATATGAGCAGAAATTGTTTTTAATAATTCTCTCTGAAAGTCTGAAATATTTTATTTTATCACAATTTCACTCAAGGCTAAAACTTAAGTATTTCGCGTTCTTTATCGTGGCCTTCGAGATACTAGGTCTTCGCATGGGCTTTTCACGTGTCTACGCATTTTCAAGTTTTGACTGCTAGTTGTTTATCTCTGACTAGTTTGGTGCTCTTCAGGGATAAAGAACTACATGATGCTCTCGTGCTCATCTACTTTATCCAACTTAAAATTTTACCATAGCCGGCTCGGTAGCCGAGAGCGTTGAGGTGCAGGTCTTGCCGCTCTCGTAACCAACGAGTCGCGGGTTCGAATCCCACCGAGGGCATGGATGTTTGTTTGTCTATTTCACCATCACCCTTTCATCCCAAACAGCTAGTCTCCTGGATAAAGGGGAGATGCAGGCTGAAATCCATCCATCCAAATTTTACCTTGAATTCTCCATTGGATTTCCCTGATTACCCCCTCCAGCGTTAAAAAGTTGAACTTCTGACACGAAGGAAAACATTGAAATGATAAGTGATGCAGAGGCCTAATATATCGAAGGCCATGCCCTTCATGATGGAAAAAAAGCCCTACTTTAAGAATTTAATTTCCGTAATAATGTGTTCTGTCGCCTACTCGTGTAGGAGAGGAGTTCAACATGTCACCAACTGGGAAATTATGGAAAAACATAAAATCCTTTATATAAAGCGTAAAATGGTATTAAAAGCATAAATTTTACGTGTAAAACATAAAAGTTGGCAAGTATGACAAAGGTTGAAGTGGACGAAACACAGATGAAACAAAGGTCTTGTGTAGCTTATGTAGATGAAACAGATGAAAAGAAGGTCTTGTGGAGAAATGTTACACGAAACACAGGAAGGAACACAGTAACAGGTGAAGAAGATCTATGATGAAACAGTTACAGTACATCTACATACGCTCCACAAGACCTTTGTTTCATCTGAGTTTCGTCTACTTCAACCTTTGTATTTCTCCACTGGGTGACTTTTATTCAATTGTTTTTATTATTTATTTTTATTTCTATTTCTTTTAATTAAATGGAGTTCTTATTTTTTAATTAATATACTTTATTACAACTCCTACTCTTATTTAATTTAATATTTTGGTTATTTTACATGTAAGCTCATTAATAATAGTTTAAATACAATCAATACAAGCAGCAACTTTATGTGCTTCACAGATATATCGTTTACATAATTCACGTACAAATTTATAGGAAAATATCTACTGCTTGAAGAACTGGTCATCTTTGAAGTAGGGTTATATTACATAATAAATTTTTCAAGTTATTATAAAAAAGTTATGAAATATGAACAATTACTAATATTAAAAATACTTACATCAATGCTACAGTGGGGTCTGTTGGACCCCAATCTAAGGAATACTATGTCAAAGAGTTAAGCAAATGCAAAAGAAATATAAGGAAACTGATTTTCTTGGTTCCTAATGAAAATACAGGAAGTGACAACTTCAAATTGTAATGCTATGTAGTGATAGGAAACAATGTTAAAAACTGTTGGGGTATTAGACCCCAGAGTAGTATTTAAGGGTTAAGCACTTCTCATAGGGCTCAATGTACTTCTGCATGATCACTTCATAGAAGATGCCGCCAGTGAAGAAAGTCATGCAGTTTTCACTTGTTCATCAAACGCTGTCATATCGATAAGACCAAGCTGATGTTTTTTTTTACTAGCGCAACAAATGTAATATACATGTATCTCCTGCGATATATTACGATAATAGTATCATTTCTACTACAACGACCTTTACTTACCTCAGACTAACTTTATGCTCGGATTTATCATGGAATACACACACTGGTACCTTAGTTAATAAGCTCACCAAAAAACAAGGCATCATCTCCAGACTCCACTACCTTCCTTCCAACATCCTACTATTATTATATTACTCGTGGATTCACTCATCATTATGTTACGGTATTATATTCTGGGGTGCTACCTCCTCGATTAATCTCTCTAGATTATTTAAATTACAAAAATGGTTTCTTCGTACTCTATTAAATCTTCCTAAATCTTCTTCTGTTACTAACCATTTTTTCTTGCTTCGTATATTGACTATATACCAACTATATTTTTTATCCTTAGGTTCTTTCATTTATAAGACCTCTAATGCAATCCTAATTTTAACTACCCCTATATCAATTTTTTGTAACCGAGAAAGGCATAATTACCCTACACGGCTTGCCAACGAGATAAGTTTACCACTTTCCGCTCTTAATTATTGAAACCGCTGTGTCTCGTTGATCGGTATTAAATGTTGGGCCAGTCTCCCTCCTCAAACACGTTTGTCAAGTTCCTATTCGGTATTCCGTAAATATTTGCGGAATTACTGTTTAACCCACATCTCTCCTAATAGAGCTGATCTGATTTGATTAGTAATTGCTATAATATGTAACTTTTATTTTGTTAGTCACATCATTGTATTTTATTTTGTCGGTAGTAAATCACTTATGTAATTTTTTGCATTATTTATTTTTGTAAATTAATCCAATTCTGGTTTATTTAGTTTGATTATCGTCATCCCATTGTTACTTCTAACCTTATTATACGTAGTTGATTTGCTTTCCACTAACCCATTGTTTTGTTTCAATTCGGTAATATTCAGGGTGCCCTTGAGGCCTAACTCGTCGGTTTTTTAACCATACGGGCCTCACTGGGCACCACAATGTATCTATTAATAAAATAAATAAATAAATAAATAAATTTCCCTTCCATTTAATCAATGGGAGATAATCTTGGCAATTGCCCCTCCCCTTACTGTGTTTATATATTCTTTAGCACTAAGGCTTTGCGTTATTTTTTTTTTAGTTGACTTTTGCCTCTCATTGCTGAAGATGGGTACTTGGTATCCGAAATACATATCTGGTATTTCAAATCTCCTTGTGCATTAGAGGTTTCCTCCATTTTGGTTAACAAGTATAGGAATAGTGGCATTTTGAGTAACTTAAGTATTTCAGAGATATAGCGAACTAAATGAGGACACCTTGTATTCTGGGGGAAAAGAGTGCACATTATGCAAAGATTTTCAGTTTTTTTTTTAAAGCTTCGAATGTATTATTCATGCATCCTCTAAAATTTGATGGAAACTAACCCCCAACCCATGAATAAGTCTACTAGCTTTTTAATATGAATTTTAAGATTTAACATTCTCAACTTATACACACGTATGTGTGGCATTTGTATATTTATATACTGTACACGGAAAATAAAAATACATTGTAGAACAAGAAAAAAACTACGGAAAGAAAAACTTCTAAGCCACAAAAAAAAAAAAAAATAACGAAATACCAAATACATTTTACTAAGAAATGAGCGAAATTGAGAATCAATTGGCCAATACAGTTTTAATGCTCAAGAATTCTTATCTGTAACAGAAAACTCAATCTGTTAAGGTTTTCAATGCTATTCAGTGGATTATATTCATTTGAAACCAAGCAAGAAATCAGCCATCATTACAAGTTTTATTCCAGAATCAATCCTGGATATAGTTTCTAAGAATATTGATGAAGTCCACAGTATTTTAACATGGATATCCTTATGCATGGGCAACTACAGGAGCTAGCTCTATCAACAGACATTGAGCAAGGAATCAAATTGTGCGAGCCTGTTAAACAAGTTGCTGAATCAGACAGCGCACCAGTTATCAAATGTCAATAAGCTGTATGCAAAAACTCCAGTGCACATGTTTAGTGGCACTCATGCATTAGGGGATTGATAGTATCAATCGAGCTTCACAAGGTAGTTCAAACATGTGCATTATGGCCATGCAACAAATGCAAGACAAAATTAACCCTAAATTATCAACTTTCTAGAGTAACAGCAAACGAACGTGTGAAGCTGCGTTGTTTACCATTGAAATTGCCTCAGCAATCAATCCCAAAATGCATCATGCTCGCAAGCACAGTTTTGAATAAGGTCTATTCCAGCAGTGAAAATGAACTCCCTACGATTGTGAAACAAAATTAGCTTGTACAAATGCAACTCTATTTTGATAGATTGAAATTTTGTGATAAATAATCACAATTAATCTGCTATCAATGACATTTTCAGATTGCAACAATTTATGGGAAAAGAATAGAGTGCTTCCAGAAAATTGAAGGAGAAAGAAATGGTAGATTTTATTATTTTTATCAAATAGTTAAGGAAATAAAGATAATTCATACAAAAATCCAGAGTACAAAAATTGGATTTGATTGTTAATGTTTAAATTAGGGAGAATTTTACTAACATAATAGCTTCCATGTTCTACCACCTTTGTCCCCGTGTCCAACCAAAGTTCAATAATTACCAATCAACCTACAGCAGGATGGTTTTCCAATGGTGTACTATTATTGAAAATATACTCAATAGGCATAACCTTCTTAAAAGAAAAATGTCCACAACCTAAATTCCAGAAACATCTACTCCTGATTACATTAGTCAACATATATTCAACAACTTATTATTAGTGTCCTTATCAAATATGGAACATTGAAGAGATTGATGGTCATATTACTAACAACTTTTTCAAATGAAGTGTTTCTTCAGCAATAATAAACTGGTATTGTCAAGACAAGGAACACTTTGATGCAACAATATAACCTTTTTATTGCTGAAAGAAAGACTTCAGTTAAGAAAGTTCTTAGCGACATGACCATAAGTGTTGGGAAACATATTTTAGAAACTGTATTGGTTTAGATATTAAGTTACATACGTCTGTCTATTCATGCGAGAGCAATTAAATCTGCATTGCTGATTCTATTCAGTTGTTAAATGTTAACATAGGGCCAAAGTCTGATTTATGAATCTTAGGTTCTAATTTTCCTCATCCCTACTGGCAGAATTATCTCCTCTTGAATTTTTCTATACAATACTTCACTGCAATCTTTTGTCTGCTTTTTGGATTCTTAAATTAAAATAGATGAAAAACTTTCATCCCCCACCTCCCTCTCCTCCTGCGATCGACACAGAAGCCATTTTCAGGTCTTGTTGACATCATTGCAATGTCAGTAGATAATGAGAAATCTGATGGAGTTTTGGAATCATGACAAATATGGAAAGTCACACATTACAAATGTCATATCGCTGAGTACATGAATGCCGTGGTCGTTCTTCTTGAAGAATACCAGAATTAGGCAGTTTAATGTTGGAACAAAATCTAGTTTTTATGTATTTTTTTTAAATTGACAATAACTAAACAGCATGATCGTAAAAATTGAACTGAGCATGCTAATTTTAATCGATTCTGATTGTAAAATCTATGAAACGTGAAATTTGTATTGGACTTCTTTATTTACACACATCCGAACACAACAATTTAGAGGCATTCTGAAAGAAAACAGGTTAACAAATTCTTGCGATATGTAAAATCAAAAGCAACAAGAATCAAAAGAGACTACAATAGCGAAGATGCATTTCCCCCAGGTTCTCAAGGCAGGAAATGATGTTATGTTCAGTCATTTTTTTTTCCTGGTGTAGGGATGGAAGGACCAGAGGGCCAATTTTCAATTTTCTGAGGCATTTTTCTTAATAAAATATTAAGATAAATTGAAAAATTTTGATTGACATATACTTTATTGCCCTGAACAAATGTTCTGATGCACAGAAAATTTATCCAAGGAGTTTACTTAACAAAAATGATTTAGCTAATTACTATTTAATGGGAGAATGGTATTTTTTTTAAATATTTAAATATTTTCCTTTCTATATAATGGGAGATGATACTGTGCTGTCCAAATCAGTTATGCTGCTCTTGCATGCATGAATAATTATGAATGTTATAATAATTATTTATATTACAGGCTGCTATTACATACTTGCTGCCATAACTTATTTAATATAGTATTAATATGTATATCTCTTTTAATAATGGTAAAATAATTAAACAATCAAATAAACAACAAAAGTCACTGAATAAGTAGAATGACGAAATTGAAGAATAACCATAACACATTTATGAAAACACAATGTGTCACAGCAAAAGCTCAAAATCAAGAACTGCCTATACAAAAATTTTAGAACTTATTCTTGATTATCCGATATTAATATATACAATCAATTGATGATATCCATAGTGGGACCATACTGCTAGGAAATAATAAAGAATAAAAACAGGATCCAGATAGGAATAGGTAAAGTTTACTGATGTTTTGTGATAAGCATGACATTCTCTTAAATTTACCTGAATTCTTTTACATCATCTGGATGAAGACAACTAACTTCTGGATCTTCTACATAAAAATTCTTCTTCATAGGGGGCATTTCTTAATAAGACAAATATGAAATAGAAAAAAAATATTACATTTATACAGCATAAATATAGATTAATAGAAATGCAAATTAATATTAATTACAAATTAAGTAGTAAGGTACCATAAGAAATGACAGTCTAAAGAATTTAAAAAAGGAAGAGAGTTACACAGGAAAAAATATACAAGGTTGATTCATAAGTTATGGCAACTATTTTATTTCCCTCTCGAACATGCTCAAACACAGGAACATAATTACATATATACACTTGAAAGTGTAAATTGTACTTTATAAAGTGACTATATGGGGTTTGAGTGAGGGGGTCTACAATTGGTCAGCTTCCCTATGGAAGTCATCTGATGTCATCAGTGCGTAATGGAGTAACCACAGTTGGACAACATTCTTATATCAAAATATCAAAATGGTTGGTCTCCACACTGCAATGCATGAGAACATCATACAGAGCTACAGGAAGCATTGGTCGACCATGCTATACCCTATCATACAGTGACAAAAGTGGTCGAGCCTTCAACAGGGACTTGAGTCAACTGCAGACCTACCTTGCAATGGACACCTTGTATCAAAGAAGCATGTGTGCTGTGATTGACCAGTGCCTAATGGGCAACCTAGGAGACTGCTTTGAAGGACATTACAACAGCTTATATGAGGTAGTTTTGAAAAGTAATGCCTCCATGGCTGTAATTTTTTTAATTTGTTAACCGATTTTCAAAATTCTTTTTGTATCTTATACTCACATTTGTCCTCTATGTAATGCACTTTTCGACATAGTTCCCATTCATTTCCACGCATTGCGCCAACGTGTGACTAGTTGGGTGAACCCGTCGGAGAGGAATTCCGGAGTTGTTGTCGACACCATGATTGAATGGCAGCGTTTACCTCGCCGCCAGAACGAACTCATGTCCCTTAAGGGGCTCTTTCTTCTTTGGGAAGCGGTGAAAATGGCAAGGTGCAAAGTCTTTAATCTTTCAACTTGTGTCATTCATCTTTGAACTATAGGCACTGCAACGCCTCTGGTGTGTGGCGACTCATGTGCGGGCGGACATTATCGTACTCCAGAAGAGGGTCCAAAGCTGCCATTCAATCCTGGTGTCGACAACAACTCCGGAATTCCTCTCCGACGGGTTCACCCAACTAGTCACGCGTTGGCGCAATGCGTGGAAAGGGATGGGGACTATGTCGAAAAGTGAATAGTGCATTACATAGAGGACAAATGTGAGTACAAGATACAAAAAGAATTTTGAAAATCGGTTAACAAATAAAAAAGTTACAGCCATGGAGGCATTACTTTTCAAAACGCCCTCGTACAAATGATTTTATAAAAGTTGTATGAGAATAAAGCAGTGATTCTAAAATATTATGTCTGTCCTTTTGCCTTACTAGAGATTCCTGAATCTATTACATACTGCTGCCATCAGACGAGTGACCAAGTGAGTTCACCTCATATTCCATGTTATGTCAACTTTATAAAGTACAAGTTGTACACTTTCAAATGTATATAGCTATATTTCTCTGTTGGTATATGTTCGAAAGAATAAAAAATGGTTCCCATGACTTATGAAACCAAAAAGAAGGGGAAGGAAAAAAAATTGAAATGCAGAGCTTGACAAATACAAATAAAATCCTTTTGTTTCAACAAAGAACAATATCATGCATTAATCCTCCTAGGAGGGGGGAAGAAACTTATGACTTATAGTGGCCGGCACGAAAGAAAAAGGAAACTGGCACATGTGTAAACTAATAAAACTCGTTCAACCAATCAGAAACTGACAGGAATCAGAGCATTATTTACTACTGATGCCAAGTACAAGTAATACCTCATTTCCAATCCGTTTCTGATTGATTGAACGAGTTTTATTCATTTACACATGCGCCAGTTTTCTTTTTCTTTTGTGCCGGGCACTATAAATTATTCCAATTTAATGAAATCACACATCCCTTTCTCTACATACAGTTCTTGTTTTATCCACAGTCATTCTTTTCTTCATAAAAAATGAATTATAAATTCAAAATTTCACAACAAGGCAGTGAGGTCGAGTCATCGTTTTTTTTTGTTTGTTTGTTTGTTTTTTTTTTTTTTTTTTTTTTTTCGGGGGGGCGGGGCCAGGACAGGACTATATAGTCATAATTTTATCCATAAATACGACTGTATTAGAAAATGCACCCTGAAGTGGCAGTAAAGCAGAACACCCTATTTGATATTAAGCAAACAAATTTAAAACACACTCATCGGAGTAGTCTAACAAGAAAGTTTAGGTGGTCACTTGAGCTAACTCACGATAATATCAAATTTCTGTGTCAATATTAAGATGTTTATACCTGCTGTCATTAATAATGTTTTCAGCTTGTAACCAATTCACTGTTCATAACTATTACAGTATTAACTGCTTCAACAATTTAACTCTGGATTGTTATCATAAACTGTTCAGAAATATACATGAAAAAAAAAGGACATGTATCTTCTACTGGTAATACCGAGAGGGGATATCTTCATTCAAGTTCTTGAATAGTTATTTACAAGCAGTGTTCCAAAGGAACTACTGTACTTGATTTAGCAACTTTGATTCTGTGGAACTCGTTTAAATTCTCCAGCAGTTCGGTTTTCCTTCATGCAAAATCTTTACAATAGGCAATTAAATAAATTCAATTCACATATTTCATCAAGATATTATTATGGAGAGACAATTTTTCTTTTGTTTTGCATGTTAACAGAAGGCCTCATTATCAAACGTTCTCTTCCGTTAAGTTCATTTAATTTCAAAGAAATCAAATAAAATTATTTCATGTTATTAGATTTCTATAGTTCTGCTTGCTAGGAGAAAAACCATTTAAGACATTTGATTTGCAAATATCTGAAAGGGAGAAGGTATTTTATGCTGTAGTAATTTAACATTCCCCTTCATCTGTCATCAGAGAGGACTCAAAAGATCCAACAAAGTTATTCCTAGGTGGCAAAAAGTGCGCACGAAACTGGAAATCCACACATTTTGGATGTTTTTAGCTCTCAGTTATGCTTGAGCTACATGAATGAACACAATCTGACCATCCTTGGAGAACTGTGGATTTCTGACTCTAAAATCTTTTTATTAACAGGCACCCTGTATTTTAATATTTCTGCAATTAAAATACATAATATAAAAAAATTAAATATTTATAGACTTACTTCCCCAACGTATCTTTTGAAATTCATCGCATTTTTTAATTGCTGAAGCCCAATCAATTTTCTTGGGCGCACTGCTAGCAGTTTCAGTAGAATCAGCCTCTTTAGCTAGGGAGGAAAAAAAAAATCAAACCTTCTAATTCATAGAAACATGTACATGTATTAAGTAAATATACTTGAACACCATTTGTTCTTTTTTTCTATATCTACCAAAGAAAAGAATCAAAGGTTTGAGGAAATCACTTAAAAAGACATAGGGATATTTTTTTTTTTTTCCGAATTTCATATAATTTAAGTCTTGATTGAATAATTAAATATTTTATCACAGTTTATTAGTCTGTCTGTCAATGATGTTCATTTTACTTGTATATGATCATTACGAGCATCTCCAATCTTATTTTGATACACAAAATTTGATCAAAACATTAGAAAAATTAAATTTCTATAAATACTTTTATGGCTTATGCTCGAGGCTTCAGTAGTGTCATCAATGTAGTTTTAAAACCTGAATGTACATACTAAATTCCATGATAATCAATTAATTAATAAATACAACATAACTAAAAGAAAAGTTTAAAATTATAAATTTTGGGGTAGAGAGGAGTGGTACTCCACATTTTATTTTAAAGATCTAATATCTCTGGAATACCCGAATTATAACCTTCATTTCCTTTCATATGTTCAAGCCATCAAATTATTACAGTGGTTGATCGGTTAACAAACAAATCTGATAACTAACACTTTCTCAAAGCTTTTTATGTTTGGTTATGAACACCTCAGAAAAAAACACTGGAAGAAGCGACGCTGTAAAATTTGCAGAACTGCATTTTTCTGTAACTATGAACTGTTTTTAGCCTTTGACAGCCATATTCACCATCAAGGATTAACTCTCGAATCAGCTTTGAGGAATAGTTTTCGTATTCACCATGACAAAATTTTCTGATTAGGTATCTTATTTGGTTCACCATTTGATTCAAGGTTGTCCAAGGATTACCTATCGAATCGAGAATTAACGTATGCACAGTTGGTTGAAACTAGTTAAAACAAGATGGACGACTTTATCAACACTTACAACGATTTATTATTTCTTCAAGAAACTGATTTGTTTCAGAAGAATCTAATTCGAAAAATATATTCAGTTAGAAAGGACGACATACACTAACTGTTTAAATTTTTATTGTCACTTTTTCAAGCATTTATTTTTTCGCTTGATGAGCAGTTCATGGGCCTCCAGTAATTAGGAGTAAATGACAATGTGTTTTTGCAATAGTTGTATGCTCCTTCCATTGTCATAAGGCTATCGCCATTACATAGGCAGGGATTTGAAATTCAAAAGCAAAAAGAATATCTGCCTTTTTATCTTGCACATCAAAATATGCACATGCTGTCATCATGTCATAACCAATCATCATGAATTATCAGAGAATCACTCAATCCGTGGTTGATGAATGCGAAAGGTAATCCTGAACGAAGTAATCCTGAATTATGGATTATGTGATCCTAGTTTTAATCTTCGGTTGGTGAATACGGCCGTGACGATTGTATACATAACCAGAATCTTTAGTTAAATAAGATCTTAGGACTCTTAATTTTTCCTGTGAAATGTTTTGTGTCCAATGTACACACAGATGCGATATTTGAATCGCTGTCAGTTGTAGAACAAAGCAATCCACATTGGACGGATTCTTTATGCCCCACAAACTAATAAAAACTGACTGAAGAAAATGCAAGGCTGTATAAATTTATATGTTATTGTTATTACATATAAACAAACATCTCACCCACCCCCCCACTCCCCCCCCCCCCCTTCGGGGGGGGGGGGATGTCTCCAGAACGAATTAATCAAATCCCATATTAATCTATGGTAAATTGATGTTCGGTAGTGAACATGGTCTTGAAATGGATTAAGTTTGTTGTTAACCAATCACCCACTTTTTTTTGGGGGGGCGGGGTTATCGTTACACAACTACCTAAGATGCATAAATACAGAATGAAACCATTTCTGCTGTTCATGCAAACGACTGCATCACAAGATGAGTTGGTTTGTATCAATGATAATAATCGTCGACACATCAATTGTAGTCTTACCATTTCAATAATTACATTATGGTTATTAATACATATGGCAATTCACTATGCTATGTAGGTAGGTTAACATGGACTTCAGGGCAACTCTATAACCTGTAAATCCCAATGGATAAAGCATACCACATTTTCATCCAAGAATGAAGTGGATGAGGTTCCCTGGTTTACCCAAAAAAATGATCTTTAGTATGTCATTGTCATTTTCATTGATATGTCACTGATAATAACTGAACAATATACGGAGGGTTGATTCAGATAAAATGAGACTTTAAACGCCGCGTATGACCTTGACGGAATGTGATTTGCATGACTCGTCCACTATTCATGGGGATTAGCTTTGTATACACTTGTTGCTGTTATTTGGGACATTTCGTGCTGAAACATGGCTTCCAAAATCACAGCTTTTTGGGAAGGGTATATGTTTGGCCTTTCCGACGCTAACTTCAGTCTTTCGTGCATTGTGGAATTATGCAAACGAAATGGCATTGTGGTATCCAAAGCTACTGTGGGTCGAATAATCAAAAAGAACAAATTACGACCATCTAATGAACGTGGACGAGCAGAGAAGCAGACCAGAAACAAGCCCCAGCCAACACGCCCAGCTCAGGTGGTGCGAGAAATCCGGTCTGGAGTGCTGAAAGAAAATCCCCCCACACAGAGAAGTCTAGCCCAAAGGAAAGGTATTTCACAGGCAACAGTCTCCAGAATAATTCATGACAATCTTGGGCTGAAGCGACATCATAAAGCGTGCAGTCACAGACTGTCGGCCAGGCATGTGCAGGAACGATTCACCAATGCCAGAAAACTGTATGAAAACCATCTTGCAGGTGACCGATGGAAGTGGATTGTCTCCTTGGATGAAGCTTGGGTGTACCTCGATGACACCAACAAACCCAGGGCAATTTACTATCGCGAAAGAGGGGGCAAGGCCAGGTCCGATTTTGTCCGAAGGTGCAAGGAAAAGTTTTCAAAGGGCTTCATGGTGGTTGCCGGATATTGCTCACGTGGTCTGCTCACGATTCGTCGAGTTCCTGGAAACTGTAAAATTAGTGCAGCTTACTTCCAGAGTAATCTAATGGACCACATATATCGGCAGGATATCCCACGTCTGTACCCTGGTGAGCAATCAAAAGTTTGGATCCACATGGACAAGGCATCAAGTCACACTGCCAAGTCATCTGTGGCTTACTACAGGAAGATAGAACAGGAGACAGGCATACGAGTTATTCCCTTCTCTCATGTGCTTGTAAAATCTCCTGACGCATCACCGATGGATTTCTGTGGTTTTGGTCTCCTGAAACGATGGCTCGGAAGTCGCCAACCAAGAACCGTTGATGGGCTAAGGAAAGTGTGTCAGCAGGTGTGGAACGAACTTCCCATGGAGTCCCTCAAACTCAGCCTACTTCAGTGGAAATTACGGTGCCGGGCGATAGTCCAACAACGTGGTTTTCACATCGAACACAACCGATGGTAGCGCCATGGTATTACACCATCGTAACAGAACTACAAAGTCGTCTCATTTTATCTGAATCAACCCTCCGTAGGCACCATGTTAAGTAAATTTAGAACATTAAGATGAAAATCGAAATAAAATTTCGACCAGTAAAGCTTTTCAACTGCCACTGCATTCATCTCCTGAAATCACCCAAGAATATTTTATAAAGCCAATACCATTCAAATGAATATTTATTACAGTACCTTAATTCATTTATACCTAATATATACATACATCAGGGTTCATACACTTGATCAAAGATAAAATTTCATGACTTTTCCAAAACTTTTCCAGCCAATTCAATATATTTTCCAAAAACCTACTCTTTTATAATTTTAAGGATAATATTCATATAATTTATAAATAATTGCTAAGAAAACTTTTAATCTGTTCATAAAAATACTTTATTATGTACAATTTCCAGCATTTCACATTACAGTTCTTTTAGTTAGAGTAGTTATCTATTGATGTCGATATAAATTTGTACAATTTCAATTTTTGTCTTTCTTTTTGGCATGGCTACTTAGTTCATTTGATTGCGACAGAAGTGACAAAGCTCAGTTTTCTTCTGCTTCAGCATTTAATTTTTCATATCAATTTTTATTGGTTTCGATTTTTGTTTCACCTCATGAATTTCTTCACACTTTCTCTTTGTACCAATTTTGTTTTCTTTTAATTTCTTATTTTCTTCTAAAAATATATATTTTTGTCTAGCATTTGCAGCAGCATTCAAAAATTTCTTGTCTATTATAATGTTGGAAAGTCCTCCAACAGAATATGATCAGTACAGTTTTCTGTCATATTCTCCACTGCAGTGTTTTTGTTAATTGAAAAACCCTCTTTCCACTGTTGCCTGACCATGATAAGTAACAGCAACTGTTTAACTAGATGCCAAACTTTATCACATATTTTATTCTTTTCCATATCATCAAAAATAAAGTATCTAAATAGGTCAAGGAACTTTCTTTAAAATTAACATTAAGTTAAAAAAAAAAAAAAAAAAAAAAAAAGATTCTGGATTTTGTAAATGATACTCAAACTGTTTACCCCTATATTACTAAGCTTCGTCGAATCGACTACGCTGTTTTTTAATTTTCTTTCTAACTTGCGCGCATTTGTATATAAACACCTATTGCGATTATTTAATCTCACACTGTCTTCTACTCTAGTAAGGGATGCAGGTATTTTTTCCATAGGCCTAACAGTTTCCTAATAATTCCAGTTTATAGCGACCATGACTCGTCGATGGTTTGTAACAATGAAGCTTTTTTCAGGTCCATCAAAATATCAATAGGGTGTAATCGGCAAAAAAAATCATTTTTGATGATCTATTTTATTCTTTTATATCATTCTTTTTCATTAATTCAATTATAATTATTTTTATATTAATAATATTTTATATATTAAATTTTATATTTTTATATAATAATTATTTTTATATTAATTTTATAATATTATAATAATTTTATATTTCGAGCTATGCAAATAGCAATTAAGTGTTAAATTTTTATACGAATGCAAAATTAAGGCTAAAATCTTAAAATAATTTCATATTTTTGCTTTATAATAAACTTTTATGAATCAATGATAATAAACAAAGAAATTAACATTTCAATAAAAATTTTATATATAAAAATGCATATTACTTCAAATGTATCACTTATTGTGAAATCGGCAAAATAATAAATTTTTAATGATATATTTTACTTGTATTATTCTATTATATTAATCTTTTTTTGTCAATTTAATAATACCGTATATACTCGCGTATAAGCCGAATTTTTTTTCCAAAAAAATGATCCCTAAAAACCACATTCGGCCTATGCGCGGGTCAGAGTTGATGAAAACTCTTATAAGTGGAGTTTACAGAAAACTAAGCAAAAATTTTATTTATTAATCAGTTTAGATTTCATTTATTAACCCTTTCACTGCATAAATGAATTTCTGATAAGATAAAAGTATTCTGTCTCTTTGCAGAATAATGAGAATCTCTAAAAGGCTGTGGCAGCCATATTGGAGAAAGTATAAGAGGGGGAGGGGCTTAAAACGAAACCAGCACATTTTTACGTGTTCTCCATTGCAATACATACAGTAAATACATTAATCTAAACAGTATTCAAAATGAAGCATCGAAGATTCAAGAAGACTAAAAAATTCGATTTCGAAACTTTTTCAACATCGATATACGAGCTAACATCGATACTATCGCCAAGCACTAGCATATGAAATTTAATAGATCTTAACAACACATTGTACAATTATAAACAATATGCAGTGCAGTATTTCACGTCTTTTTCCTCAATTTTCCATCCACTTTTCCATTGTTAAAAGCTAATGCTCTGGGGTCCGGTGATTTGCCCCCCGGAAATGTGCCCCAAACTGCCGCATGCCTTTTGAATATCGATAGCCTATTATCGTGTTCTTGCCAAGTGCATCTTGAAAATCGTCCACGAATGTTTTAATAAATAAAGTTAATATGGTTAAATTAAAATATATTATTACATACACAAAAAAGAATCAGAAATCGATTCCCATAACCAAAAATCAAAAATACATAACTAAACTAAAAATGCGTTAGGCATATTGAAAGATGATCGAAACAAAATTGAAACTATGATCGAAAAATGGTTTATAAAACAAAATTCTTCGAGACAGAAGATGATGTGGACGACATGTATGAAGAAGAATACGAAAATTTTTATCAAGTTACTTTTTACGATGAAGAAGATACTACTTTTGAAGGTTTCCCCACATAATGATGTTCTTATTATAAATTTATTGTTTTTGTAATAAAAAATTTTTTCCCTCAAGAGTTGCATTTTTTTTTCTTTTTTGCCTCGGCTTATGCGCGGGTCAAGGCGTTTTTCCACTTTTTGGGCTCAAAAACAGGGGGTCGGCCTATGCATGGGTCGTCTTATACGCTAATATACGGTAATTATATTATTTGAGTTCGAGATATATAAAGTGTTAAATTTTTACACCAATATAATAAATCTGAAAAAAAAAGAGACTATAATCAAAAAATAATTTCAGTTTTTTTGCTTTATAATAAACTATTAGGAACCAAATAATGATAATAAAAATAAAAATTAACATTTCTATAAAAATTTTATTTATAAAAATACGTATTATTTAAGAGTAGTCGAATCGACGAAGCTTTGTAGGAAGCGCTGTTCCAGGAAGCTTTGTGATCCAGGGTTAAGATTTCATCTTACCTCATCCTCCTCATTTTTGTTTGCATCGATCATAATTTGTAAAATCTTCAAGTTAACAACAAAATTTTTTAATTTTCATTTCCAGTGGATTTAGGCAAGTCAAATAACGTGCAGGGTATTGTTATAGAGAGTTTTATCTAGTAATTTAATAACTAGAAAAATTCTTTAATAGATGAAGATATAGATGATAATTGAAGCATACTATTCATGTTTTTGGCCCTTCGTATGGCTTCGCAAAGCAGCTTCACCCACGTTTCCAACATTGAAAGTTTTACCATAAAATTTGCAAAAAGACCAATGGGAATCAACATCTTTTTGAATCCATGCCATCCAATCAGTATTTTCTAACCATAGTTATTAAATGAACATTTACCTGTCATTATAAATAATTTAAAAATAGATATTAAAAATAATATTAATAGCCCTGAAAGTGTGCAAACCACGTGGGGATGCGCATCGTTGTGATAGCAAAATCGTTGTGCAGATAATGAAACCCATAACCAATTAAAGTAAATATAAACCTTAAAATCTGTGGATCACTCAAAGTGAAGAGTTGAAGAAAAACAATAGGTTGCATATCCACAATAGATTTATTTATACATATGTATATTTCGACAGCTAATCTTTCTTCATCAGCATATCAATGAAGACTGTTGTCGAAATGTACATACATATGTATAAATAAATCTACTGTGGATATGTTGACTTAATAAAAATGAAAATAAGCATTATGCCTAAATTTAAAATACGTAAAGTAATGTATTTTGCAGCCGTGAGAAAAAATGACAGTATTTTTCAACGTTTTTAAAAATTTTCCATGACTTCCTGTATTATCAGAAATTACATATCACCAGTAAAATGTAATATCACTGTTATCTCATTCAATGACCATGGTAAAACAAAAAGGTCATGGTTGAATTAAAGGAAATTCTCAGAATCCCTTCAATTCGAACCAGACACCGTTAAAATACCCGGTCTGGTTAATTTATGTTATAAAATAAATGCATAGTAAAATTTTGAAATGCCAGACATCATTTTGAATCACCTGTATATTTATTGCGGCATTGCTAGAATATAATTTTTACAGCACCTTCTTCCATCATGGTTTTTTAACACAGGAATTTTCAAGAAATGCTTGCGTAATTTTTTATTTTCCTTTTTAAAGCAAATTAATTTTCTTCGTAAATATTTGTCATAATATTAATGAAATCTGCCTTAATCCAAATGAAAATTGTGCTAAAGTTATTGAAATCTGAAAACTCCCGTAAAGTCACTGCAAAAAGCTGTAATATCTGATGCCAACTTCGAATATGGAAGTCAACTTTGAAATGTAAAATGGAAACCCTTATCTTAAATATTTTCAGATCGTATGCATCATTTGAGAAATGTTTTATTCTTGGTGGTTTTTCAATTGATATAACCATTTAGGAGATAGAGGCAGTGAAAGTATGGTGTGTTTATATTTTAAGGAAAGGCAAAAAACAGAACCATTTACGGTAAATGGTTCATCAATTTAAAAAAAAACTGTAAAATTACTGTATAAATGTTATGCTCAAATAAAATGTCTATACATTATAGCGAAATGATCTGTAACATAATTTTTCGGTGATCTGGCAAAAATCCTACTGATTTAAACTGTCCAAGGCAAGAAAAACTATGTCAAGATTGGGAAATTCAAAATTAGCCAATCAGAATCATTTAGGATCACTCAAGCAACTGCTTCTGGTCTAACAACTGCTCTAATAGTCCCACAATGCAATGGGATTCAACGTGTTTTCTCACCCTTCCTAATCCTGAATCAGATAATAGATATCACATTGCTTCTTGACCTAGTTTTTCTTTCCTTGGACAGATTGTAATGCTGTTTCAACCTCCATATAGTTAAATCTTTATCGTGTAATTATCCTTATAATGTAAGGATTTTTCAGTCCAGACAGTAAATTTTAAGAAACAGTTTAGTTCTTTATTACGAAATTTCGTTCCCACAATGGTAGCCAACAAACGAAATTATCGCAAACGGCCAACAAGCGAAGTAAAAACCATGTTTTTTCTTCACGAGCATTGCCCAGTCGGTAGCGGTTGTAGCATTAGGCTTATTTTATCGGCAAAATCACGCAAAATTCTTGAGAACATTTTCGCACCAAACTATCCACAATGCATTGCACAGCATTAATGGCAACCTGTTGATGGGTTTAAGTGTGCGAGTATGTTAAACAATTATTTTCTATGAAAAATGGCAAAAGAACAACTATAAAAGCTGTGGAAACTAAGAAGAATTTTCTTATATTAAAAATTTAAATATTTGTTCAAATTTGTTCATTTTATTGAAAGTTTAAGCCCGTAAATATTTTTGTGAAATGCTAATTTTACTGAGGCCGACAAAATAACACTCTGGTTCTAGCACAACTCAATTTAACACTGTCGCCGAGATCTGGCTCCTGATTACCGCATTTGACCGGGTCCGTACTGAATTTTCACCTTAAATGGAAGATATGTAGAGAAGGACTAAGCTCACGACCAATTTTTGTTTTCATTCCATTATTTTTTCTTAGCAATAAGAATTTCATGACAAACCCTCGTAAAACAGTGTTATCCCCAAAAATTTTTTACCAGCTACACAGAATGAAAAGATAGGGAGACGCAAAATTCATCCAGTATATAATTATAAAATTTTACATTTCATTAGAAAGGCGATCAGTAAATTCAGCTAGGCAATCCATAATTTAAATGGACATTAAGGAAACAATAGTGAATTTTTTTTTTTTAAAGAAAATAAGAAAACATAATAAGATAGCTTACAATTTTGAAAACCACCTCCATATTCATTATTCCTAGAATACAGGTAATTTTCAATAATATCTTGTGCTTTCTTTGTTGAGGCTTCATCTCCAACTAAAGACACATTGACTTCTTGACCACTTTGATCTTGGATCTGAAATTTATTTTTTAAATAATAAGTCAACATCAAAACATTGTTTACATCCACAAAACTTAAGACATCACTTAAATTCAGTTTTATAAATAAATGATAAATGAAAATAGGAAAGAAAAATCCATGGCTTGGATTCTAACCAGGAACCTTGTGTATTTGCATCTATACTCTAACCAATTACCATATTTTCACGAATATAACCCGCATCCTTGTATAACCTGCACCTCCCTCCCCCGGATGAAAAAAAAAGTATAATCCGTAAGGTATATTCATAAAAATACGATAAGCCACTGTGAACATAGAACCATTACATGATCTATATGCCCATTTGGGCTAGTTTAGAGAAGTTAATTAGGGAGTTTCCATAAAGTCCACCCAGTCGTGAACAGATCACGTGGTACGATTTGACTCCTTCCTGCCCGGCGGCACACTGTCATTGGAGCGAATCTACATTTCGTAGACAAGCAGTTCACATTGCTAGAATGCATGGAACACATTTAACCCACTTTCATTCATGTTTTGCTACATTTCATTTTCTTCATTCGTTTTACTTTCTTCAGGGCCTTTTGTGTCTTCATGTTACCTAATAAGCTCTTCCGCTTCTTTCCTTTCCAAAAAATACCTATTGCAGATTGGGCAAATACTCTCTTTAAACACTTTAAATTCTCTCTT
Organism: Rhysida immarginata; assembly: GCA_023313115.1. Classification (NCBI taxonomy): domain Eukaryota; kingdom Metazoa; phylum Arthropoda; class Chilopoda; order Scolopendromorpha; family Scolopendridae; genus Rhysida; species Rhysida immarginata. The sequence continues at coordinate 1,868,112 of JAHWFO010013848.1, forward strand.
CTATTCTGCCATTTTGAATACACTCAACCAGTAGCAGATCGGCTGCGGAGTACAGTTGCATTGTGCGAGCCCAATTGCTCATAATATTCTATGTGACCAGAACGAGTGTGACCATTACTTTGTAGACCAGATTTTCACCCCCGCTCTCGAACAGGTGCGACCACGTGGACTTTATGGAAACAGCATTAGTGAACAGGTCAGGGCTATCTTTCCTACTGATGAATGCTCTGTGAAAGCTTATTTATACACCATACCTCAGATATTTAAATTTTAAATGAAAATTGTAAAGAAAATTCCACAACAACCACGAATCACCAGCTAATTGGATAGTGGCTATGAGATTACCAGAAGGTTCTTAACAACAAAAAACAATATTTTCATAAAATTCATGTTCATAAACTTTTTTCCCTTATTCAAGTTCTAGCAATTTCTAGTAGTGAAAATCTGCTAGTTTGAAAAAAAAAACCAACCCTGAAATGTTTATATCGACCCCTGGGGTTGATCAAACGACACAGTCGAATAACTTTAGAATAAAAAAAAGGTGCTAAGTCAAAAGTCAGGCCTATCTATAGGCAAATGCCTGTGTTTGATAAGAGTATAAATAAATCTTCAAAGAACATTCATCAGTTATTCTTTTATTTGATAAGCTTATTTATTTTTATCGAGCCATAAAGATGGCGACAAGACTATATCATGATTGGTGGCTCCTATGGCAACAAAACTATATGGCAGCTTGAGTTGACAAAAAGCCAGTATTCTCTAGACCATATCGCAGCCACCAACTCAAAAGATGCTCCAACAATATCAGATTGAAAATAAACAAATAGTAAGTTAGTTTGTACATGTTCTCGAATGTCATAGCAACAGAGGAATAGAAGGCATTCCCACGAGTTTGCAAATATATGAAAATTTAACTGCAAAGTTAAACTGCATACAGTTCTTTGAGAATATTTGAGAAATACAATTTTTTTTTTTATTAATTTTTATTGGATAAATTAAACCACTCGGATCGAGATCCACTCACATCATTAGGATTACCTTCCAAAACTGATGTGGATCCCCTTAAGATATACTGTCAATGTTGAAATGATACATGTATCTCACAAATTATAAGAGGCTTAACAAATATAGCCTTAGCTGTAGAAAGTTAACGGCCCTGAGAAAGGATATGGCTATCAGACAAAAGAGCTACAATTTGGAAATTGAAACTTTGTGAACTGTTTAGATGCTGCAGTAGTTTAAGTGTATCGAGTTTAGTCAAATGGAAAAGGTGCGACAATCAAAGAGACTAATTGTGGACTCCCATATGACATTAATCCCAAAGATGAATGGCAGTAGAAACCAAGAAAATCTGTGTGCCACTGTTGAAATGCATCATGGAATCTACAGAAAGGTCTCCAAAAATGACAGTTTGGCAAATCCTGTTTCGCAGTGGATTCTAAAGTACAGGGAGAGTCAAAAAAAGCTGGTGTGAGGGGAAAAAACTAAGTCCCAGGACAATAGGTTTTGCAACTGTTGAATATACCTATTGTTGCAAAACCTATTGTCTTGGGACTTATACTCTGTCCAACGAAAGAAAAACTGGGCGTGCCCAGTTAAATTTCCAATTTCAATTGTTAGCAATTGTTAATTTTACTTAGCAACAATGTCTAACAATTGAAATAGGAAATTTAATAAGACACGCCCAGTTTTTCTTTCGTTGAACAGAGTACAGTTTTTTTCCCTCACACGGGCTTTTTTTCTACTCACCCTGTACATGCTTGATGGGAGCATTCATCATGGGTATTTTTGGTAAAAATTGACTCGTGATTTTTTGACCGCAAGTTAAAATTGACTACAGGGTTTACGTTAACGCTAAATTTAGCGTAAATTACGCTAATACTTATCTGTTGGACGCTATTTTGAAATTTTTAAGCGTCCAGGAAGACACTAAATTTATATCACGGATTTCTTGTCTGGTCCAGTTAACTTGTAAAATTGCCTATGATTGGTAAGATTTTTAATTCTTAATTGGCTAAGATGTAACATGTGATCACCGACATCATAACCAAGGTTTTTCGACATAAAAGCAGAGTGAAAGCGAAATCCCTGACAGCAAGACTTGTAAGAGACCTAGAGTAATGACTTTTTAGTCAAGGAAAAGTTTCATTAAATTCACCTTCAGTTACTTGTAATAATTCAACTGGCATTGAAAGAGTAGAAGAAAATATTAGTAATGAACGTGATTTTTTTTTAAAGAGTGCGCTAAATAAATAAGAGGGGACCCAATAACTAAAATACATGGGGTCCGGGGGACTCAATAATTATTCTCCCTAAAGCAAACCCTGTGACTAGTTAAATTTTGAATATCAACGGACATAGCCTTCTCATCACATTTAAATTCGCTTCATTTGCTCACATGCTGTCTTGTTTAAATTTCTAATCAACTATAAGGTTTGTGGATGTATGTAAAGTATAGAAGTTAAAAAAAAATCTAAAACTTGTGAAATTTGACTTGCAATTTTCAAGCTAGGGAGTCAAATTGACTCGTAGATTTTTGGTCCTAGAGCAAACTGGGTGATGATGATGATGTAAGCTCTGACTTTGTTTGGCAATAACGGGACCATTCACTGGCCAAGTAGCAATGAGTTGAGTTCTCCAAAAGAAATAAAAATTTTTGTTTTGCAAAAAGTAACTTTCTCCAACGAGCAGATGAACAAGCTAATTCAGCCTCATACCTCAGAGAACAAACACCCATACACAGATGTTGGCAGATAGGAGTGGGGTTACAGTCCAGGAATTTTTTGGTTCCTCTGATAGTTTTGCAAGGCAACATCAATCCAAATGGCAACCTTTCAATCATTGCAGAACAGACACACATTTTAATAAAATCCCCTGGGAGGTGATATTAGCTATCATTAAGACAAGGCGGCATAACTTATCAGAATTGTTTGCAAGTGGTTCGAGGAGCATGACAAAGATTTCAAGGTACTACCCAAGCAGTCTATGAATCCATCAAAATCACATCAATCAGACAGATGGACCCCCTGCCAAGGATCATCCAACTCCTGGACGCATCAGTCTGCATTGTCAAAGAACTCCTCCAGCCCCCTACTGATTCCTTCCCAAGGTAGCTTTAATGCATGGTGCCAAAGGAGCATATTTTGCTACTATATTAGGGTTCATAATACTTTATGACTAAGCACACAAAATAATAGTTTTATCAAGATGAATACTAAAGAATATTCTATGATAAAATTCTTACTGACATAATTTTTGGGTTTCTAATACTCTGGCATTGCCCAATCAAATACATTAATAGCGATAATCAGTTTTACTATTAACATGAAGCTTTATTTTCAAAATACAGGCATTACGATAGAACAGTTTTATCTCCACTTCGCAATTACATTAAGGGCATCTTCAAGTCCGACTAATCAGCGACAGATCACATGTTAGTCAGATCGATTGATAAGACCCACCCTCTATCTCTTTGTCTCCATTGATAAAATTGGGTTCAAAACTTTAAAAGTTCCACACTTTCAGGGCCTCTCATCTCCTACACGGTTGGATCAATTGAAAAAACACCAAGAATAAAACATTTCTCGAATATCGTGTAGAATCTGAATATACCATTAAAAAAAAAAAAAAAAAAAAAAAAGGTTCCTATTTAAGATTTCAAAGTTATAGAGGGGCTAATTTTTTGGGTGATGAATTTCCCCTGCGAAGTAATTCACTTTTGATTTTGGACATTTTTTCATACAATGCTTTGTTTTTGAGATATTTCCGTGTCTACACTTAAATGGTCCACCCTGTATATATACCCATTGTCATGTCACAAGATTCTCCTTGTTAATTAGCATATATTACTTCTATTAACACGTTACCACTTAGCAATAATTCCTATGCTTCTTTATCCACATTGAATTGTAAAGATCCCCACCCACCCTACCGTTATACATTGTCTGCACATGGAAATGATTATTCATGGGCGTCGCCATCTTTGAAATATCCGATCAGCGACCTCTTTTTAATGCAGAGCATCAGCTCCAGCCAGCTGGCCAAGTCCGAAACCAGCGCAACTCAGTTGAGCGTCTTTTAACTTAGCGGCCGGCAGATTGCTCATCCAGCTAAGATAAAGAACACGCCTCAGGTCTACAGTAGTTATTTTGGAGTCCTGGTACTCAGATCTTAGATGTTCAATTTTGATGTGGATTTTGTAAAACATTCAGTTTATTATTTTTAACTTTTTAAGTTTTTTTTATCTCATGAAATTATAGGAATTATAATAACTCATCTCAAGGACTACTTACAAAAAAAAAGAGCAACTTCCATAAGTGAATTTATATCGTTTTTCCATTAAGCACAGTTAAACAGAGTCCAGAATATGCAAGAGCCTTATGGATATTTATTTCTGTAATTACCTCCATAATTTAGATATCCTCTACAGGGTGTATCAAAGATAGCTTTACAAATTTTGAGAGTTCATCACACCAAAAAAAACTTAATCCACATAAACATATCTGAAAATCCTTAGATTTTGAGGTATTAATCAAAGTTTGTTTTACCTGACCTCAGAAACTCATGACGAATGTTCAAAATGTCCTCAGTCTGCTTCTACACATGCATGCACTCTTCGGATCACTGGTTATCACACCTGTCCAAATATTCCCAGATGGTGTCGAATGGTTTCGCAGGCTTCCCTGACACGAAGCGTCTCTACATTAGGAATGTTGGCTGCTTAAACTGTTGTAGATGGTCCCACAGATAAAAATCAAAAGGACTGAGGTCGAGGGAACATGCAGGCCATGGAACTGGTCCTCCCCTTTTTATCTATCTGCCATGGTAGGTATCAGCCAGTGCATCTCGAACTATTAGATTAAGATTTGCTGGAGCTCATGTTTTTTCTTATCTATACGGGTACATCCTGTATCACGTTTGGAATAGTGTTCTGTAAGACGTGCTGGGAGAACATATGGCCCTACCATACAGTTCCCTACACTCCGGCCCAAACATTAATCTTAAACTGATAGGCTAGTGTCTACGCTAAACTGTACTGTGAGGATTTTCATCTGCCCACAAATGTTGGTTGTGAAAATTTGTTATTCCATCTCTTCCAAAAGTTACCTCAGGAGACTAGCCGATGGTTTGTTGCACAAACTGCCCATCAGTTGTTTAAGTTCTCCCATAGTGGGTGATCGACAGGCTAAAGACCCTGCATACATTGCAGATGTTAAGGAAGCTGCTCATGAAGGTACTATGAAATGTACCTTTATTTTTGGGCCACTTGTGTGCTGACCCCTGCATCATCTTCATTAGCTTATATATTACGCTAGTGAAACGTTGAAGATAGACAACCACAAATGCACAAAAATGAAATGTAAACAAATCTCCATGGCAACACAGCACCATCTGGTCAATTACAAACTTCTGTTGATGGACTGTATTTCAAACCACATTGAACGTAAACTTTCATTAATACCTCAAATTCAAAGGATTTCCGGACGTATGTTTTTAAGGACCATGTCTTGTTTTGGTGCGAGGAACTCTCCCTCAAACTTTGTAAACGTATTTTTGATATACACTGTATACCCACAGCGCTCTATGTTGAACTGGAAGTTCGTAACACTTAAATGATGAGTTGCACGAGATGAGCACATTTACAGGTCCGGCGCGTTTGAACTAGCCGATGATGTTGCTGTACTTGAAGCAAAGGAAGCAAAGGACCCCCTGGGTATATGTGAGTAAATGTTTTCCTAGTGATTAGTACTTTACAGGACTGGCCAGTATCACCATAAGAATATTTATATTTAAAAAAGTACATAAAGCAAATATTGGTCTTATTTATTATATACCCAATAATTTTAATGATAATCCTGGTAACAAAACACAAATATCTTCTGGAGTAGATAGAAAAAAAATCTACGAGGAAGAGGGGGAGGGGGGAGGTAAGACATTGAGACAATAACTTCTCAAATTAATTAATTTTCTTGGAATGAATTTCTTAATTTTTGCATCATAATATTCAGGATTTAATTATTTAAAAAAAATAAAAAAAAAATAAAACTTACGATTTTATACAGAATAGCATTTACGGGGACAGGACCACAGATAAAATAGTATAAAGCAGGAAAATGCATTGACGGAGATCATAAAAAAATGTTTGACTATATTGTTCTTATCTAATCGAACAATGATCAGGGGTAATCAATGAACAATGAGATTACGGGTAATTTCGCAATTCACAATTTGCATATTTCAAATTATCGCCTCCTAGTGAGAGAACAGTGTAAAGCATGCCGGGAAATTTGTTCCTAAACTCCTAGTTAGAGTTTACTAATTACAGACTAACAATTATATTTCTAGTCCACTAAAGAATTTGGAGAAGGTGCGTGTGATTTTTGGGGATGATTTTATTTGTAGTCTATTTTAAATTTATAACATTGTTTTTTAATTTTGTAAGACATGACATACTGAAGTAAGGTTTCATCATTGCTCACAATACATTCTATGGAAACACAAATCATGGAGAAAGTAAATGGAGGTGAAACTTCAACAAAATTTATGAACTTCCGTTAATCAAAGACTACTATTGGTTGGCAGTGACTTCTATTGGTTGTATACAAGGACATTTTTAATTTCTCAAACGGAAAGTGTATCAATGGAAAAAATAATATGCAGTATCAGTGCTAAAGGCCAATGATAATAGTCTTTAATATAGGCATTGCTGTTAGTTGAAACTGATGTTTTAGTTTACCCAACCACTCTACTGTGTTATATAAAAACGCAGTTCTCATTTAATAAAAATAAAAAACACTACAAACTTTGCAGAATAAAACATTTATAAACCTTGTTTGTAGCAGTAGTCGAGCAATAATACAATGTTAATTTTTATGGGCAGCAATTTCTTCATGGAAAATGTTATGGACAAAAGAATTCTCTCATTTTCCAACAAACTTCTCACAAATTCGATTGAGAATCACATTGTGAAGAGGGCAAATCACAAGTAGGCTGCTTACATGGTCCACTCTGGTCATATGAAGAAAGTTTTCTTAGCCAAGAATGAAGATGGAAATATTGAAGTAAAGGTCTCAGTGCTTCCTCAATGAAATTCCCTTCACCATATTATACTCATGTATCCAATTCCTTTTTAATGACATATTTTGGAAATTGATCAAAGAAGACATTTTTTTGTTCTTCAAGGTGTTGTTATAGCAACCTGGTATACATCAGTAAATGCCAATCATGATTTAATCCAATGCACTACTTCAATGCCAACAGGAATCGGGAACAAATTACCACCAGTAACGCAACTGGAAAAATTAGCTTTGCTTTCTCCTCACCCGAAGAGCAGGCAAATATGCCAAGTCTGCGATTGGCATTTAAGGTAGACGAGCTGTCCTTATTGGATCAAGATTGCAAAATTCTGAGGTGTCAGGAGAATTTCTTTAAGCATTTCAAAGGTAGTTATTTAATAACCTTAGAAGGTTTCCATTCCTGTCTGTGTCAAAAAACATTTTATTTATTTATCTACAAAGAAACAGTTATTCACCTCCAGAATGATAAAATTCACGGTAAACCCTCAATTCCATGATATTGCAAGTACCATATTAGATGTTGCATTTTGGGAGATGCACCCTTTAGAAGGTTTCTATTTTTGTCTGCATGAGAAACATTTATTTATCTATTTATTTACAAAGAAACATGGCAAGCATATCATTGTTTCCTTGTAAAAATATCACAAGGTCACATTATATTTACTTCAAGGCAAAATATAAACATGTTATATAATGCTTTTAACATGTAAGATAGCATTATCTCGTGTTTCAATGAGACAAATTCAAAACGTTCATTTTTAAATGAGTTCGATACAAGACGGGTTCAAACAAAAAGGTGGGAGGAAGGAGGGAAGGAAAAGTGCTGTGGCAAAATTCAAGCCATGAACATCATGTATGACCTTACTTTATTAGTTTAAAACTTAAATGTATAAATGTGTATTTTAACATTTATGCTATTATAAATTATTAATATTTTACATAAACAAAACTACATATATTATTATTGAGATGAAATTATATATATAAATATATTTGAAGTTATTATTTTTTTTTATTTAAGCTTAAAAAAATGTTAATTCCTTTGAAATGGATATTTAAGAACTGTAAAAATGAGAACAAAATGGTTAAAATTTCTTGTATACACAGTTCACTCTAGAACCAAAATTCAACAAGTCAATTTGACTGATCAGCCTGAAAACAGAGTCAAATTTTAGATATTATTTTTTTTTTTTTTACCGTCTCTATAGACCTTTTTCATGATAGTTTTATGCAATTTTTCGAGGTAGTGGCTCTTTTGTTCCATCGCCATTAGTCATTCGGATCATAGATTCATAGCCTAACTTGTTGGCCTATTACTCACCACGAGTGAAGGCCTACGAGTTAGTTCTCCCAACTCAAAACTTTTCCCCAAATCACTATGTGAAGGCCTATGTGTTCGTTTATGCCATCGGCTAAGTCTTTTTAGAGATATTCTTTTTTTTTTCTAAAAATGAAAAAAATGGCTGTAGCATTCATACAACTAAGGCAAACTCGTTAGACTCGACATGTACATATTCCTCTTATTAAGACGATTTTTTTTTTCTCGTAAATAATGTATTTGGCTCTGATGAGCATATTTTGGAATTATGAATGCACCCCTGCCCCAAACCACCACCACCCCAACAGATAGAGAAACCATTTTTTTTTTCTTTAAAAATAATACACATGCTTAGAGGGGTTCTTAAACTATGCATTGACTTCATGAAAATGGGCTAAGTAGTTTTAGAGATATTAATTTTTTTTTTTTTTTCTAAAAATGAAGATATGGCAGAATCATTCATTTCAGTGATGCAAAAATAATAAGAATGACATGAATGGCCTCCTCTCATTGGGACGAAAATTTTGTAAAGAAATTGTTTGGTTTCGATGACCCATTTTGGAGTAATTAAAGATGTTTTTAGTTTTGAAAAATACATTTCTAATTCTACAAAACGATCGTTTGAATGACTGTAATGGCTGACAGGAAGTCACACCCCCATACGGCATCTGCGAAAAAGTCATTAAATAAAAAAAATTGTCTATAATTAATTAGAAATTTTAACAAGGCAGCATAAGACAAAATGACGTGAGGTTTAAATGTGCTGAGAAGGATATGGCTGATTACGGTATATTCAAAATTTAACAAGTCAATTTTAATTTGCTGGTCAAGATATCAAGAGTCAATTTTTATCAAAAAATACCCATTTGATGCATAAATTGCAAATAAGTGTGAATCCTGTATGTAGGTTAACAAAGGAACATGTAGGCCACCATAAACAAACTTGATTTGCCCTTCTATTAGCTTATTTCTCAACACTTGTATTACCTGTATTCCTTTCTTGGTTAAGCTACAACTTTCATTACTGTTACCTAATAATGTGATGCTTTCCTCATGGAATTTCTTTCAATGGAAAATTAAACTCTCAAGCCCATAACTGTTATTTTTGAGGAAAGGAGAGACCATCAATAACGAGACATGACATTTGAAGCTCCTCCCATACAATCTTTCTAATATGCACCCTCTGATAAAAGTAATGAAGCACTGGATTTCTCATCAATGACATCATATAATTTAGTCATAATTAAGGTGCATTGCAAAATGATACAACTAAACCATTTTTGGGGGATGGGGTCAAAAAAATGATACCAACTGGAAAGGACATGACATTTATTGATACATAGACACATGAGTTATGTGACAAGCTAGTTTTGATTACTTTTTTCATTTTAAAAAATATAATGAAGCAAAAAATAGATAAACTGCTGTTGCAAAATGATACCACCACTCCCTAACTATGGACTTTGCCAGGCAGAAAGTTTCATTATTTTCTGCTCAATGATAAGGGGATAGGTAGACATGTAAGTTTATATATAAAAATTTTCTGAATTTCTTAGTTTCTTCCAAGGTGATCTACAACAAGGTGGGGGTCAGTTTGCCAGAAGTGGTAAAAATTGCCTTACTGCTCAAGCATATTTTGATTTCTTTGGATGACATCGAAACCAACCCACTAAATCAAAACCTCCACAGAAACCAAAACATGGCGACAATGATAACAGTTGTGCGATAGCAACACTTGGCGACTCATTCATTTCCTTCACAATTCTCATCCTTTATACTATTTATTTTAATTAAATAATAGCAGAATGCCATTATAAAGATGGACTTATAATTATTGCAAAAGTGTACTAAAATGTACTTATGTATTTCTTTTTAATATGAACACAGAGACAAGGACGATAACGTATTTCTCGTTATCGTTAGGCCTAGTTTTCATTCCTCGTTAAGATTTCAAAACTGATTTGTCGGAACCGTTAGAGATAATTTCAATATTATTTCATAACAACTTTATTTATGCAGGCATTAGGAAATATTAATTTATAAAATAGTAACTTTTCAAGTAAATGTTTCTTCAGAAATACAACGAAAGAGTTTTGTTTTTTACGTGAAAACGTTTTCTTTTGTGACCAGAATAATGGCTACCGCACACTGTTGGAAATAATGCCATAAGTCATCCAGTGACGTCACAATACGCATGCGCGTTAAGCACTTCTGACAAACTGTACTTGCCTTCATTCTGGATTACCTTGAGTATCTTCGAAATCCAGTGTATTGGTTGTTTTACGATGGGTAGGAAAAAAGCATGGACTGTGAAAAATGCAAAATAACCACTTACAAAGAAGGCTTGTCATCAAGAGAAATTGCAAGAAAGATTGGAAGTTCACCATATGTAGTAAATAGCTTCTTGAACTTGGACACAGTACAGAACAATGAAGTCAACCTGCAGACCATGCAAGATCACTTTCAGACAACAAAGAATTATTGTTAGAAAGCTGATTGCTGGTGGAACATGTTTGTCGCAGTTGTCTTAGAGACGAAAACTTCAATGTTCACAAGTCTATAATATCAAGAGCTTTCCGGCAATGCGAGAACATCAAGTACAAGAAGAACATCCAACCACGACTTACTGATGTCCACAAGAAGAAAAGAGTTGCGTGGTCAAAAGAATATGTAACTTGGAAACATGAATGGATGAAAGTCATCTTCAGTGATGAAAAAAAATTCAATTTAGATGGCCCTTGACGGATGGGCCTACTATTGGCACGACCTCAAAGGAGGAGCAGTTCTTCTTAAAAAGACAACAAGGAGGAGGATCACTGATGGTTTGGGTCAGGTTCAGTTGTCATGGCAAAACAAATCTTGCATTCCCCTCTGGCCATATGAAAGTCGTTGAATTATCAAAATCCGTTGGAAGTCAATCTTCTGCCATTTGGAGAAAAACTTGGTGGAACATTTTGGACTTTCCAACAAGACAACGCACCGATCCACGTCACCAACCATACTTGGGAGTGGTTTCTGGACAATGGAGTGCATGTAATGTAATGGCCAGCCAATTCTCCCTTATGGAGAACTGTGGAGCATTTTGTGTATATCTGTGTATGCAAATGGCAAACAATATGACATCTCACAGTTGAAGGCTGCCATCATTACTGCGTGGGAAGACCTTCAAACTCCTGTGCTTCAGAAGCTCATGGACAGTATGCCTAATCGTGTATTCAACGTAGGATTGAAACATGGTTCCTGCAAAAGTTGAGCTTAACTTACTTCAACTGTTTACATTTTTTTTTTTCATAATTTTTGTCAAGTGGTTGCATTGTTTTGCAACGGCAATTTATCTATTTTTTGCTTTTTTTTTAATCTATTTTACTCATGTGTTTATGTATCAATAAATGTCATGTCCTTTGCAGTTGGTATCATTTCTGTGGTCCCATCCCCTAAAAACGGGATGGTTGTATCATTACGCACCTTACATGAATATGTAGTGTAACACAAAAATGAAAAAGACAGGCCTGAGAACTGAAAAGTCACCTGACCATAGTAGTCTGAGCAATAATCCAATCTTAATTGATTATCTTGGATTTCAACCATTTGTGATTTTTAAATTACTCTTCTGATGCTTAATAAATAATAAAAATTTAACACAGGATGATAAAACCAGAAGCTCATGGACAGTATGCCTAATCGTGTATTCAACGTAGGATTGAAACATGGTTCCTGCAAAAGTTGAGCTTAACTTAAGTAACGCTGATGCGACAAGCGAATACAAACCAAAAGTAACAGCGACCACAGCGCCATCGAACAATACCAAGGACACATGATGTTTTCATTCTGATACGGTTTTTCCCATAAAAATTTTATTCCTATAACTAGCAGTTCTTTATTCAGGCATAATTTGTTTTCATTCCATTCTTAATTAAAAAAAAAAGTCCTTGCATTAGTATGGCATTTGGTCCTTGGTACCGTTGGGATCGCTGCTAAATTTTGTCTCACACTGTTTAAAATAGGGTTGTCGCATCTATGGTTTCTTTAATCTGTGGTAAAACCCTGAAAAGTGTAAACATTTTTTTTTTCACGTTGAAAATGGCAACATTTACTCAAACAAAGCAGCATTTGCAGAAAGTCTTACTTCATTACTGTATACTAAAGAAAAGTACTGTTGAAACGCATCGAATACTTGTTGATATTTATGAAGATCATGCTGTCAAGTACCACGTGTAAAGAGTGGTTTCAGCAATTTCAAAGTGGTGATCATGACCTAAACCAAGTCCATCAACTCCAAAACCGAATATCCACGGTTCGAAAGTGAGATTACAAGGGTATTATTTATTATGAGCTTCTAAAACCATCCAAAACCATTACTGGAAATGGGATAAGGACAACAAACTACAACGCTAGGCCTCATGTTACTACACAACAATACGTTGCAAAACCGGTCAAAAAGATAAAATTGGGAAATCTTGCCCACCCCCCATATTCACCAGGTATTAATCTTTTTTTTTGAGGAATCAGTTTACTACAGGAAAGATGGGTGAAAGTTGTCAATTCCAATGATGCATCACTTAGAATAAAACCATTCGGTATTTTTTTGTTTAAATAAATGACTAATTTGTATTTACAACAGGCAGAAACTTATTTCCATGCCCTATAAATGTAATATTCAATATTATTCTTCAATTTTTTCTTACATTTGTCCCATGATGCCGAAGGTGGATGTGGATATTATACTAGGTAACCACAGAAGTTCTTGCAGTTTTTATGTTGCCATAAAAGGAAGTGATTAAAGTATGCAAATGAGTGTAGTGTGGTCCAAAACCTGTCAGGGGGGAGCAGGAAGGTTAGCCTGTGTAAATACAGGGCTGTTGGGCATTCACATCAATCGCATCTCGTGCAGAAGTGAAGACAAATTGAGGTATCGAAGAAGATGGTTAGGTGTTGTTTGCTTTACGACTTCAAGGTCAGCTGCAATATCAAGTCGCCGAATGTGTCTTGCATTTGGGGATTATGCTGTGAATGAAGAGGCATTCACCGCAAGGCATTGGTTCCAGAAATTCAGGTCAGGAGAATTTGCCATTTCTAATGAACCCCGTAATCTAGATGCCAAATGGTTCATTACGAGCTGCTATCAACTGGCCAAATCATCTCTGGGGACCTGTACTCCCAGCAGTTGGAACATGTGCAACAGGTATTGCAGCAGAAGGAGCCAGCATTGGTGAATCGCAAGGGGATACTCTTCCTTCATGTCATCCACCTTACTCACCAGATCTTGCTCCAACAGATTATCACCTTTTCCATTCTCTGGAGAACCATCTTCATGGAAAGCCCAATGATACAGATCTGAGAAAGGCACTCAGACTTCTTTCAGTCCAAGACCGGCAAGTTTTACAGCCAGGGGATTGATCAGCTTGAGACACATTGGCAGAAAGTGCAAGATGCCAATGGGGATTACTTTGGGGACTAGTGATACGATACTTTTTGTGTACATCATTTTGTTTTCCGGAATTAAAAAAGGCAAGAATTTTTGTGGTTACCTAGTAATAATGGAGTTTAAATAGTGGTATACTCCCTTAAATTCTGTTGCTGTGCAATAGCCTGTAGTAATAGGGCAGTGTAAATAAAGCAAAAGTGTATATAAATGAATCCTTGATGTGGAAAAAATTGTTCCAATAGAAATGACATTTGCTTTATGCAACGGAGACTAGAATTGATGTTAGAACAGGTAAAATTTGAATGGTGCATTCAGCAGTGGCATGAAAGACAAATCACACATGCAGTTCTTGTTCATTACTAGCAAAAAACACAGGCAATGGTGGTGGCTATGTCAAACAAGAGTGTTTTATAGCTGAAAATCTGCTCTATTAAAAAGGTCTTAGTGTGCTTTTTATATCTGTTTCAATTTTCATGGAAGCAAATGGGAAGCATTACCTTCAAAGAGATGCTTGTTGTTTCCAACTGTTATATGGACAATTTCAAGTTATTTGAAAGGCAAAACCATATAACGTGTGCTACAAAGGATGGAGGAATGATTTGTGGTCAAATAGAATTATTCATATCAATGATAGTGTTTTTTCAGGATAATTTTTTATAACTCCTTCCTCCCCTACAAAGAATAATATGACTAGGGTGACCAACTGTCCCGAATTTTTCGGGACATCCCGTTCTTATGGCCTTTTAGACTGGTCCAGATTCAATCCTAACGGGATGCCTTTTGTCCTGTAAATTTCACGTTTAACTGAAAAATACCTTCCTTGCGACAAATACTTTCCTTTCTTGATGCCTTTTTGCACTGTCCCGAATTTTTTTGGTCAATGTCCCGAAATTTCCTGGTTAAGAGCTGGTCACCCTAGTTATGCCCACTTGAAGGTTCATACCCACTGAAATAGAGAAAATTGTTTCATCTTACAATGACTATTATAAATTTACATGTACCTGGATTTGGGCTCCAGATTCCTCTTGCAGTTCCCGGATCTTTGATCCTCCTTTTCCTTTAATAAAATAATAAATAAAAATTTGTAAACCGATATTTTTTTTTTTTTTTAAATTTTTTTATTAAATAAAAACCAGTTTCTTTTACCAATGAGGCGTCCTACATCTTTGGACGCTATAGTGATAACCGTGGTATGTTTGTTGTTTCTCCAAGATTGGTCTCTTTCACTTCGTCCATAACTTTTTTTCTGTCGAAAATTTGAAGAATCGTTGCCGTCTTCACGGCGCGAAAATCTTTCTTCAGAGTTTTGTTTCCAAGAAGGATATTCAGCTCTACTGGTGTTACTATCATTGATTTCGACTGGCGACTCTTCCCATGCATCATCGTCATATTCGTAAGTGGAATTCTGTGGGGTTGAGTTTTGTTCCTGACTAGTGTAATTCCGCCGAGAACCACTGTTATTACTCCAGCTATTATTAACGCCGGCGTTATTACCGCTATTCGTGTGAAAGTTTTTTTGAAAATTGTTCGGATGCCCATATCCCTTGTCGGTCCTCCTTCTATCCTGCTGCTTGTTATTATCATTCGCACCACGGCCTCGTCTAGATCGGTACGTTCTGGATTCCATGATGAGCCGATTAAATATGAATCAATCAATAAATAAGCAGTGGTAAATGAAAATATGATAATGTTTCAAATAGTCTATTCTATTTACATAAAAACAGACAGTTCCATTGAGTAGACCACTTGCTAACCACGGACGACACCATTGTGTTCACACGTGGTGAACGAACCCGTATCAAAATACAAAAGACGAGTTAAAAACAATAACGTGGGTTTTTCATCTAGCATTCGACTAATGGAAGGAAAACCTATGCTTTACAATTCCAGATTTATTGGAATGATGATGACTAGGAATTAACGAATCAATTGAAAATTGTAGCAACGATACGAATGAAACTTCATCTGACAAATATCAACCGTGCAATTCAATGCCACTGTGCTGCCGGCGACCACCTTCTTTTTGCGAAACAATACTCTGCTATAGGTGGCGCGAACGTAAGGAATACTAGCATGAGCTGACTTTGGAAATAACATTGTTAAGAAATTACATTTGCCGTAAATAAATAAATAAACAGAGGTAAATGCACAATTTAACTCTTTCAAGAATGTAGGCTTTTTTTTTTCTTTTTTTTTAATTATATTGATGATCACCTTTTCCTGGCGGCATTATGTAGAACCATTCACGAATTTTTCCATCTTTCCTGAAGAGTAACTATTTTTCTCTCATTAGAAATTAGTGAATTTTTTTATTTAAAAAAAAATGGGCATCGAATTTAAATCCCATAACTATCTCTAGAATTTATGAAGGCACCCTTCATATACCCCTGCTAATTCATCTCGTATTAAATAGTTTAACTCATAATAAAATCCTGACAGACCATTCACAGACCATCGTGCGACATCAGATAAACGGAAACACACTTCTTTTTTTGTTCTTTGAGAAAAGACCTTTTTTTTTTATTTTGGGAAAATTCGAAATAAAATTGTCATGCGAAGAAATTTTTCCCATTAAAGTTGTAATGCCATCATTAATAACTTTTCATGCACCAGCATTTTCGAGAAAAGAAACTGAAATTAATAAAAATCATTAAGTTGCGTTTTATTATTGTTTAGGAAATTATTAAAAGAATATTAATTAAAATTTACAGCCAGTAGCAGCGCATCAGGTCTTTAAAAAGCTAAGCAGCAAAATAAACTAATAATTTTCTTTAGGAATCAAACCTGGAAGTTTTGAATACTGAAGATTAACAATCCATGAGTCATATTTATGATGACATCATTCTGTCGGAGGACGGCCGCGGTCGGAGGAAGACAAAAAAAAAACCCAGCAAAAAACAATCGGAGTTCAAATTAAGAACAGTTAGCTCACGTTTCTGGAAACTATATAATTTCAAATTGTGTTTAATATGGAACAACGTACTTGAAAGTTTAAATGATAATGACAAACAAATTATGCCTTATGAAAAGCACTGAGTGCTTGCTTCGAGCATAAAAATAGAGAGTGGATAAAATGCAAGTACCGTCCGAGATTTAAAAGCTCTGATCCACGTAATGATTAAGAAAGGCCTCTTTGGAAACCATAAAAGTTGATAATTTTATAACAGATGTATAATAGATGCCATTTTAAGACTAAGCCAAGGGTTTAAATATGTGCAGGATTTCCAAATAACTCTAGTTTTGATTTCAGGTGTTATTTTTATTGCATTGTCAATCATACACGAATGTAATATTATTGAATGAGAATACATACACTGACTGCTCATTTGAAAGTGGACACCTTCGATTTTAGACGTCTTGTCGAATATCTAGAAAAATGATTGACGAATTAACCTGAAACTTCAGGGGTGTAAAAAGCATGTTACAACCCATATATTTCAGCGAAGGTTTTGTCCCGAAGGCAACTACAGGACCAGCAACAAATTAAAAAAAATAATCACCTTGTAAAATACGAGTGCATGAAATCGATATGATCACCATCTCTTTACGCTGATATGAGGCTTCTTTTACTTATCTGCGTTCATGGAGATATAAAGGTTTCTTAAAAAAATAAAATAAAATCGAAATTTTTTGGTAAGTTTTATGTTTATAACATGCAGAGTTTCAACCCAATGCAATGCTATTTTCAGGAAACTTTACAAGCTACAGTAGAGACAACACCCTGCATTCAGAATATAAAAATATTAAGCATTTGATGAAATAAGAGCATTTTTACTAAATAATGTTTAACTGTGCATGCGCAAGCATTACCAAAATGCCTTTTGCATAATTCATTAGCCAAATGTGTAGAGCTAAAACTCTTATAAAAAAACCAAGCAAATATCGTGAAAATTCGGAAAGATATCGTCGATATTATGAGTTGAATTTCAGTTGTTCTCAAGAATAAACAAAATGATAAGGGGTTTTCTCCAAAGTTTTATTTTTGGACCGGACACCAGTATCAACTTCTTCTCTTTACACTGATATGAAGCCAATATGCCAGTGTAAGGAGAAAAAGTTGATACTGGTGTCCGGTCTAATAATACAAATTTGGAGAAAACCCCTTATCGTTTTGCTTATATTTTAGAGCAACTGAAATTCAACTCATTCTATCGACAATATCTTTCTGAATTTTCACGATATTTGCTTGGGCTTTTTACAAGAGTAGCTCTAAACATTTGGCTAATGAATTATGCAAAAGACATTTTGGTAACACTTGCGCAGTTAAACATTAACTAGTAAAAATGGTCATATTTTATCAAGTAGTTAATATTTTTATACTTTGATTGCAGGGTGTTGTCTCTTCTGCAGTTTGTCAAGTTTCCTGATAATGGCACTGCATTGGGTAGAAACTCTGCATGTCATAAACAAAAAATTACGAAAAAAATTTTTTATTTTTTTTATTTTTTATTTATTTATTTATTTTTTTTTTTGTAAAGAAACTTTTTTTCTCCATGAATATCCATGCTATTCTCAAACAAAAGAAAAAAGAAAACTCATTTGCATATGCTACAACTGCAAACGTTTCAAGCATTATTTTTTACAGTATGATTCAATTTGTAGTTGGTCCAATTTGCCTTTGGGAAAAAATCTTCACTGAAATATACGAGGTGCTCTTTACACCCCTGAAATTTCAAGATAATTTGTCAAATATTTTTCTAGACATTCAATAAAACGCGTTAACTCGAAGGTGTCCACTTTGAATTGAGCAATCAGTGTAGCTGAAAGTTTCATTACCAATAGTATAATTCAATGTATGCAACTCTTTTGGCACAGCTGCTCTAAATATCTTGCTCTGTACAACTATGCTATATGTGCTATCTGATGAGGTAGGTGGCATTCAAAAAGGCTTAATTACAGAAAATTTGATTTTATGGGAGACCAATGAAACTGAAACACTTACTTTGATTTAACTTTAAAAACTTTTTTTTTTTTTTTTTTTTATAAAATAATTCTTGAAGTTATATGATTAAGGGCAACATTTAATTTGAACACCAAAGCAAATTATGAGAAAGATGATATAATTAAATTTATAGTTAGGCCCAATTGGTTGAAATTGCTATATTTGACTTTAATTTTAAGGCACTTCTAAGCCCTTTTTCTTAGTCAATAGAACAGCAAAACTTCATGCTATTTAAAAAAAAAAAAAAAAATCGATTTTGGTCAAAGGTGCATTTAAGCCCTTCTGAATGCCACCTCCTCATAAGATTGTTGTCAGTTATGATTATGATCAAAGCACTGTTGCAGGCTGAGCAAAAGGAATTTTTACCCATTTGAAATCCAATAGCTCAATTTTAACAAGTTTGACTACAAGATATATTGTATGTTTGTGCGTGACTATTTTGCTCCTGCCAAAGCTATGTCCTATCAAATGACTGGCATCATAAGTTTTTTTCATTAATGGTAAAAAAAATTCAGCTCTGAACATTTAATTGATTTTTTTTTCCACATCATTATGTCGACACGGTAGGAATACATCGTTCTACAATAGAGGTAGCAGGAACTATTTTTTTTCTTAATGAAATGTCGATAAGCATTTGGTGAAATTTCAACTTTGAACATTTGTAACAATTTTTTTAAAATATAATTAAGAATCTGCTTATAAGCGTTGTCCTGCTGGTGTGCCAGCAGGAGTTGATTTTATGTTATAAAGCGTTAATATGACAGAAAAAAAAATTATTGTTGAGCAAATGTTTCAGAAACGGTGTCGCTGGCTCCCGGACTATTTAGGTGGCATTGCTTAAAAGTGCAACAATAAACA
Organism: Rhysida immarginata; assembly: GCA_023313115.1. NCBI lineage: Eukaryota > Metazoa > Arthropoda > Chilopoda > Scolopendromorpha > Scolopendridae > Rhysida > Rhysida immarginata. Next base: position 1,887,731 of record JAHWFO010013848.1, read on the forward strand.
ACGGGTTCATTCAGCTCTCATTATAACAAATTGTTGTAGCAATTGGGCAATTTGCAGTCGTGAATTAATACCATTAGAATGTGAACCATTTTAAAAAAATATTTCTGTAACATGCATTGTCATGAGCACTGTACGTGGCCAAATTTCAGCTCTCTAGCTTATCGGGAGTTGGTTTAATATTGATTGCAAGATTTGTACTATACTTGTTGGCGAGTTAATCAAGTGTGTGGAAGAAAACAAGATTAGATTAATGTTAATATAAGCCAAGTTATATTAACCTTCCGTCAGGCGCAATACTGTTAGTCACATCTTCAAGTGCAATAAGCCTGTTAGGCACATTCCATTAAAAGATCAGATTGTAACCATAAAACCTTTTCTTTATTTTTTTAAATCATCCTTCCATTAAAGAAAAACATTTTTTAAGAGTTTTCTGTTAATTTAAAATGTAAGAGTTATAAAAAAATGACAAATTCACAAAATTTACAAGAGCAGTATAATTAAGAGGCACAATGTGCCTGACAGGCCACATTAGGAAACGTATGTCTTATTATGAATACAATTATATATTTACAGTATTTATTTGTTAAATGAATAAAATAATTCAATTTAGTGAATCAATTTTGAAAAAATACATGCCTCAGAAACTTTGCAAAATTAGTTGCAATGTGCCTGACAGAACACTTTTATCACTATCCTCAATCAAAAATTTTTGACATGAACTAACGGATATGTATGAAAAGGTCACTAAATAAGAGACAGCTATTCAAAGTTTCAAGTGTATCTGGCATCTAGGAAGGCGAAGGAGATCTACAATACGAGAGCTGTGCCTATTAGATCAGTTGCACCAATAGTTAAGTCAATGTTAAGTCTCCATCCAAATCAGGTTGTGAAAGTGAATCGGTGTCGCTTCAGAATTCTAAGGCGTGAAGACAGTTTATGGTGAAATGGGTTCATTCTCTGCATAAATGCACTCTTATACGATAATGCTAATCTTAAAAATGGAAATTTAAAGTATCTATTGCTTAAACCATGTAATATTTTACATTTAGTCATCTTTTTATTTATGCTATATCAAATGCAATAACAGGGTTCACTCTAGGGCCAAAAATATGAATCGGTTTGACTCGTCAGTCTAAAAATTGCGAGTCAAATTTCAAAAATACGAGTAAGTCTAAATTTTTTTTATTCCAATATGTCTTTTTTTTTTACATGTCAGACATTTGTTAACAGAAAATGAAATAACATTTTTTAGTTCTACAACTGTATCTACAATGCAGTTTGAATCCAGTTTCATCTCGTCTTCATTGATTCCAAAACAGCAATTGCTACAGAATATTGAAAATGTTGAAATGTTCGCCTATTGATGCTAATATTCTTCAAAGTTACAAAATAGAAAAGGGAAGGAAAAATTGCACAATCTGGATACAAATCAGGAACTACGGCATTCGCTGTGGCTGCTCAAAGCAATGAACCATATGAATGCAAATCTATGAATAGTTTCAGTTTCCTTTACTTTTTGACTTACTCTCTCCTTAATTTTATCTTTTCACACTTGTATAGAGAAAGCACTTCAGGCAAATCTTTACTTAAAAATACAATGTTTATAAATGATATAATATTTGTAAATTGAATTCATTCTTCTCATAAGCAATACTCTTAAATGTGTTAATACATTCTTTAAAAAATATCTTTTCTATTCCACTTTTACCTTTTTCGTGTCAAGGATGGTAAATAACCCTTGCACCCATTAGAAATTGCACCCATGGTCTTCCAAGCCTGTTAGTAAAGGAACAAACACCAACATCCATGCCCTCAACAGGATTCGAACCCACAATCTGCTGGTCTCAAGAGACAAGGCCTGCACCTTAGCGCTCTTGGCCAGTAAGCCAGCCTTTAAAAATTCCAAGTTACAAAAAAATCAAATCAATAAATGAAAGTGCTAGGCTCAATAAAAATGATTTATTCTTAACATATAAGTATACAAATTTTATGCTTATTAAATGTATTTTTTAATAATAAGTATGTATTAAAAATAAGACTGGTTTTGTATTCTAAAATACTTATTTTTGCATACACATAAAAACTAAACCAACAGAAGCACAAGATTAGCCATTTTTCATTTAAGTTCATTTCTATGGTTTTATGGCACTTATTTACAATCACTTTATTATTGTCCATGGTTTGTTTTGTTTTTTTTTTACAAAAATAATAAATTATTTGATAAAATATTTAATATAAATGATAGTACACATACTCCTAGAAATCAAATTATATGACACATTCAAAAAATAAAATCATTTAATGCACCTTAAACAGGAAATTATCGGACAAGTTTTTGCATAATAAAAAGTTTCAGGGCAGTTTAACTTCAGGGAAACCAAGTCTCTTTTATTTAAATAAATTAGTGTAATCTACTAGGTCATGCAGTATTTGTAAAGATGAATTGTTTATTCTTCGAAGTCCAAGAATTGTATTCTACATGTACATGAGATCTTAAAATACATATAAAATTGCAAAATAATTCTTCTTCAGGACACATTTCTGCTTAAATGTTTTTTCCTATTCTAAGATCAGATTATTGCCAATTAACAGTGTTTTGTTTGCACCCAAACAGGGAAAAGAAGAATTCGAAATCATAGATTTGCATAATGACATTCTCAATTCGTATATTAAATCATTGATGAATATAGGAAAAAAATTAGATAGTGTAATGCTTCCATGCCCACAGCGACTCAATTAATTAGGGCATTCGTGCGATTAGCCGAAGGTTCCTGTTTCGAGTCCAGGATGTAGAATTTTCTCTCCTATTTCATCAATAATTTAAACATCTGAGGTATAACATGTAATAAATCTTCATAGACCATTCTTGAATTATTCATATGTTAAACTCATAAATGCAAATCAAAATCCATTATGTAAAATTGAGCTATTTTAATAAAGTTTGTGAAAAATTTATAATTTTTTCTGCTTATAATAGTTCTATGAAATAAATTTATAAATTATGAATATAAATTATAAATATACAGTAATCTCTCATTATCGGTGAGGGTTTGATTTCCAAAACCCTCCTCAAGTATAATGTACTTGCAGATAACAGGACCAAAACCTTATGAGAAAATGGGGATTAGGTGGTGTCAACTTCCCGGTAGTCTCAAGTTGAAGGCGACCGTTATTTATTTTTTATCATGAAATGAGATGGATAATAACTTGAAAAATATAGAATTCAGTAACGAACCTTTTAAGTTTGATGAGAAAGCTATTAAACAAATTAATAACAAGAAGTTAATCCTACCGAGGAAGGTATGGGAAAGTAGCGGAAGCCCTGAGATCATCTATTTTTACCCTTTTATCTCACTTTTTAACCCCCTCCCCTCCCCAATTTTTTAAATCGAAAAATTGATTTTCTCGAACGCAGTATTTAGAAAGTGTAAAAGAGCTCTATCTTCTTTTGTTTCTCATCATTTCCGATCGAATGATACATGACATGCCATGCCATATGTTGCCATAGTTCTAAAGATCAAGTAACTGCCACCCCCATAATTCCGACCCCATTGGGACAATTTGGCCCAAACTTCGTATTAATGTTGATCTTGCTTAGAGGAATCTGTATACCGAATTTCACTCCTTTATATGCATAAATACGCGTAGACCTTTTGGTCCCCTCTAATTTCCACCCCCGAAACTCCGACCCCCAGTGGGCCAATCAAAACCAAACTAAATAGTGAAGGTGCACATGCCCATAGTAAGCTACATTCCAAATTTCAACCTTCTACCTCAAAAAAATGCAGAAATTATGAAGGGGAGGGACGGACGGATAGACAGACGGACATTGTGAAAACAATAAGCTCCATTCTTCCGCTACTTAATAACTAAATGGGACAATTTTTATTTATTATATGAACAACGGATTCATTTACTCCAAATATTCGGTCGACATCAGTATTGCTCTTTTCCTCAGTCAAGATGTCTAAAATGTTCAACTTATTTTTAAAAGACAAAACCTTTCTTGCTTGTTTTGCACAAAGTGGATTGTAACGGTTTTTCTTTTTCGAAGCCAGGATAAGCTGTGTCAATGATGTGTATTTGTAAACAGAAGATTCGTAAAATGCTACTGATGGTGTTTACTTGCATTGAATATACAGGGTGATTCAAAATGATATCAGGCATTTCAAAATTTTACTATGCATTTATTTTATATCCAACTAACCAGACCGGGTTTAAAATGCAGAAAAACTCAAATATTTTTTGATTCTAGCATTACAAATGTTCTATGTGGCTCCCTCGAGTCACCCGGACAATGTCAAGACGATAGTCAATCTCATCCCAAACTCCTTTCAGCATGTTTGCTTTTACTAGTCCGAGAGCATTAAAAACCAGTGTTTTCAGGTCATCCAAGTTGTCTGCAAGCGGTGGCACGTACATTGCATCTTTCACAAATCCCCACAGAAAAAAGTCACACAGTGTGAGGCCCGGTGACCTTGGCGGCCATTCCTGCAGCACATTGTCGTTCGGTCAGGTGCAACCAATCCAGCGACCAGGGAAGCACACTGTTGAGGAAGCTCCGAACTTCCAGTTTCCAGTGAGGTGAATAATGAAGTCATCCGAGTCTTCCTTTTATTGGGGAAACAGCCAGTTTTCTGACACTGCCTTTTCATTCACAGCCGCCATCTTTACTTCATATCACGACACTAACGCCACCACAGCCTCCAATTGCAGGAAGGTTAAAAATATTTGAGTTTTCCTGCATTTTAAACCTGGTCTGGTTAGTTTATGTTATAAAATAAATGCATAGTAAAATTTTGAAATGCCAGACATCATTTTGAATCTCCCTGTATTTTTCCACATGAACAACAGGCAATTCCCTAAAAGACAGGAAGCAAAAAGGGGCACCCCGATAAAAATAGAATAGAACAAACTGCAGATACACGAATTTCCCATCATGTATGAAGAGAGAGGAATGCAAAAAATTTGATGTGAATACACGAAACCGTGGATGGCGAGACCACGGATCCTGAGGGATTACTGTATATAAGCAAAACTATATTCTCTTTCATTTCTTGATATTACAAGATAGGGACCATCATTTCTTAATCATTTGCCTGAATATTTAAGGATATATTTACATTTAAATAATTACTTTTGTTAATTATTAGATCAACTCCCGTTATAAATGGGAATGGCTCCAATTTGATTTTTCCAATTTTGTGATTACTTGCTCTAAAGCAAAACGTGTTCCTGCTGCTATTCTCCCTTCAATAAAATTTTTGAATGCAAAGAGTTCTTCAATTTTCCTTTCAGATGTGTACTGAGCATTATCTTCAGTGATATGAGTTACTAATATTTCAGGTGAAATTTGAAGGAGTTTTTCGTAATCATCAACAACCAAAGCTTTTAATTGTTCCAAATTAAGCCATAAACTCAAACAAACTTCATCTGCTTGAAGCTGAAAAAGTAAAAATAAAAGTTACTAAATTTAAAATAGGCACAGTTTTTACTTGTATAGTAAAGTACAGCATAGACCAAAACTCAGGATATGCAAAGAAATCATATACACCTGTATTATATTGCAATCAAATGTTAAAATAAGTTGTAGAGCATAAAACAAACATTTCAAATGGTTCCTATGTAAAATAAAGCAGGAAGACATGATGGAACTTTATGCAAATTTGCTATGCACTTAAAAGATGTGTGCTATTGGCAGTTGCAAATATTTGGATTAATCGATTTTAGTTATAGTTTATTCTAATGATAATTTGGTATAGTTCATTATCTCTATGAAGAAAATAACAAAGGATGCAGCAAGATTTAAATTTACAGACTGTTGTGACATTTCCTCTTGCTTTAATATTTTATGGTAAAATATGTGCCATAACAACAATTACATTTTCTGTTTATTCTATAATTTATGCTAATTTTTGCATTCCTTGGATGAAATTTATCCATATCCTGGGTTTTTGGACTACACTTACACCTTTAATATATGTATTTCCTCACCCTTATATTTTTTTGGATTTCTTCATGAGTTTTCATCATCTTACAGTAAAAATATATAATTAAATGATGCCGAATAGGATCACCCATCATCCGCATTGGTGGAAAAGCAGATTCCCACATGCATTGCACTGATAACAAATCGTGTTTCAAATCAATAGACAGTCCGGTTTCTTCAAACACCTCCCTTATTATAGCCTTCTCAAGATTTTCGCCACTTTCTAAATGGTAATTTGCAAATCCAAAATCAGTTAGAGAACTTAATTTGGTTATATCAAATAAATTTAATTACCTTTTCTGCTATTACCTACATGCCCTCCAGGAACTACCCATATGCCTGGAAATGTTCTCATGTGCAGTGGTCTTCTGTTTAATAAAATATAGCCATCAGATGATTGTATTAGAACTGCAACGGCTAACGATATCTTAGATTTCTTTTTTGAATTATCATCATTTTGAATAGGTTCAATTTTCTCCATAAATGGACAGCTTGAAGAATGCTTGAAGAAAAAAAAATGAAACCACTTGAGCAGATTTTTTAAATTTGAATTCTACAGAATTTTAATAAAATTCTAAGTTAACTTAAAGCTTAAGGCAATTGCAATGTAAAATTAATTATGTAAATTTTTATTATTAACAACTAGTTCAATACACTTATAAAAAATAATTTAGTAGTGGGTGCTTGGTGGGTAAATTATTTACTCCAATAAGTTGTTTTCATATACGTATAGAGAAAAATTAAGATTTAAATACAAGTACTATAATTATTGGAAAATTATGACCCCTTTATTTAATTTATTCAGCGAACAGTTACTATTTATTTCACTTTAACTATATGTATACTTTCAATATTGGTTTTGGTATTGTCGTCAATTCAAAGTAAATAAAATGGCGAATTATTGTTGAGCCAGTTCACACAAAGAGACCAACACTACAACTTTTTTTTAATTATATAATTTAAAGACCAACACTACAATTAATGATATAATTTAAAGCCCACTTATCAATGTGATTTTCTTCTACAATATAATCATAAATTTATTAATCAAGTTTTAAGTTATTTTTCTAATAGTTTCTTGTACGTTAATAGATTTTCAATTAAAGTAACGTAGCAAGAGGATGTAAACCAATATGGATTATTTCAAAAGATAGTAACAGATATCAAGTATTCCTTTCAAATAAACTGTAAAAGATAAAAAATGCAGTCTGCACATCATTGGAGGGGGGGGGTCAAATTTTTAAAAGCCTGACTAGAAGTTCCATCGATTTCATGCAGGAACACATTTCTTGTTTTTAGGAATATGGTGACACCCACAATAGAAGTTGTTTTTTTGGGACTGCAGGTTGCAAAGTGTGGATCCATTGTTCAAGTACAACATGAATTTTGCTGTTGGTTCGACAAACTGCTGTCTGTTGTGAGCAAATTTACGATTGTAGTATTTAAGATTAAGATCAATATTAGGATCAGATTATCCACATGGTTTGCTTGTGTTAGAAAAGCACAAGGAATTACATGTATCAGTAAGATATTCTAAACTGACAAGGGAATCCCTCGAACATGTATGTCACAGATTTCCACCATATTGAAATATGTTACTCATCTGAAGCTACTATAGATGCTTGCAAAATAAGAGAGTGCGAAATTTTGTTTCTTTCAAAATATACCGCGAAAACGAAAAAATTTGAGCATACATAACCATACAAAGACTCCATTGTTAGAGTGGATAGGCTATGTGGGATTCCCTTGTGAGTGATGAAACTTTAGAGATGCTGTAGCTTTATGTTGGCTTTCCTGTTGCATTACTGTAGATGCTATAGCTGGGACTCCACAAGATACAGAATATTGCCGGAGGTTAGCCAGCCAGGTTTGCTGAATCACTGGACTCAAAGCAAGGATCACCGTTTTGGTACTTTAACCACTAAACTATCATGAACATGGAAGTATTACTGCTATCAACATGCCCCTGGTACGAGTTCAATGCATGGGATTTTCTTGACTATTTTCTACAATCTTGGTAGTTCCACCCTAGACTTTAATCCTGACTCTATGGCATCATATTTTTCTCAATAACATCCCAGAGGCTTCGGTAGAGTTTAAATTCATACCTTATAGGCCACTGGATGGCCCTGAAATCAGATCAATGTTCATATAATGTCTGGATGGTAGCAGCATGTGAAGGTGGCACATTATCTTGCTTGAAAGACCTTGAATAAAAGGTAAATGATCAGCCAATCTATTCAGGTAATGTGCAGCATTTAAGACCTCTCCAGACACACTAAAGGATCTAATATGTCACATGAAAAAGCTCCCTAACCATTCCGGAAACAAAACAGAATTTAATAGTGCTAACCTAGTAGCAGAGCTGAGCCAATAATGGCACTTGCATAACGGTGCCAATATACACCGACAAACTGCAGGGAATGGTTCATGACTGGAAATGGAAGAAAAAAAAAGATCATATCAACATGTGTCCAGAAATGGATGTTGATGTGCAAATTGTCCCAGCACATGGCTTTTCAATTGCCACCAGAAGTAAATATCCAGGTGGTTTAAGTCCAGTGATTGAGCAGGCCATTCAACAGGACCTCCGCATCCTATCCAATGTCTGGGGAAGATGTCGAGATGTTGACGAACAATGTGGAAGTAGTGTGGTGCTCCATCGTCCCTGGTACCAACACATCAATGCATTTCCGGATGCATGCTGATATGACCTTTTTACTTACTCCGTTTCCAGTCAGAAATCATTCCCTGTATTTTGTCGGTGTACTTAAAGTTCACCCTGTATATCTGTGGCTTATACATCAGGATTCTATAGCACGAATATAAAGTAATAAACAAAATGTGGCCTGGGATCAAACCAGGGAATACTGTTTACCATGTTGCTGCTCTAAACAATCGAGTATTAATGACATCTGGTAGCTAAGCTGTCTTATGAACTTCTATGAAGATGGCAGAATTGGCTCTGATGCACAAAGTGTGCATGATAGCTCAGTTGGTTTAGACTAGCAACATGCTAAGCTCTGTTTGATGCCAGAGTGGGAAGTTTTCCTCTATTAAACCATCAATTACCGATGGGAAATACTGTAGTAACTAAATATTTGCTGTAATTAGAGGAATAACTCCAGTAATATTTTCCTTTCGTTTATTACTTAATATCCACTAAATTAATGGAGTAATTCTCTTCAGCTGTATCAAACATTTACTTTACCATGGCTTCATGATGATATATCACACTCTATAGTTGAAAAGGGTTCTTATCTGGCCACAAACTAAGTGCCACTATGCAGAGATTTAGTCTTGATGCTCATGATAATAACTTCTGACTTTGGTAAACAGTGGCAAGAGTACAGTGTTGATTCCGTATCCCAGAATATTCAGCATAAACTACAATGAATGCTTCAGCTCTCTGCCACTTTTACGCTCCAGTCGGTTCTAGATCCAGGAAAATATGTGGACAGTCACACCTTGCCTGTAGGTTAATGATCATACCATATATACGAGGGTAGCCTAGAAAGTAATGCACCACAATTTTTTTCTCCATCCCCAACAATGGTACGAATGCGAAACTTGAGATATTATGCATTCTTTGAAGTTTTTGGAGTGCGCGAACAAAGTTTCCGTTTCTTCTGACAGATAGCGTACATGCAGCAATGGAACAACATGGTGTCTGTAAGTGATGTACGTTACAAGCAGCGTGTTGTCATTGAATTTCTCACTGCAGAGCAAGAAACGGTTGGAAACATTCACAAACATTTATGTGCAGTTTATGGAGCATCAGCAGTCGACAAAAGTACGCTTAGTCACTGCGCACAGAGGGTGAGGCCATCAGAAATCGGTTCGGCGGAGCTTCAAGATTTGCCGCGGTCGGGGTAGCCATCCTCGGCTGTCACACCTGACAAGATGCAGCATGCTGATGCGCTCATTCGTCAGGACTGACTCAGAACGATTCGGCAGTTGGCACTGGAGCTGTCAATCAGCAAAGGAAGTGTGGGTGAAATCATCCGTGCTCTTGATTACACAAAAATGTGTTCACAATGGGTTCCAAGCTGTCTTACGGAGGAACACAAAGCTCTGAGAAAAAAACATTTCTTCTGAGTTGCTGCTATGTTCTGAAGGTGAGGGGGAAGCCTTCTTGTCCCAGATTGTGACAGTTGAAGAAACTTGGGTGCACCATTTTGAGCCCGAAACAAAACGACAATCGATGGAATGGCGTCATCCGCAATCTTCACAGAAGAAAAAATTCAAAGCATCTGCTTCTGCTGGTGATATCATGATCACTGAATTAATGGTGTCATACTCATTGATATGATACCGAGAGGCAGCACCATTAATTCTGAGGCATATGTGAACACGTTAACCAAACTCAAGAAGCGCTTCCAGCGACTTGGACGCCATAACAACCCAGCTGATTGTTTGCTTCAACATGATAACACTCGCCCTCACACCAGTTTGAGGACGTCGGAACACATCACGAAACATCCACTCTACAGCCCTGACCTAGCGCTCTCCGACTTTCACTGTTTGGGCCATTGAAGAATGCCATTCATGGAAGACATTTGAGGATGACAAAGAGGTGATTCGCACAGTGAAGACATGGCTGCTTGAACAGAACAAGGAGTGGTACCGACAGGGCATACACGCCCTTGTGTCTCGCTGGAGGAAGGCCATAGAATGGGATAGAGATTATGTGAAAAAATAGGGAGTGTAGAAGAAACATTCTTTCGTGTGTATAAGTTTTGTTGTGTTCAATAAATAATTGTTGAAGAAAAAAAATGTGGTGCATGACTTTCTGGGCTACCCTCATACATTTGTACATTTATATATAGTTTGTACATACGCCATCGGTATAGCTGCTGTTTACCCTTAATGCTCTTGCCTTGAAAACTTTAGAGCTTTTACTATTTGGGTAATACAAGAGTTGTCCAATAGAAACATGTTTAGAAGCTGGGAAGTCATTTTTATTCAAAGAATTTAGAAGAAATCTCCATGAACATTGAGGCACGAGTCCCATTGGTGCATTAATCTATAGATTCCTATCTGGTTCTGCGGTTGTTGTTGTTGACTGGTAAAATTCTTGTGATTGTTGGCACACCAGTTTTTCCTCCAAATATCAGCTACTCTTTCATCAGGACATCTCTCTACATTTGTTCCACTTCAAGCCTTTAACCCCTCAAACATCGGTGAATTTTATTTCATTTATTTAATTATTACATTATCTAACTATTCACAAGGAGTCCACGATCATTCAAATAAAGAGACATCCTGTTGTTCCATTCATCCTATGGGCATCAGTAAATCCTGTCCCATCTCCTACCGCTGTATGTGTAATAGGCACTGATCAAGAATGCTGTATCCCATAGATTTAATACACTGCTCAAAACAATTGGAGAACACATTTTCCAAAGTCTGCAATCTGTCATCTAAAAGACTTAAAAATTAACTGCAAATGAAACAATGTAGTTATGCCATTTATTAATAAAATCCCAATGAAACTACATTATTTCCAATGCCTCATACCCCCTCCCAAAACAAGTGTAAATTAGGAACCTTAGGTCTAAAAACATATAAAATATATAGGTTCATATTCCCTTAAAATTACTGAAATATTCCCTTTAAATGAATAAATATTCTCTTAAAATTAAGTACTCCTTAACAAACAAATGGTATGAATAATCAGAAATTTCACAATTTTATTAATTTCGAACATTACAGTGACTAACAACGTACAGCATCCAGTTTTCTGGGGTGAACCTCTGTCAATTTGAACGTGAAATAGATTTGTTCTGTGGAAATGATCTTTCTACTTCACACAGAGTAATAGGGGCTATGTAAAATGCAGCAATTTCTTCTGCCATGTAGTTTTGGTCTGGGATGCGTCTCTGAATAAAATTTTTGAAATTAATTGCACTTCAGGCCAACCTGGGTTTTTATCAAGAACACCTTTTAGCTTTGCATAGATAAGTCCTTGTTTAGATGAAACTGGCATTGATTCGATTGCTTCCACAACCTTCAACACAATAACAACTGCTTTATGAAGAGGCAATCGTCCTTCCAAATTTTTTACGCTGTCAAGCTAAAGCAGCCCCTTATACACGGCGAGTCAAAAGTCGTTGGACACCTTCATAATGCGAAACCTGAAGGGAAAAAGTGAAAAGTTATGATGGCAAGTAATGATGGGCCATGATCGACATACACCCCACAGGATGCGACCCATCACTCATCATCAGTTACATCATAACTTTTCACTTTTTCCCCTCCAGGTTTCGCATTATGAAGGTGCCCAACGACTTTTGACTCACACTGTATACCCTCACCATTGCGATGCTGCACCAGCGAGCGTCGAGTATCTGATCGGTCGAGACCAATAGCGATGGTGGCGCTATCTGTTGGCTAGCCCAGTTGATCATAGATCACAACGGTATAACACAAGAAGCCAATGAGCCTCTCGGCAAAGGACAAAATGCAATCAAAATATCCCTTTTAGGTCTGATAAGCCCAAATATGTCAAAAAGCATTAAATATGCCTTTTTAGGTCTTTATAAGTCTTAAACTAAAACGCATATATTAAAAAAAACACATTTTTGTGCATATCTCTTAGTACTGAAACCATAAACAAAATAGGTTTTTACCTAAGATTCCTAACCCTAGTCATAAGGTTTTGTCGAAGTGATGTGGGCTATTACATTTTGTTTTAGTACGTGGATGTGAAAGGAGTCCTTTTTGTGCGTGTGTGTGTGTGTGTGCATGTGTGATTGAGTTTGTGAGAGAGAGAGAGAGAGACTGGATGGCTGTCTTGTTCCATTTTATATCATTTAGCATTTAGATGACTGATGGTAGACTTTGGAAAATGTGGTACCCTAATTGTATATACTACATTCAATAATATTTGTATTTATTAATGTTTGTTGTACTTGTCTACATGACTGTATAATCTATATGAAAACTTACTGATCTTAAGTTAAATTTTGTTGTTAACTTATAATTACTGACAATTATGTTAGCCATCTAGCACATATGAAAATTTCAAATCATAATGAACATTTATTATGAATCAGCAGATATTAAAATAAATAAATAAGCAAACCTTTAATAAAATGGAAGAGCCAATACATCCTCTTAAATATAAAGAGTTGTTCTCATATTTAAAGGAAATTTCCCCTTCATTATTCAGGTTCAACAATTTCAAAATGCAATCGCTAAATTGGGCTTCAAAAGTTTCTGATGGGGTCTGAACAAATAGCTGAAAAGCTTCAGAACTTTGGAGATTAACTGCCATTTTTAAATATCTTTGTCTCTAAAAATAACAAATAAAGCTGTCTTTAAATTTATAAAAATAAGTTTTTTAAAAATATTTCAGGATGATATAAATTATAATTGAAGACAATAGTTAATCAGTTATTTGTGTAAAAAAAATAAATCAATGTCAAGAAATATTACTACAGTATAATCTACTTAATATGAAATTATTTCCTGCCCCTTCATATGTATTTTCAGCATAAAATTACTCGGATAGTACGAATTTCAGGTATTACGAAATAAAATCGTGTCCTGTTGGATTTCGTATTAAGCAGATCATACTGTCTAATAAGTTTTAGCTATACTCTAAAGGAACATATAACCCTTAAGACACTTGTTTTGAAATCAAAATTCCTTTACTATAAATATATCGAGTTCATGATATCTCCTAGTCTTCATATTCAAATACAGGAAGAGGCAAAAGTCTGATAATAGAGGGTATAACTTGAAAATTATTTGGTATATGTTAATGAAATTAAAAATATTATTACTAAGTGGGATAGGGACTAGTTGGAAAACTATTGGTAACATTTTAAATTTTATGCAAGAATTTTGGAAACTTATCTCCTAAACTATGACAGATAGAGGCATAGTGTCAATTGCAAAGTTGTAGAGCATTCTTCAATGAATGTTAAAAGTCATTGCTTTATTTGGTGAAAATTTTACAAGTTGGTAAGGGACTTCATGTCTGTGGTTGAATCAATGCTACAGTATGTTGGAAAAAAATTACCCCAAATTGACACCAATCTGACAGCAGAACACAGGAACTCACAAGAACATTATATTTGAATAAGTCAGTCAGACAGTTTTAGCAAAATGGACTAAATAACTGAATAAAATTGTGGGAGAGTTACTAGTTTTTGTTTTTATGACAAAAGGAAAAATAATGCAAATGAGCAGGATATTGCAAATAAGCCATATGCAAAACTCCTCACGCAATATATTAGGGGATTAATAGTGTCAACTGAGCTTTACAAGGTAGTTCAAACGTATACATTATGGCCTTGTGACAAATGCAAGACAAAATTCATCCTAAATTATCAACTTTCTGGAGTAACAGCAAATGAACACGTGAACCCACTTTGTTTACCACTGCAATTGCCTCAGTGATTACTATCAATCATGCTCACAAGCACAGTTTTCGATAAGTTCTATTAGAATAACTTAGTCTAATACGTTAGTTTAAGGTTTGGTTTCCAAAAGCCAAATTTAAGAATGGCTGAGTACAGTAGGGAGGAAAAAGTGGATATTACTCTCCTTTTGGCAGGTGTGGAAGAAATTACAATGCAACGTCTAGAGCCTATGCAGAGTGTTATCCAGAGAGACGCCATCCTTAACTTCAGTTTTACCACATACTGCAATGATTCCTTGATTCCTTGAAGCTGGAAGTCTTGAAAACCAACCAAGAACATGAAGGCAACCAACGGAGCAGATGAACTTACAGGTACTGTTGTACTGGCATCAGTAGCCAACAATCCTCACTGCAGTTCCTGCTCTATCAGTGAAGTTGCAGGCTGCAGTCAAAGAAGCGTTCTACGAACACTATATGAGCATTTTTTTTATCCATGCCATGTCCATATTTATCAAACATTGGATGGGAATGCAGATTTCCAAACCTGGATGGAATTTTGCATCTGGTTGCCAATTCATCAGGATGCCAACACAAGATTCTTCTTTCACATTTTATGGACAGATGAGGCATAATTTTCTAGAGATGGTGTTGTAAGCCTGCATAACTCGCACTATTGGTCAGATGTACCTCAGGAAAACGTTCATCAGCGTCAATGGAAGAGCAATGTGTGGTGCAGAATCTTCCATGGTCACATTGTTGGTCTCATTTTCTATCATGGAACATACCAGCGTTTCAGAGAACTGATCTTTGAAGAATCCATAATGCCCCTACTGGATAAGATGCCACTTATGGAGAGACACTTATGCCTAAGATATACGGGATTGGATGAATGAAGTGTTCCCCAACAGGTGAATCAGACGAGTTGGGCCAGTGGTTTGGCATCCCAGATTTTTTCTTTGGGGTTTAATACAGCGGGTTTCTGAAAGGCCAACATCACCTGAGGATCTTAAGAACTGCATCAGTGTAGCATGTGCAAGGGCATGCAGCTGCTCAAGCTTTTGCTGAAAAGGTGAAGGTATTTTCCCTAACGAGTCAATAACTGAAGAAAACTTATATTTCATATGGTGTTTCTAATGTAACGTTCTTTAGAGGAGTTATGTTTGTCTAATCATATCAGAAAATTCTAAAGATCACAATGTCAATATGATAAAAATGATAATGTCAATATGAACAACACATTCAGGACGTGATTCCAGGCTCTGTGACTAAATACAGCTCTATAGAAACAGTTACATGTTGATGAGAGATGTTTGTGAGGCTGTAACAGCATTCCTCAACTCTCTCAATCCACCTATGAAGTATTTTTTAATATAGACAGAAATAAAAAAAAGAGTAATATGGACCTTACTTTACTCTAAAATAGGGCTAATTCTGCCAAAAGTAGGCAATATGCTTGCTTTAATTTATATTTTTAAACAGGTCCCAATTTTTCAGCAGTGGCTACTCATTTATCAAAAAAGAAAGAAAGAGGAGGGGAGAATTAATGCCTCAAAATAAGCAAAGGAATCAGAAACTGTTAATAAAAATGCATGCATCACTACTTTCAATGTATGTTTATGCATATAATCTGGCCACTGTTGCTCATGACTGTAATACTATGTGCACACAGAGTTAATCACAATTATCAGATTGCAGTTACTTAATCGTGGTTACCTAATCAAGCACTTTCCATTCTCACTGCATCCAAGAAAAATGATGGTTAGCGAAATTACAATGGATGCAGTGATCTTGGAGCAGAATGTTCGACATGTGGCAGTTATGTTTAGCGTTTCTCAAATCTGAAAAATTTTTCTCCCCAATCCAAAAATTTTTCAGGATGCAATCTGAAGTAAGACCACTTCTTCCTCCCTTTCAGCCTGCATCCCCTCTTCGAGGGAGTAGCTGTTATATCAGTTCAGTCGCAACTGTGCCTTCACTTAGTCACCATGTTTTATTTTCCTGTTTCTCTGTGCTAACTGACATATAATGTCACTAACCATAGGTGGGTTTTTTATCTTAGCTGGATGCGCAATCTGTCAGCGCTGACATAGAAAACGCTCAACTGGGTTCCACTGGCTCCGCCACTTAGCCAGCTGGCTGGAGCCGATGGTCAGCGTTAAAAAGGTCGTTAATCCGATATTTCAAAGAAGGCGACACCAATGAATAATCATATGAGTGTGGAGATGATGTATAACCAGGAATGGGGTCTTTACAGTTCAATGTGGATAAAGAAACATACGAATTTTTGCTAAGTGGTAACACGGTAATACATGTGAATTACAATGAACTGTCAGAGGCCACAATCACTCATTTGACACCTGTTGAAACACACCTTATAATATTTAACTTTATATTTACACATTCTGTCATCTTGGCTAACCTATTATTTCAGCCTAGCATTCTTCTTGATTTTTCATCCTATGATGTCATCACTGAGTTATTCGGCCAGTCGGCTAAGATAAAGAACCCATCTTGGTTTTCTGAAAAAGCAGTTTGGTAACCGAAGCAAGTTGCACAGTTCTTGATCATGATTAAGAGGTAACCGTGATTACTTAACCATGATCAAGGCACAGTGCGAATATACGAGGGTTGGGGCAAAAGTCATGGCAACTATTTTTTTTCTTGAAGATACCAGTCCGGTTGGAAAATGTGACACATAGAGACGTAAGGACAAGGTATTAACTACATGTGTGGACAATGAATAGCACTGAAATATCGTAACACACTAATTTATTACGGTAGTATACAGGGCAATATGGCCTTCACGGTGCAAAAGAATGACAACACAGTACACATAAAGTTGACATGACAAACCTGGGCCTAAAGACCCTCAAAGTAGTCCCCTGCTACTGTCACCACACGCTGCCAACGATGTGGGAGGCGCTAAATACCATCAGCCTCAGCATTTGCCGCACCATGTGTGAATCAGGTCACCTGTTGGTGCACAGCATTAGCAATGTCCTCTCGTGTTGCAAACCGCTACTGTACGGTATGGTAGGGAATTATTCCCAAGGGCTTCCACTAATTCACTGTGACATTCCATCGCATTTCTCTCTCGGAGAACGGCTATTTTGATGTAAGCGCGCTGCTCAACACGGGTTACTTCCACTCTCGCACGACACTCACCAACTGACTGATTTCACAGCCCTCGCTGCGCTACTACCAGCTATCACAGAGCCATCTGTTGTTCTGCATACCCACTATGCCTGCAGAACTTCCACACGACACATATACGTTTGTGATCCGTTCACATATCTACAAGAAAAAAAATAGTTGCCATGACTTATGCCCCAACCCTCGTAGTATTATCATTTTTGTTAAAACATAAACCGAAGATAAATTTAGGAATAACGGAAAATAAATCCTAGGTATCAATAGTGTAAATTTGTCAAAAAAAAAAAAAAAGTGTGCCAGTGTTTGACCTGTGAGTAAATTACTTGTTACCGTTTTTATTTCATGCATTTGAAATCTAAACACTGACTGTAACATGCAGCTGAATTTCTCAAAAGTCGGTCACTAAACTGTACCTGCATTCAACATTATTTCTTCTAAATGAAGTTGGTTGATAACAGGGTTATATCTGATTGAGGTTACATATTACGATCTCAGCGTTATCGATTAAGGATAACTGATAAACAAAATTATGTCCCCCCTCCTTTGTAATATGATCTTAAATTAACCGGGAAACCTTTAAATTTATCAACACGTTTTCGTTTGTTACAGTGAAATACGAGCCTGAGTACCCTTAAAAATAACAAGCCTCCAGTGCGTTACACACAAATTAACTACCCCGGAAGTAAACTGAAAACAGCTGCTGCTAATGACACCGGAAAAGGAAATAATCGAAAATTTCTCTCTTCCGATTCACGAATAAGTCTCGTTCATCGCGGTAAAGTAAATAAAAATGGCTGGTGCGAAGTTACAAACCATCGATATTACAAAATTAAACATAGGTCATTTAACTCAATTAAAACAGCAATTAGATCAAGTAGGTCTTTGCCATTCAACTTTCCTTTTGTAGTATGTAAGTTATTATTAAATCACTATACACAGTTTATTAGTAATTTAAATATTCATTTATTCCATAGGAAATCGAACTCTTCAGTACTTCCATTCAGCAATTGAAATTAGCACAGACGAAATTTCAAGAATCAGGAGAATGTTTGGATAAAATAAATTCAAGCAATGAAGGCAGCGAAATTTTAGTTCCTCTTACAGGATCAGTATCCTTTAAAAATTTTACTCTTAAAGAAAAAAAAATTACAAAAAAAAAATAAAATCTGTCATTGTCAAATAAAGAAGATAGTCTTAGGAAATTTCTAATGACTTGATCTTCACTTGTATTAGAAACAAGATAGGAGGGGGAGGGGAAGGTTTTTTCAGAACACGCTTTTATAATGTTTTATTATTATATCTCTTCAAGCCGGTGTCAACAATTCAAAAAACTAATTGTTTAGTCGAAACAATTAAGCAATTCGTATAACAATCGTTTCTCCGACTTACGGAGAGACGACTGAAATGAATTGGTGCCCTAGAACACGAACCACTGAACCGATTTGAAAAAGGTTTCCTTTAACATGCATTGTCATCGGTCCTGTGTATGTCTATCAAGTTTCAGCTCTCTAGTTTGTCGGGAAATTGGTTTAATATTGGTTACAAGATTTGACGAATACACAAACCTACAGAAAAGCAAGTTGAATAAAAGCATATAAAAACTTGATGATTTGTATATCTTTCTCCAGCAGACATCAGCGACATTTTTAGTACAGCATTAGGAAACATCATCGAATTGTTTTTGAAGTACAGCATTTAATAAACTAGGCATTCAGAGTGACAAGATAGACATTCGGAGTTCTTTGCATTGGTCTTAGGCTATGGAAATTTACCTTCTAATGTTTATATATCAAGAATGAGTAAAGAAAAACATCAGGAATAAAGCTTATCTTTTATAATTTAAATTTCCCTGTTTGCTTCTCTATTGAAGATCATAACTGAATTTAGTAAAATATCCAATATACGAGGGTTAGGGCATAAGTCATGGCAACTATTTTTTTTATGAGAATTCAAGCATGGGTGGAAAATGTTAAATATACACATGAAAGAACAAGGAATGGATGAAATGTACGGACATTTAACAATATGCCAACACTTTGCTTCTCATGTTTATTAAGGTAGTTGACAACATTACAGATTTCATTTTCCAGAATAAGTAACAGAAATCAAAATAGAGAATGGCTGTTTTGATATACGAGCGTTGTTCAACTCTGGTTACATCCACCTTGCACGGCGGTTGACTGAGAAGTGATTTAACATTGCTCTCTGCGCTACATCAGGAACTCATGGAGCCATCTAATGTTGTGGAAACATACTAGCAGTCACAGCTTCCTTGAGACATATGACATTTTATGATACCATCACTTAGCTCTGAGAAAAAAAAATAGTTGCCATGACTTATGCCCCAAACCTCGTATGTGTATTTTTGTATACCAAGGCTCATACTGATTCAGGATTCGTTAATACTTATGGAAAATAAAGATAAAACTTAACGAAATGTTAACGCACTAGCAGGATATACATTCAGTATAATTTCTTGTACAGGGTGTTGCAGATAACTACAGGGCAGTATAACGGGAAGCC